>JACEFO010002760.1:0-497655 GCA_015342445.1 Digitaria exilis
TCATCTCGGAGTTATGACTCCACTAAACTTTGTAGTACATTTTAACTCCCTCCTTCGTGTTTGTCGCTCTTTCTCGTCGAGTATCTTAACGGGATGCTCATCATAAGAGAGATCCGGTTCAACCGAGAGTTCCTCTTGTTCACAACTTCGGTCGGAACACGAAGACACCTCTTGAGTTGAGAAACATGGAACACATTGTGTACAGCTGAAAGTTTTTCGGGAAGCTTCACTTGATAGGCTACCGGCCCATATTGCTGAGTAATTTCATACGGGCCGATATAACGAGGTGCAAGCTTTCCTTTTAGTCCGAATCTTTGCACACCTTTGGTCGGGGAGACTTTAAGATACACGTGATCACCAACTTCAAACTGAAGTGGCTTCCGCCGTTGATCAAAGTAACTCTTCTGCCTTGACTGGGCAGTTCTCAAATTTTCACGAATGATTCTAACCTTTTCCTCTGCTTCCTTTACAAGGTCAGGGCCATAAGCATACCTCTCGCCTGCTAGGACCAACACAACGGGGTCCGACATCTTCTACCATACAAGGCTTCGAAAGGTGCCATTTTAAGACTCGCTTGGTAGCTGTTGTTATAGGAAATTCGGCCAGGGATAGACACTTCTCCCAATTCTTCCCATAATGAATAACACAAGCTCGAAGCATATCCTCAAGTATTTGATTTACCCTTTCCGTCTGCCCATCGGTTTGTGGGTGATATGCTGAACTACGGATCAGTTTGGTGCCTAGGGATAATTGCAATTGTTCCCAAAAGCGTGCTACGAACGGAGCACCACGATCTGAAATTATCGTCTTGGGTACCCCATGTAGACAAACGATCCGCTCCAAATAAATCTCCGCGTACTTCTTAGCGTTATAAAAGGTATTGACCGGAATAAAATGTGCGGTCTTGGTAAGGCGGTCCACAATTACCCAAATAGAATCATGCCCCTGAGGGGTTCTGGGAAGTCCAACAATGAAGTCCATGCTTATATCTTCCCACTTCCATGAGGGAATAGGTAGAGGTTGAAGCGTGCCTGCTACCTTCAAGTGGCTGGCCTTAACCCGCTGACATGTGTCACATTCCGACACATATGTGGCAATTTCTCGCTTCATCCGAGTCCACCAAAAGTTTTGTTTCAAATCTTGGTTACATTTTGGTGCTGCCGGGATGAATAGAAAATTTAGAGAGATGTGCCTCATCCATAATCTTCCTCCGGAGTTCCGTGTTTTTAGGCACCACGAGGCGATGCCCAAACCACATTACTCCCTGCCCATCTAGCCGGAAACACTTGTACTTCTCTTTCACCTTCTCCTTGGACAATTTCCTTTTAAGGATTTTAATGCTCGCGTCATTTAATTGGGCTACAACAATCTGATCGTGCAAGGTTGGTTCCACTGCAATATGGCTGAAGTACCCGTGGGGAACAATCTCCAAATTGAGCTTTGCCATTTCATGACACAGGGTGTCAGCGTAGGACTCCACGGAAAGACAATGACAACGAGCCTTGCGGCTTAGTGCATCCGCAACTACATTAGCCTTCCCGGGGTGATAATGCACACTAAGGTCATAGTCCTTTGCTAACTCCAACCATCTTCGCTGTCTCATATTCAAATGTGCCTGAGTGAAAACATATTTGAGGCTCTTGTGGTCTGTGTATATGTTGCAGGGAACACCCATCAAATAGTGTCTCCACATCTTGAGAGCATGAATGACCGCTGCTAACTCAAGATCGTGCGTGGGGTAGTTTTGCTCATGAGGCCGAAGTGCTCGAGAAGCATAAGCAATGACCCGGTTCTCTTGCATGAGAACACAGCCAAGACCGGTGCCTGATGCATCGCAATAGACATCATAAGGCTTGGTGCAATCGGGCTGAGCCAAAACTGGGGCTGAAGTTAAATGTCTTCGCAAGGTGTGGAAAGCTTCCTCACATTTGTCATTCCACTCAAATTTAACTCCCTTCTTCAAGAGTTCGGTCATGGGCTTTGCTATCCGAGAGAAATCCGGAATAAAACGACGGTAATAACCGGCTAAACCCAGAAAACTCCGAATCTCGTGGACAGATGTAGGTGGTTGCCAATCTAGCACCTCTTGCACTTTGGTTGGATCCACGGATATACCATCCTTGGAAACCGTGTGACCTAAAAACTTCACGCTCTCAAGCCAGAATTCACACTTGGAGAACTTGGCATAGAGCTGGTGATCTCTCAATCTCTGAAGAACAATGCGAAGGTGCTCGGCATGCTCTTCCTCATTCTTAGAATATATAAGAATGTCATCAATGAAAACCACCACAAACTTGTCTAGTTCAGACATGAAGACCGAATTCATGAGGTACATGAAATAGGCTGGGGCATTCGTGAGTCCAAAGGACATAACCAGGAATTCATAAAGTCCATATCGTGTGGAAAAGGCAGTCTTTGGAATGTCACATGGCCTGATTTTGATTTGGTGATAGCCAGAGCGAAGGTCAATCTTGGAGAACACTCTGGCGCCAGCTAGTTGGTCAAACAAGATGTCAATACGGGGGAGTGGGTACTTGTTCTTAATAGTTTACCGCATTGAGAGACCGGTAATCAATACACAACCTCAAGGAATGGTCCTTCTTTTTCACAAAGATAGCGGGACATCCCCAAGGTGAAACACTTGGACGAATAAAACCCTTATCTAGCAATTCTTGGAGTTGAATTTTCAATTCAGCCAATTCATTGGGCGGCATTCTATATGGTCTCTTTGATATAGGTGCTGTGCCAGGTTGAAGTTCAATCACGAATTCAATGTCTCTATCCGGCGGCATCCCAGGTAAGTCATCCGGAAATACATCGGCATACTCACATACCACCGGAATATCCTTTAGTTGGGTTTCTACCATTGCATAAGCACACGCATCGACGCGAGTCCGTTGTGGCAGATATAGCACACTCGGGCCATGCGTAGGCGAGTTTATCTCAACAACTCGTTCCGCAACATCTAGGACAACCTTATGTTGAGTCATCCAATTGGCTCCTAACACAATGTCAATTCCTTCCATTCCAAGCAGAATCAAATCAGTAGGAAATGTTTTACTTCCCAGCCTGATTGGAACCTTGTGGGTGACTTGGTTGGATGCAATTTTACCTCCCGCAGTTGATATCACGTATGATGATTTGGTATGGTAAGATTTTAATCCGCATTTCACATGAAACCTTGTGCTTATAAAACTATGTGTTGCCCCGGAATCAAACAATATCACAGCAGGTTGAGTGCAGATAGGGAAAGTACCAGTCATGTCTGGGGCTCCCTCGGGTAAGTCGGCCAAGGTGGTGTAGTTGAGCCGTCCTTGCCGAACTTGCACACGCTGCTGCTGCTTGCCCTTGCCTTGCTGATTTCCCGGGCGCTGATTTTGCTGCTTGTTCTGCGGACAATCCTTGATAAAATGATCTTTACTTCCACACTTGAAGCACTGATAGCCGGCTCCAGGGCGAGCTGGCTGCTGTGCATTTTGCCTAGGTGCTTGCTGCTGCGGCGGTGGAGGGAAACGAGGCGCGTTAGGCTGTGGCGGCCTAGCAACCCATCCACCTCCCTGAGGTGCCCGGGACTGTCCCTGCGGTACAGCCGGGGGAACCAAGCGGAACCTCTGCGGCTGCGCGCTCGACGGTCCAGCGGGAGTCTTCCTCTTCTTCTCCGCCTTGTGCACCACATTGGCGTCTTCCTGGGTGATGGCAAGGTTCACGAGATCGCCGTACGTGGCAGCACGGGTGGTGGCCAACTGTGCCTTCAACTTGGTGTTAAGGCCACGTCGGAACCTCTCTAGCTTCTTCTCGTCGGAGTCGGCGTGATGACCCGCATAAGGGCACAGACCATTGAAGGCCTGGGAGTACTGGAGCACTGTGCGGGTACCCTGGGTCAGCGCCAAAAACTCATTCAGCTTTCGCTCTACTAGACCGGCCGGAATGTGATGAGCTTTGAATGCAGCTTTGAACTCATCCCACTCAACTACATGACCCTCCTGCTGCAGGGCCAGGTAGTTCTCCCACCAAAGGAGAGCTGGGCCGCGGAGCTGCTGCGCCGCGAACACGACCTTGCGGTTGGAGATGCAAGGTGTTGCCAAAATGGTGAACTTGGACTCGATGGCTCGAATCCAGGTGTCGGCCTCCAAAGGCTCATCAGCACGAGAGAAGATCGGCGGGTGCGTTGCCAGAAAATCCTCGTATCGGGCCACCTGAGGCTGAGGGGCCCGTTGACCTCCCTGCTGAAGCATCTGCTGCTGATGCTGCAGGTTCCGGAGAATCTCCGTTTGCGTGGCATACAGCTGCTGCCACGTCGGAGGTTGCTGCGGTGGAGGAGGTGGCGGTGGCTGTTGCTGCCCCTCTGGCCCTTGCTGGTTAGCGTTGGAGCCACGAGCGTCGTGACCGCTGCGGGTGATTGCCATCTGCAGTAGGGACTTATATTAGCCACATTTCATAAGCTTGCATAATGAATGACAAGATAAAATGTGACAACATATTAAGTGTACTGCGCAGAATGACAAATCAGCACGCAGTTCGGGAGAAAAATCATATCTCCCAACAGGAAACAAGTCAAATGCTCCCATTCGGTCAGTAGCCCGGACATTTTATGCTCTACAACTTTCATGTTGGGCTCGGAATCAAATTCGGACTGGAACTAAGCCGAAAAATTCAATCTTTAGCTCTCTGCATTTGCTGTTTTTCAGCAGGCCGAGCTATAGTGTTTTGGTTGCCATTTTTATTTCGCTTAACCAATGGGGTTGCAATTTGGTGATCATTTTGTTTGAAAAATTCCAAACAACTTTGTAGTTCACATCACAGCCCAGAAAGGATTGGAAAACCCATCAATAATTAAAACAAGGTTAGCTGCAGAATGTTTTCAACACAGCTATTACACTTCATCAAGTTTTACACCACAACCACACCATTAATTTACATTGCCACCAAATAGGAGGAGCTCAACTCCATCTAGCCTATTACACCATGAAGCCAAAACCTAGGCCTAGCGGAGGAGTAAACTTGCTACTACCACTCTAAAAATCATCCAAATTGTTAGCGGTAGCCTCGCTGCCCATAGGTGAAGGTGGAGCTGGAATGGACGGCATGTTATCCTCGGTGTCCATGTCGGAATCGGGGGCCTCTCCTTCACCATTCCCTCCTTCTTGCTCAAGAAGGTGCTGAGCGTCATGGGCGGCAAGCATAGCATTCGCATGCTCCAAGGTACCATGTACCTCCTCGAGCTCATCTCTAGTTTGTGCTAACTCATTCTGGGTGTTGTTGTGTGCAATCTGGAGGTCATTCAATTGCCTCTCCAAGTCAGCAATCATGGCATCTCTAGTGGTCACCTCAATGGACAAAGAGGTCCTCTCAACCCCTATGTCACGGGCGCGAGCGGACATGTCCATAGCAATGTTGAGCATCTCGCTCTGCGACCGTCCAAGAAGTGCCTGCAAACGGTGATACGCCCGTATCCACCTCATCATCAAAGCGGCTGCTGCGACGGGGTTCTCCGCCATCCTCAAAGGAGAGCTAAGGTAGTGCCTCATCCAGTGGGGATCATTCGGCTGAGTCGGAGGAAACAGCCCAAGCAACTGGTGCTCTACCAAGCTTTGGTTCTGAGCACAAAAAGAACTGATGTCATTCAAAGCAGCTAGCTCACAAGTCGTCTCCATGTGGTGTCCATGAACTTCCACCGTCCAGGTGGGGGAACTAGGACACGGCGGGTGACGGTGTACCACCAAACGCACACGGGAACGAGTCACACCACGGTCTCGGATGAGGATTCTCTCATATTGTGGCGGTGTAGGGTAGCCAAGTGCCTGTAGAACCGACCACAAGATGCTAGGGAAGCCTTCCCATCCCAAGCAATCAGAGAAAGACACGTCGTTGGGGTGGCTAGCCAGGTCAGCGAGGGCGTCCATCTGAACCAAAAGGAAAAGGGGCAAGGGTGAGAACCGGTTAGTGCCAAAGAGCAAAAACAGATTCTGTGCAGGGTGGTAAAAATTACAAAACTCGAAATCTACAAGCTCAAAAATTCCCAAATTTGGCCAGGACATTGTTTAAATAATTCCTAACAAGTTTCATGTTGGAGGTTTGAGCAGAAACTGTCGTTAAGATGGTGTAAAAATTCAATTTTTATCTCACTGTCCCCAGAAATTTCCAGCAGACAGGGGGTTACCATTTTTAGCATAACTCCAATTTTACTGAACCATTTTCGTTGAAATTTCTCCGGCATTTACTTCATAATATTTATGACAACTTTCATGTTGAACACTTTTTCATTTGGCAACGTTTTCAGTTTCGATTTAAGGTTGCAAACAGACTGTTCTCAGCAGCATTTTTGGGTTGTAAATTTCAATTTCTTTGACGGCGGTTTGATTTGGCCAAGGGTTAAAATTGATATTAATTCAGTGAGAATGCAATGCATGAGCGGCCTATTCGTTCTCACCAACACACATGCCAATAACTTTTGGCTTACGAAGTTAGTGCCGGTGGCTAGGCAATATCCGTCTCTCCCTATATTATCTAGCCGAACTTTTCTAACCGTCTCAACATACGGAATCGCGGTTAGGGTACCTGCAGAAAATTCCATTCCAGAGCATTTATAATCAACCTTTCATGCCAGCACTCACGAAAGCGTCTCCATTCATTACCACCCACTATAGAGGTGGCACCCGATCGTTTAACATTGAACGGGCAATGTTCATATGTCACCAAGGCAACATATTGACAGTTTCATACGCTATTGGAATAGCGTATTGACTTTGTGCCGCCATCATATTTGCATATGATGCCGTGGTACGCTACAGCAATCGCCGTACCTTGCGCCCACCATCCTATTCTAGTTTCATACGCCATCACAGCGTATTGACTATGTGCCGCCACTATATTTTCATATAGTGCCGTGGTACGTTACAGCAATCGCCGTACCTTGCGCCCACCATTGCGGAAAGTAAATGACAGAATGAAATGTGCTGGAAGTCAGTATAATATACTATTTGCCACCTATCATATCGTGATCCCTTAACCCACATAGGCTTCACGCTCTAGGTAACATCCTTAGCGGTCCTAACAACAACCTTCCACCGAAAAGCACGGCGGAAGTACGAGTTGGCAAATTTTATTCCAAAAATATTTATTTAAGGTTTGTTGGTCTCTCTGGTGCGCTGTTTCGGCTCTGATGCCAGCTGTGGCGGACCACTCCGAAATTATTCCAAGTTAAGTACCCCGGGACCACTAACCGAGTAGTCAGGCACTTAATCCGGAATAAGCTGGAGCGCCGTCGGATTAAACCCGATAAACCACGTTCTTTTCTCGATCGAAACAACAGCACGCCCACACGAAGGTGAGTTCCAGAGATTACAACATTCCACAAATTAACTTACACACATAGATATTACAAGTTATTACAAACCAGGTTCAAATTTAAATCAGAGTACAAGTCTTGCAGCGGAAATAAAAGTTCATTACAGCGGAATTTAAAAAGTCATAACAACTGAATTTAGAGGTTCATTGCAGCGGAAGTAAAACAATCTAACGACGATACAAAATAACTCCGTGCTGAAGCCTGCCACGAAGCTACTCCTCCCGATCCTCGCCAGAGGACGGAACCCATTCGATGTGCCAGCCAGGTGGAACCTGGGCAGGCCAAGACAAAGCATCCACATCCAAAGGTATACCTGTAAAATATTGCCACAAGCAAGGCTGAGTATACTAATACTCAGCAAGGCTTACCCGTCTGGTGAAAACTACATCACCGACATCTAGACAATGAGAGGCTTTTGGCTGGTGGGTTTGTTTGCCAAAAAGCAACTAAGAGTAGGTCCTTGCTTTCAAGTTTTAGCATCATATTCTAGTAGATTTAACCATTCTAGATTAGCATCCTGTCTAATCATACAAGTGGTGCAGTACAATTTATTTCATACAACAAGTTCATCATTCTCATAGTTCCACTTGTTACTCAATGTAGCAGGGCGGTCAAGCAGTCTCATTAACCGCGAGAAGCGGACAGTTCGAACCGAATTTCTGCTACCTGGCCAGGGGAAACCCAACACACACGGATACTCTGCTTGCTATAAAAGGTACAAGCATTTCCCAACCTTTCCCATCGATCCACAATTCGGAACCGGGTCCATTTCCTTAGGATAAAGGTTTACTGCTTCACTCACAGTCTCACGCATATATCCACAAGTGTACGGCAGGGGAAAACAAAGTTTCCAAGGAGAGATGGCTATCGGCCCTAGCTGCTTCAATCTGGTACCGGGCTTACCGATCCCCATACATCGGCATGCATGTGGTACGTTCAAAAACTTGACACACTCAACCACACATTTCGACCTTAATCAATTATCATACACGGACGGGAGATCTACATCTATCATCCCGCCCGTCAATCCTTATGATTCCAACATAAGTAAAGACAAGCAATTCCTATGTCTCGCGAGTGACAGGAAATCACTCGACTTGTAACGGACCTATAGCCATGCACTATCGATCCCTTTCATACTAGTACTGCAAGTCATAGGTACTAGGAAATGTGCAGCTAAGGTATTCAATCAACTCCTTGAACGTAAATGCACAAACATAGAGAATTCAAAGTGCATAATTTGGTAAAGTTAGGTTATGCTCCGGGGCTTGCCTTCTTGCTCAGACTGGGGGTTAGCCTCCGGGTTGGTCGATCCTGCACCGGCACCTTCCTCCGGGACTTCTTCCTCGTCTGCGGGAATGAGGTGGTAGTTGCCGTCCGGGATGGCGCCTTCTACATGAGATGCATAACTTAGGGTGGCTGTTCTGGAATTTCAGATTCCATTTATTTTATTCTAACTAACTACAAAAAGGTTTATTCTTTTATATAAATCGATTTCCATCTAGATTACTTCGCATTTTTGTTTCTCCTTTTCTGCTCATCATTTTTATCTATAAACTTTATGACAGCTACTGGAGTATAAGAGTTAAGCTCACTCCAAAATTTAGCTAATTTTGAGCTACACATAATTTATTAAAAATATAACAAGTTGCTGCCAGCAGAATTGAATTTAATTCATATAAAATCGAAAATTCACCCATTTCAGGAGATCTTTCTACCAAAGCTAGGCATAAGTATGAGGAGGGCTCTGGCCAAGTGGTGGCTCAAACTAACCCTTGGGTAGTCCTCAATATTTTTCTATCCAAAAACACATATTTAATTATTTGCCATCCTAAACAGAGCAAAAATTAAGTTTTTCATTTTTAACATGTGTGCCAACAAGGTTTTAGTTCTCAGGAGCAAAATGGTGATTTTTCGTTGCACATATTATTTTTAATGATTTCTGCACTGCAAAAAGACAGGAAATACATCTAAATTCATAACTGGAGCTACCAATCATATTTTTGGGTCCCCTTTGGACACAAGCTGTCCAAAGTCGCTATACACAACATATCCAAAGCTCAACCCTAGCGCAGCTCTGGATTGGAAATGGTGCATAACTTTAGATTTTCCTTGTTTGAATTTTAATTCAAAAACAGTTCGTCAAAAGTACAAACATGTCTAATAGAGATTGTAATTTAGACTCTCACGAATCCAGGGAGTATTTTTGTGCATTTTTCCGATTTTTTTACGATTTTTAATCGATTTTACAAGTTTCGGGAAAATCAAATCTAGACTTAAGAATCTTTTTACGCAGAGAACCCTAGATCTTTCAAAACTTCATGAACCAGTCCTGCACTTTTGCACAGAGGCCCCCGGACAAACAAAGACGATGAAGGAAAGCCCTCGGCTCTCGCCGGAGTTGCGCCGGCCAAACGGCGACGAACTAGGCACGGGGAAGTGGGGGAAAAGGATCCTGGGCTCACCACGAGTCGTTTGGGGACGGTTTGGAGGCCGGGGATGGTCGGAGTTTCGCCGGCGACGAGGTGGTGGCGGCGCGGCCGCCGCGGCTTCTACGCCGGCGAGCTCGGGGTCGTTGCGGAGGGGGGAAGAGGTCCTTGAGCACCAGCAGAGCTTGGGGAAGCTAATGGCGTGCTCGAGGAAGCTCGGGGACGGCTCGGAGTAGGGGCTCGACGTGCGGGTGCTCCGGTGGCCGAAAATCGCGATTTGGGGGAATTCACGAATTCTCGCCGGAGAAGGGTCAATGTCTTGGGGAAAGTTGGGGGTTTTGGAGCTGGTGGAGTGGACTAGCTCCGTGCGGGATGGATTTGGGAATGGTGGAGCGTGGACGAGGAATTTCGCGAAGAGCTTGGGTTCGGCTTGCGCGTCGCGAGGAGGAAGAAGACCGAGCGAGCGCGGGGAAGTGGAAATGGCCAAGTGAGCGAGTGAGAGGAGGGGTGTGAGTGCGCGGTGGAGTGATTGAGCACGCAAGGGAGGCACTGTGCGGCCTCGGGAGCGTGCGAGCGCGTGGGTGGCTGTCGCGGTCGCCATTGATGGCGCGCGAGCTCGAACAGAGCGCACACGCGCGGTTGGGCGTCAAAGATCATCGCGTGATGAAGTGGAGATCCTCAGCAGAGGCTTTGGCGCGACGCGAATGGACTCTACCGCCTGCAGTGCGCTCGGCGCGGCGCGAGCGCGCGTGCGGCCACGGCGGCGCGCGACCGTATGATGGCGCTCCGCGGCGCGAGGCGAGGCGAGGCGACAGCGGCGAAGTGATGGCTCGGGAGTGGCCGGACAAGAGCTAGGCGACAAGCGCCAGCGTCCGCCGCGGCTTGGCCAGCTCAGCGCCGCCTGCGCCGCTCGCCGGCCACGTGGCGGCCGAGCTCCGGCCAGCGCAGCGCGCGCCAGGGGCACTGTAGCATGCCCGTGGAGCTCCGATTTCCAAATTCGAATTTTCTCCAAAAATTCGAACTGAACTTCGAAACGGGTAAAATTAAAAGTTGGGGTCTGAGGTGTGGGACACAACTTTCGAGCTTGGACCAGGCACTTCGACCAGGCGCTACGGCGCTTCGAGCTTGAACGCAAGCTCGAGCTTGCCGAGCCTCGAATGGTCGGAAACGCCACTCGAGGGTGAGTGCCCCCCTCGAGCTTGGCTGCAAAGCCTCGAGCGTGACGGAACGTCGCTCGAGGGTAAGCCCCCCCTCGAGCTTGGCTGCGGAGCCTCGAGCGTGACGGAACGTCGCTCGAGGGTAAGTCCTCGAGCGTGGCTGCGGAGCCTCGAGGGTGACGGAACGTGGCTCGAGGGTAAGTGCTCGAGCTTGGCTGCGGAGCCTCGAGCGGACGGACGGCGGGGCCTCGAGGGTCCTATCGTGCGGCCTCGAATCGTGACGGAAACTATTGGCTAGGCTCGATCGTGACGGACATAGCTCGATCGTCACGGACATGGCTCGATCGTCAAGGACATAGCTCGATCGGGACGGATATACGGCTAAGCTCGATCGTGACGGACATCCGGGCTAAGCTCGATCGTGACGGACATCCCCGCTCGAGGGTCATCGAGCGGAACGAACGCCGTGGCGAGGTTGTCGCGAAGGGCTGTAGGTGTAGGTGATGACAACTACTTTGGTCCGAGATTTTTAAGTTCAGCACCCAAGTCTTGAGATTTCAGTTGGGTGTCCAAACAACCCTTGTTTTTGAATTAAAAATTGAATTTTTGACGAATTTTTGAATTTCAACCCAATTCCCTGTTGCATTGATTTTAATTGCACTTTTTAATTCTTTTGACATCAGAGATGTCACAAAAACGCCGTGGAGATGAAGAAGGAAAGCAAAGAGGGTTGGAAAAGCTAGGGTTTAGAGAAAAACATAAGACAAATGATTTTTACGATTGGGTACAGGTCCTCAATTGGCCACGACCCTTTATATTTATAGGATGGGGAGGTCTTGCTCCGCAAGGAAGTCCTTGTACAGATCTAAAACGTGAGAATATTCCAATTCTACTCGGACTCGGGGACAGGCGGTTAGATCGCCTGGCACATTGCCAGATCGGTTACAGGGCACAGGCAGTCTAACCGCATGTACACGCAGTCTAGACCGGTTGTCCTAGCCTGATCGACTTTAAGCCATTTTTTGCCTTCAACATATGCCCCCTGTTTTTTGGTAAAGCTTTGCTTACCACAAAACATTTAATCAGACTAAGGGAGACCCTCTATTGTCGGCCATTTTTTCTCTAAGGGCGATATCACATATCGGCCATATCCTTTCAAGCATGTTGCCAACCACTTGGATAATATTTTGTCAAGTACTTCCCATTAAGTGCACTTGGTAATTGAAATCCTTGCAAAGTCTCCACCATATAGGAATTTCCAGAACAAACCTTCACAATACGATATGGCCCTTCCCAACTTGGTGACCATTTGCCAAACTTGTTGCTCTTCGTTCCTATAGGTAAAATAGTCTTCCAAACCAAATCATCAACTGGACAAGATTTAATTTTTACCTTCTTGTTATATGCTCGAGCTACTCTTCTTTTACCTTTTTCAATCTCCTCCACGGCCTCCAAACGCTTGTCGGTAACTTCATCAATATTATCCATCATCAAAGCACAATATGTGCTAGCATCAAGATTATTTTGCTTAGCGAATGTATAAGCATCCAGATTCACCTCAACAGGCAAAACGACCTCTTGACCATAGATGAGCTCCAATGGAGTAACATTGGTAGCACCATGTCTAGAAATTCTATGCGCCCATAAAGCTTTAGATAACACCTCATGCCATTGCTTAGGATGATCTTCAATCTTGTTCTTTATAAGCTTGATCAGAATTTTATTGCTAGACTCGGCTTGACCATTAGCTTGAGCATAATATGGAGATGAACTGAGCAACTTAGTACCATAGGATTCAACAAACTCATGTACCTCCTTAGATATAAACGGCGTTCCTTGATCCATCGTCAATGTTTGAGGAATCCTAAATCTATGTATAATATGCTCAATAATAAACTCAATCACCTCTCGATGTCACATGTTCTTAAGGGGAGCAACTTCAGTCTACTTGGTAAAATAATCAGTAGCCACTATCACAAAACAATGACCCTTAGACGACGGAGAATGAATCTTATCAACAAAATCTAAACCCCATCCTTTAAAGGGCCAAACTTTAATGATTGGATGCATCAATGCAGCAGGTGCCAACTGAATATTCCCGAACTTTTGACGCTCTTCGCATCCTTTATAGTAACGAAAACAATCGGCTATCATTGTAGGACAATAAAATCAAGCCCGCCTAAGGAGCCACTTCATCATACGAGCCGATGATGCGTACCACAAATTCCTTCATGAACCTCTATCATAGCCAACCTGGCTTGATCAGGATCTAAACATTTTAAAAGCAAACCATCCACGGCCCGACGATATAGTTCACCATCAACCAAAGTAAACTTGAAAGCCCATTGTCGGACTTTTAGATCCACTGACCTGCTAGTATCCTGCAAATACTCAACCTGAGGCTTCCTCCAATCACCAACATCGGCCTCAACAGATTGGGAATCATTAACAACCAAATTGGTATTTTCAGAGGCACAGGCGGTCAGACCGGCTGTACAGGCGGCTAGTCCGGTCGTACCGGTTGGACCAGCTGTGACAGGCGGTTGAACCGCCTATTCCAGAGCAGACACGTCAGCTTCACGAAACATCGACTTCTTTTCATGAAAATTTCTTTTCTGAATATTATAGCCTCATGCTTGTTGTGCCAACGCATTAGCTCTAGGATTCTCATCTCTTGGCACATGATAAATCACAAATTCATCAAAGCAAGATATGATATCTAAGAATTTATCAAGATAAGCATTCAAAAACCCATCTAAACATTGACAAACCATAGATACCTGCAGCACCACCAAAAGAGAATCACCATATGCTTCTACATGTTTTACTCCCATGTCATGTAAAATCTCCAATCCGAACAATAAAGCCTCATATTCGGTTTGATTATTAGTGCATTTATGATCTAATCGGTTAAGAGTTTCAATAACAACTCTGTTAGGTGATATAAAAATAACACCAACTCCACAACCACTTTTGCAAACCGTTTCATCAAAATGCAATTTCCATGGAGTAAAAGTAATATAGCCGGCATTCAAATCCAGATGCTCATCAATCCTATGTTCAACAATAAAATCGGCAACGATTTGTCCTTTCATAGATTTTAATGGTTCAAAGAATAAATCATATTCAATCAAAGCATAAGCTCATTTGCCGATTCTACCACTTAATATAGGTCTATGCAACATTTATTTAATTATGTCAGCTTGATTAGCAACTATGCAAGTATTCAATAGTAGATAATGCCTCAACTTTGTAAAAGCATTATATAATGACAAGCATAACTTTTCAATAAAAGTATACCTTGTTTCGGCGTCCAATAATCTTCTACTTCTATATGAAATAATATATTGCTTTCCTTTGGTCTGTTGGATCAAAATAGCTCCAATAACACTTTCTTCGGCCGCAATATATAATTTGAAAGGAACCCTCTCCTAGGTGCCTAAAGAACCAGAGGCGAAGATAAATAATACTTGATCTCATCAAATGCCTTTTGCTATTTTGCCCCACAAGTAAATTCAGCATCATCTTTTAACCGAAGCAAGGGAGTAAAAGCATTCACCTCACCCAAGAATTTTTTCAACTCCTTAGACCTAGGCGCAACTCCTTAGAGCTAGGCGCCTGCAACTTGTCAATAGTATCGGCCTTTTTCGGATCAATCTCTACGCCATTCTCATGAACTATGAAGCCCAAAATCTTCCCAGCCGATACACCAAAAGCACATTTGAGTGGATTCATCTTCAAACCATACCGGCGCAATCTTTCAAATGCAAGTCTCAAATCGGCCAAATGAGAATCACTTCCAACCGATTTGACTACAATATCATCGATATGAACCTCCAAGATAATACCAAGCAAATCATGAAAAAACAAATTTATTGCCCTTTGATAAGTAGCACCGGCATTCTTCAAACCAAAAGTCATAACAATCCACTCAAATAAACTAACAAAGCCTGGACATACAAAAGTTGTTTTGGATATATCCTCTTCGGACATAAATATTTGATTGTAACCAACGTTACCATCAAGGAAACTAATCGTTCTATGTCCAGAAGCAGCATTGATAAGCATATAGTCTATTCGCATAGGATATTCATCTTTAGGAGTAGCACGATTCATATTTCTAATCTTACATGTCCCTTTCTTTTCTATGGGCACAATATTAGAAATCAAATCAACATATCAACAAGGTCTAATAAACTTTGCTTCTAACAATCGATTTATTTCTTCTTTAACTCGGTCATAAATTTTAGGATTAAAACACCTAGTAGGTTATTCATAAGGACTAAAACCAGATTTAATAGGCAACCGATGCTCAACAAGCTCTCGGCTTAAACCAGGCATTTCATGATAATTCCAAGCAAAGCAATCGACATACACTTTTAACAACTTTATTAATTCAGATTTGACAGTAGGATCTAAACTCTTATTTACAAACGTCGGCCTAGGTATAGAACCATCACCAATGTCTACCTCCTCAAGAGGATCAGCTGATGTAAAAGCACATCATAGTTTACTTATATCATCAAAGTCTTCAATGACTTCACACATTTCGTTCTGATGCGACCGATAGTGTTCAAGTCTCTGCTGCAACCACTCTAAATTCTTATCCATTGGATCACATGAGATGGTTCAGCCGATTGTTTATCGACTTTATGACAGCAGGGACGAAGCCATTCTTAGTATAGCTGATAAACTCAAACTCAGAAAGATCTAAGCCTGACAAACACTTAACATCATCATGAATGCCCATCAAAGAGCTATCAGCTAAAGCAACACAAGCAGAAGTATCACCATGCACAACCTCTACATCATCATCTACCCACTGAATCAAGCATTGAAGCAAAGTAGAAGGAATGCATGGTGAACTCGTGAACATCGCCATCGCCCAAGAAGATGCCAACATGGTCCACAAGGCCAAAAAGAAAAGGAAGGCTCCCGCTGGACCTTCGGGTGGGCAACCTCAGAGGTTCCGCTTGGTTCCCCCGGCTGCCAGCAGGGCCAGCCAAGGGCGCCTCAGGGAGGACGCTGGGTTGCCAGGCCACCTCAGCAGGGTGCGCCTCGCTTCCCTCCACTGCCGCAGCAGCCTCAGGCGCCGAGGCAAAACGTGCAGCAGCCACTTCGTCCTGGAGGTGGCTACCAATGCTTTACGTGTGGCAGCAACAGTCATTTCATCAAGGACTGCCCGCAGAACAAGCCACAGAACCAGCGTCCTGGGAATCAGCAGAACAAGGGCAAGCAGGAGCGAGTCCAAGTCAGGCAGGGAAGGCTCAACTATACCAACCTGGCTGACCTGCCAGAGGGAGCACCGGATATGACTGTTACCTTCCCTATCCACAATCAACCTGCTGTGATATTGTTTGATTTCGGGGCAACACATAGTTTTATAAGCACAAGGTTTAATGCAAAATGTGGGTTGAAATCATATCACACCAAATCGACATATGTGATATCAACAGCGGAAGGTAAAATAGCATCCAACCAAGTCACTCGAAAAGTGCCAATCAAGCTGGGTAGTAAAGTTTTTCCGACTGATCTAATTCTGCTTGGATTGGAAGGAATTGATATTGTTTTGGGGGCAAATTGGATGACTCAACATAAGGTTGTGCTAGATGTTGCCGAAATTGTTGTGGAAATAAACTTGCCCACACATGGTCCTAGTGCACTTTATTTGCCACACCGAAAATGCGCCAATGTTTGTGCCTACACTATGGTGGGAACACCACTAGAAGATATTCCGGTGGTATGTGAGTATGCCTATGTTTTTCCGGATGACTTACCTGGGATGCCGCCGGATAGGGATATTGAATTTGTAATTGAACTTCAACCTGGCACAACACCTATATCAAAGAGACCCTATAGAATGCCACCCAGTGAATTGGCTGAATTAAAAATTCAACTCCAAGAACTACTAGACAAGGGCTTCATCCGATCTAGTGTGTCACCATGGGGTTGTCCGGCCATCTTTGTGAAGAAGAAGGATCATTCTTTGAGGTTGTCTATTGACTACCGGCCTCTCAATACGGTGACCATTAAAAACAAGTATCCACTTCCCCACATTGATGTCCTTTTTGATCAACTAGCTGGCGCCAGAGTATTCTCTAAGATTGATCTTCGCTCTGGCTATCACCAAATAAAGATTCGTCTTTGTGACATTCCCAAGACTGCCTTCTCCACCTGCTATGGACTCTATGAATTCTTGGTCATGTCTTTTGGACTCACGAATGCCCCAGCCTACTTCACGTATCTCATGAATTCGGTTTTCATGTCCGAGCTTGACAAGTTCGTAGTGATCTTTATTGATGACATCCTCATATATTCCAAGAATGAGGAAGAGCATGCCGAGCACCTTCGCATTGTCCTCCAGAGATTGAGAGACCATCAGCTTTATGCCAAGTTCTCCAAATGTGAATTCTGGCTTGAAAGCGTGAAATTCTTGGGTCATACGGTTTCCAAGGATGGTATCTCCGTGGATCCGACCAAGGTGCAAGAGGTGATGGATTGGCAGCCACCCACCTCTGTCCATGAAATTCGGAGTTTTCTAGGTCTAGCTGGTTACTATCGCCGCTTCATTCTGGATTTCTCTCGAATTGCTAAACCCATGACCGAACTCTTAAAGAAGGGGGTCAAATTTGAGTGGAGTGACAAATGTGAAGAAGCCTTCCATACTTTAAGAAAACACTTGACTTCAGACCCAGTCTTAGCTCAACCCGACAGCACCAAGCCATATGATGTTTATTGTGATGCTTCAGGCACCGGTCTCGGTTGTGTCCTTATGCAAGAGAACCGGGTCATTGCTTATGCTTCCCAAGCACTCCGGCCACATGAGCAAAATTACCCTACACATGATCTTGAATTGGCAGCAGTTATTCATGCTCTCAAGATTTAGAGACACTACCTGATGGGTGTTCCATGCAATATATACACCGATCACAAGAGCCTCAAATATGTCTTCACTCAGGCACATTTGAATATGAGGCAGCGAAGATGGTTGGAGTTGGCAAAGGACTATGATCTTAGTGTGCATTACACCTCGGGAAGGCTAATGTGGTTGCGGATGCACTAACCCGCAAGGCACGCTGTCACTGCCTTTCCGTGGAGTCCTATGCCGACACTTTGTGGCATGAAATGGCAAAGCTCAACTTGGAGATTGTTCCTTACGGGTATTTCAACCATATCTCTATTGAACCAACCTTGCACGATCAGATTGTTGTGGCCCAATTAAATGATGCAAAGATTAAAATCCTCAAAAGAAAGTTGGCAAAAGAAAAGGTCAAGGAAAAATATAAATGCTTCCGGGTAGATGGGTAGGGAGTGATGTGGTTTGGGCATCGGATGGTGGTGCCCAAGAGTGCCGAACTCCGAAGGAAAATCATGGATGAAGCTCATCTTTCAAAATTTTCCATCCATCCCGGTAGCACCAAAATGTACCAAGACCTTAAACAAAACTTTTGGTGGACTAGGATGAAGCGGGAAATTGCCCAATATGTGTCGGAATGTGACACGTGTCAGCGGGTAAAGGCTAGCCACTTGAAGGTAGCAGGCACTCTCCAACCTCTACCTATCCCCTCATGGAAGTGAGAAGATATAAGTATGGATTTCATTGTTGGACTTCCCAGAACCCCTCAGGGGCATAAATCCATTTGGGTAATAGTGGACCGCCTCACAAAGACCGCACATTTTATTCCCGTCAATACTGCCTATACCGCTATGAAGTATGCTGAAATCTATTTGGATCGGATTGTTTGCTTACATGGCGTATCCAAGACGATAATTTCAGATCGTGGTACCCAATTCGTGGCACACTTTTGGGAACATTTGCAGCTGTCCCTAGGCACCAAATTGATCCATAGTTCAGCATATCATCCTCAAAGCGATGGGCAGACGGAAAGGGTGAATCAAATCTTAGAAGATATGCTTCGAGCTTGTGTTATTCATTATGGGAAAAATTGGGAGAAATGCTTATCTCTGGCTGAATTCTCTTATAACAACAGCTACCAAGCCAGTCTCAAAATGGCACCTTTCGAAGCTTTGTATGGTAGGAGATGTCGGACGCCGTTGTGTTGGTCCCAGGCAGGCGAGAGATACACGTACGTGTGACATCTCTGATGTCAAAAGAATTAAAAGTACACTTAAAACCAATACAAAAGGGAATTATGGGTTGGAATTCAAAAATCCATCAAAAATTCAAATTTTAAATTCAAAAACAAGGGTTGTTTGACACCCAACTGAAATCTCAAAAATTTTCTACTAAACTTGAAAATCTCCAAAAACAAAAGTTGTTTGTCATCACAAATAAGGCCTAGTCACTGTTTGGCACTTTTGAAAATTTTGCAGTTTAGTCCCTCAAAAACTCAAAAAACCAAGCTGAACACCTTTTTGATTTTGGGTTGTTTGAGCTCGAAAAACTTGAAATTTCAGGTTCATCCCAAAAAGAAAGTTGTGTCCCATCTCTCAAACTCCAACTTTTATTTTCACACTTTTCCAAGTTCGGTTCAAATTTTTGGAGAAAATTCAAAAGGGAAAAAGGAGCTCCCCGGGGGCCAACAGTGGCCCTAGCGCGCCCCTGCTCCGGCCGGGAGCCGGCCGCCACGTGGCCGGCGAGCGGCGGAGGCCGCGCCGAGCTGGCCGAGCCGCGCCGTCGGGTGGCGCGTGTCGTCTTGCGCTTGTCCAACCCTTCCCGAGCCATCACGTCGTCGTCGACGCGCCGTCTCGCCTCGCGCCGCGCGAGCGCCATCATGGCGGTCGAGCGCCGCCGTGGCCGTGCGCGCACGCACGACGCGCGAAGGCCGCTCCACGGCAGATTCTCCTCCGCTACGCTCCAAGACGCGCTGCAGGAGATCTTCCACTGCTCCACGCCTCAATCTTTGACGCCCAACCGTCGCGCGCGCTCTGTTCGAGCTCGACGCGCATCAATGGCGCGTCCCGTCGGCCATTACTCCTCACGCGCGCTCCCGAGGCTGCACGACCCTCTCTCGCGTGCCCAAGCACTCCACCGAGCACTCACACCCCTTCCCATCAGTCCACACTTAGCCATTTCCTCTCCTCGCGCCTCGCTCCGTCGTCTTCATGCAAGAGAACTGAGTCATTGCTTATGCTTCTCGTGCACTTCGGCCTCATGAGAAAAACTACCCCACGCATGATCTTGAGTTAGCAGCGGTTATTCATGCTCTCAAGATGTGGAGACACTATCTGATGGGTGTTCCATGCAACATATACACAGACCACAAGAGCCTCAAATATGTCTTCACTCAGGCACATTTGAATATGAGGCAGCGAAGATGGTTGGAGTTAGCAAAGGACTATGACCTTAGTGTGCATTATCACCCCGGCAAGGCAAATGTGGTTGCGGATGCACTAAGCCGCAAGGCTCGTTGTCATTGTCTTTCCGTGGAGTCCTACGCTGACACATTGTGCCATGAAATGGCAAAGCTCAACTTAGAGATTGTTCCACACGGTTACTTCAATCATATTTCAGTTGAACCAACCTTGCACGATCAGATCGTTGTAGCCCAATTAAATGAAGCAAAGGTTAAAATCCTTAAAAGGAAATTGTCAAAGGAGAAGGTGAAGGACAAATACAAGTGATTCCGGCTAGCTGGGCAGGGAGTGATGTGGTTTGGACATCGCATTGTGGTGCCCAAAAACACGGAACTCCGAACGAAGATTATGGATGAGGCCCATCTCTCCAAATTTTCTATCCATCCCGGTAGCACCAAAATGTACCAAGATTTGAAACAAAACTTTTGGTGGACTCGGATGAAGCAAGAAATTGCCACGTATGTGTCGGAATGTGACACGTGCCAGCGGGTTAAGGCTAGCCACTTGAAGGTAGCAGGCACGCTTCAACCTCTACCTATTCCCTCATGGAAGTGGGAAGATATAAGCATGGATTTCATTATTGGACTTCCCAGAACCCCTCAGGGGCATGACTCCATTTGGGTAATCGTGGACCGCCTTACCAAGACCGCACATTTTATTCCGGTCAATACCATTTATACCGCTAAGAGGTACGCGGAGATTTATTTGGAACGGATCGTTTGTCTACATGGTGTACCCAAGACGATAATTTCAGATCGTGGTACTCAGTTCGTAGCACGCTTTTGGGAACAATTGCAACTGTCCCTAGGTACTAAACTGATCCGTAGTTCAGCGTATCACCCTCAGACCGATGGGCAGACGGAAAGGCTAAATCAAATACTTGAGGATATGCTTCGAGCTTGTGTTATCCATTATGGGAAGATTTGGGAGAAATGTTTATCTCTGGCCGAATTCTCCTATAACAACAACTACCAAGCGAGTCTTAAAATGGCACCTTTCGAAGCCACGTGGGAAACCAAGGACTATCTTAAGAAGAATTACCCCGACATTCTTTCATAAACCAAAGGTACTCTTTCCACCCTGTTCCTAAGTTTAACCGAATCTCGGGACGAGATTCCTTTTAAGGGGGGTAGGCTGTGACATCTCTGATATCAAAAGAATTGAAATTACACTTAAAACCAATGCAAAAGGGAATTATGGGTTGGAATTCAAAAATCCATCAAAAATTCTAATTTTAAATTCAAAAACAAGGGTTGTTTGACACCCAACTGAAATCTCAAAAATTGTGTACTAAACTTGAAAATCTCCAAAAACAAAAGTTGTTTGTCATCACAAATAAGGCCTAGTCATTGTTTGGCACTTTTTGAAAATTTTGCAGTTTAGTCCCTCAAAAACTCAAAAAACCGAGCTGAACACCTTTTTGATTTTGGGTTGTTTGAGGTCGAAAAACTTGAAATTTCAGGTTCACCCCAAAAAGAAAGTTGTGTCCCATCTCTCAAACTCCAACTTTTATTGTCACACTTTTCTAAGTTCAGTTCAAATTTTTGGAGAAAATTCAAAAGGGAAAAAGGAGCTCCCCGGGGCACCAACAGTGGCCCTGGCGCGCCCCTGCTCCGGCCGGGAGCCGGCCGCCACGTGGCCGGCGAGCGGCGGAGGCCGCGCCGAGCTGGCCGAGCCGCGGCGTCGGGTGGCGCGTGTCGTCTTGCGCTTGTCCAACCCTTCCCGAGCCATCACGTCGCCATCGACACGCCGTCTCGCCTCGCGCCGCGCCATCATGGCGGTCGAGCGCCGCCGTGGCCGCGCGCGCACGCACGACGTGCGAAGGCCGCTCCGCGGCAGATTCTCCTCCGCTACGCTCCAAGACGCGCTGCAGGAGATCTTCCACTGCTCCACGCCTCAATCTTTGACGCCCAACCGTCGCGCGCGCTCTGTTCGAGCTCGACGCGCATCAATGGCGCGTCCCGTCGGCCATTACTCCTCACGCGCGCTCCCGAGGCTGCACGACCCTCTCTCGCGTGCCCAAGCACTCCACCGAGCACTCACACCCCTTCCCCTCAGTCCACACTTAGCCATTTCCTCTCCTCGCGCCTCGCTCCGTCGTCTTCCACCTCGCGCCGCACGGACCGAGTCGAGCTTCGAGAGGAAATTCGCCCTACACTCTCCACCATTCCCAAATTCCTCGCACACGCAGCTAGACCCCTTCACTAGCCTCCCATTCCCCCACTCCTCACGAGCTATCATCGCTTCTCCGGTGAGAAATCGAGATTTCCCCCCAAATCTCCATTTTTCGGCCGCCGGAGCACCCTCACGTCGAGACCCTACTCCGAGCCGTCCCCGAGGTCAACCGAGCACGCCAACAGCTTCCCCGAGCTCCACTGGTGCTCTAGGACCCCTTCAACCTCGGAGAACGCCACCGACCTCACCGGCGTAGAAGCCGCGGCGACCGCGCCGCCACTGCATCGCCGCCGGCCATCTTCCGAGCTTCCCCCGGCCTCCCAATCGACTCGTGGTGAGCCCCTGGTTCTTTTCCCCCACTTCCCCGACCCTAGTTCGCCGTCGTTTGGCCGGCGCAACTCCGGCGACGAGCCAAGGACCATAGTTCATCGTCTTCGTTTTTCCAGGGTCCTCTGCGCAAAAGTTAGGGACTGGTTTGAAAGATTTTGAAAGTTCTAGGGTCTCCAGCGTAAAAAGATTCTTAAACCTAGATCTATTTTTCCCGAATCTTGTAAAATCTGTTAAAAATCGTACAAAAATCAGAAAAATTCACAAAAATACTCCCTGGATTCGTGCGATTGTAAACTCCAATCTCATTTAAGCATGTATATACTTTTGGTGAACCATTTTTGATTTAAAATTCAAACTGTGAAATTTGAAACTTGTGCACCATTTCAAATCCAGAGGTCCGCTAGGGTTGATCTTTGGATATGTTGTTTGTAGTGACTTTGGACACCTTGTGTCCAAAGGAGACCTAAAAATATGGATTGTAGCTTCAGTTATGAATTAAAATGTGTTTCCTGTCTTTTTGTAGTCCAGAAATTGTTAAAAATAATCCATGCAGGGAAAAATCACCATTTTTCTCCAGAGGTCTAAAAACTTGTTAGCACACCTGCTAAAAATGCAAAACTTAATTTTTGCTCTGTTTAGACTAGCAAATAAATAGATATGTGTTTTTGGATAGGAATTTATTGAGGACTGTCCAAGGGTTATTTTGAGCCACCACTTGGCCAGAGCCCTCCTTGAACTTGTGACTAGCTCTGGTAGGAAAATTTACTGATTTGGATGTATTTTCTATTTTATATGAAATTATTTCATTTCTGCAGGCAGCAAATTGAACTATTTTTAATAAATTCTGTGTAGCTCAGATTTAGCTAAATTTTGGAGTGAGCCTAACTCTTATACTCCAGTAGCTGTCATAAAGTTTATAGGTGAAAAGGATGAAAGAAAATGAGAAACAGAAATGAGAAGGAATTAAGGTGGAAATTGAGTTATATAAAAGAATAGAGCTTTTTGATAATTAATTAAAATAAAACATGGAAAGGTTTAAAAGTTCAGAACAGCACCCTATCTTCAAAATAATAAATGGAAATTCTTTTATATATGTACACAATCACCATCCAAGATGTGTAAAAATTTTCCACGCACCCCTCTCTAATTTTATGAAAAAGAAAGTATTACTTTAACGTGTCTAGGTGAATATGGCCTTCAAGGCCTTGGTTTTAAGATCATTAGACAGCCGCAATAAATTATGCATCTCATGTAGAAGGCACAATTCCGGACAGCACCTACCATCTCATCGCCGCCGACGGTGAAGGAATCCCGGAGGGAGGTGCCAGCGAAACGGAAGTCAACCCGGAGGCTAACCCCTAGCTAGAGCAAGAAGGCAAGCCCCGGAGCATAACCTAACCTTTAAAGTTTATGCATCTATGAATTCCCTATGCTTGTGCATTTACGTTTCAAGGAGTTGATTGAATACCTTAGCTGCACATTTCTAGTACCTATGACTTGCAACACTAGTATGAAAGGATCGATAGGGCATTGCTTAGGTCCGTTACAAGTCGAGTGATTTCCTGTCACTCGCGAGACATAGGAGTTGCTTGTCTTTACTTATGTTGGAATCATAAAGATTGACGGGCGGGGTGATAGATGTAGATCTCCTGTCCGTGTATGATAATGGATTTAAGGTCGAAACGTGTGGTTGAGTGTGTCAAGTTTTTGAACGTACCACATGCATGCCGATATATGGGAATCGGTAAGCCCGGTACCAGATTGAAGCAGCTAGGGCCGATAGCCATCTCTCCTTGGAAACTTTGTTTCCCCTGCCGTACACTTGTGGATATATGCGTGAGACTGTGAGTGAAGCAGTAAACCTTTATCCTAAGGAAGTGGACCCGGTTTCGAATTGTGGATCGATGGGAAAGGTTGGGAAGTGCTTGTACCTTTTATAGCAAGCATCATCCGTGTGTGTTGGGTTTCCCCTGGCCAGGTAGCAAAATTCGGTTCGAACTGTCCGCTTCTCGCGGTTAATGAGACTGCTTGACCGCCTTGCTGCATTGAGTAACAAGTGGAACTATGAGATTGATAAACTTGTTGTATGAATTAAATTGCATTGCACCACTTGTATGATTAGACAGGATGCTAATATAGAAGGGTTAAATCTACTAGAATATGATGCTAAAACATGAAAGCAAGGACCTACTCTTAGTCGCTTTTTGGCAAACAAACCCACCAGCCAAAGGCCTCTCATGTCTAGATGTCGGTGATGTAGTTTTCACCCGACGGGTAAGCCTTGCTGAGTATTAGTATACTCAGCCTTGCTTGTGGCATTTATTTACAGGTACAATGTTGGATGTGGCGGTCAATGCCATGACTTGGCCTACCCAGGTTCCCCCTGGATGGCACATCGAGTGGGTTCCGTCCTCTGCCGAGGAACGGGAGGAGTAGCACCGTGGCAGGCTTCAGCATGGTGTTACTTGTATCGTCGTTAGTTTTTATTCCGCTGCAATGAACTACTTATTTCCACTGCAAGAAGTTGATACTCTGATTTAAATTCAAACTCGGTTTGTAATAACTCTATGGTACCCCTTTATGTATGTTAAATTTGTGGAATGTTGTAATCTCTGGAACTCACCTTCACGTGGGCGTGCTGTTGTTTCGATCGAGAAAAGTACGTGGTTAAATCGGGTTTAATCCGACGGCGCTCCAGCTTATTCCGGATTAAGTGCCTGACTACTCGATTAGTGGTCCTGGGGTACTTAACTTGGAATAATTTCGGAGTGGTCCGCCACAGCTGGCATCAGAGCCGAAACAGCGCACCGGAGAGAGCAACAAGCCTAAAATAAACATTTTGAAATAAAACTTGCCAACTTGTACTTCCGACGCGCTTTGCGAAGGAAGGTTATTTTAGGACCGCTAAGGATGTTACCTAGAGCGTGAAGCCTATGAGGGTTAAGGGATCACGATATGATAGGTGGCAAGTAATATATTATACTGACTTCTAGCACATTTCATTCTGTCATTTACTTTACACAATGGTGGGCGCAAGGTACGGCGATTGCTGTAACGTACCACGGCACTATATGAAAATATAGTGGCGGCACATAGTCAATACGCTGTGATGGCGTATGAAACTAGACTAGCATGGTGGGCGCAAGGTACAGCGATTGCTGTAGCGTACCATGGCATCATATGCAAATATGATGGCAGCACAAAGTCAATACGCTATCTCATGAGCGTATGAAACTGTCAATATGTCGCCTTGGTGACATATGAACATTGCCCGTTCAATGTTAAACGTTCGGGTGCCACCTCTATAGTGGGTGGTAATGAATGCAGACGCTTTCGTGAGTGCTAGCACGAAAGGTTGATTACATATGCTCTGGAATGGAATTTTCTGCAGGTACACTAACCGCGATTCCGTATGATTGAACGGTTAGAAAGGTTCGGCTAGATAATATAGGGAGAGACGGATATTGCTTAGCCACCAGCACTAACTTCGTAGGCCAAAAGTTTATTGGCATGTGTGTTGGTGAGAACAAATAGGCCGCTCATGCATTGCATTTCGCCAAAATGATATTGAACCTTAACTCGTGACCAATCAAACCGCCGTCAAAATGAAAATCACAACCCAAAATTCTGCTGAGACCAGTCTGTTTGCACCATCAATTCGAAACTGAAAACGTTGTCAAACGAAAAAGTGTTCAACATGAAAGTTGTCATAAAAGTTATGAAGTTTATGCTGTAGAAATTTCAACGAAAATGGTTCAGTAGAACTGGAGTTATGCTTAAAATGGTTCAGTAGAACTGGAAATTTCTAGGAACAGTGAGATAAAAATTGAATTTCTACACCATCTTAACGACAGTTTCTGCTCAAACCTCCAACATGAAACTTGTTTGGAATTACTTAAACAATGTCCTGGCCAAATTTGAGAATTTTTGAGCTTGTAGATTTCGAGTTTTGTGATTTTTACTACACTGTACAGAATCTGTTTTGTTTTCTTTGGCGCTAACCGGTTCTCACCCGTGCCCTTTTCTTTTTGGTTCAGAATGGACGCTCACGCTGACTTGGCCAGCTACCCCAACGACGTGTCCTTTTCAGATTGCCTAGGATGGGAAGGCTTCCCTAGCATTCTGTGGTCGGTTTTGCAGGCGCTCGACTACCCTATCCCGCCACAGTATGAGAGACCCTCATCCGAGACCGTGGTGTGACCCGTTCTCGTGTGCGTTTGGTGGTATATCGCCATCCACCGTGTCCTAGCTCCCCCACTTGGAGTGTGGAAGTTCATGGACACCACATGGAGACGACTTGTGAGCTAGCTGCCTTGAACGGCATCAGTTCTTTTTGTGCTCAGAACCAGGATTTGGTGGAGCACCAGTTGCTTGGGTTGTTTCACCGACTCAGCCGGATGATCCCCATTGGATGAGACGCTACCTTAGCTCCCCTTTGAGGATGGCGGAGAATCCCGTCGCTGCAGCTGCACTTAAGATGAGGTGGATCCGAGCTTACCACCGCTTGCAGGCACTTTTGGGGCGGTCGCAGAGCGAGATGCTCAACCTTGCTATGGACATGTCCGCCCGTGCCCGTGACATTGGGGTTGAGAGAACCTCATTGTCCATTGAGGTGACCACCAGGGACGCCATGATTGCTGACTTGGAGAGGCAATTGAATGACCTCCACATCGCGCACAACAACGTCCAAAATGAGCTAGCCCAGACTAGAGAAGAACTTGAGGAGGTACACGGTACTTTGGAGCATGCTAATGCTATGCTAGCCGCCCATGATGCTCAGCACCTTATTGAGAAAGAAGGAGAGCAAGGAGAAGGAGAGACCCCCGATTCCGACATGGATACCGAGGATGATATGCCACCCCTTCCAGCTCCACCATCACCCATGGGCAGCGAGGCTACCGCTAACAACTTAGATGATTTCTAGAGTGGTAGTAGCAAGTTTACTCCTCCGCTAGGCCTAAATTTTGGCTTCATGTTGTAATAGGCTAGATGGAGTTGAGCTCCCCATTTTATCTTTTGGAGACAATGTAATTTAATGGTGTGGTTGTGTGATCCAAAAACTTATTGAAGGATGTAATGGCTGTGTTGAAAATATTCTGCAGCTAACCTTGTTTTAATTATTGATGGGTTTTCCACTCATTTCTGGGCTGTGATGTGAACTAAAAAGTTGTTTGGAATTTGTCAAACGAAATGTTCACCAAATTTCAACCTCATTGGTTAAGCGAAATAAAAATGGCAACCAAAACACTACAGCTCGGCCTGCTGTAAAACAGCAAACGCAGAGAGCTAAAGATTGAATTTTTCGGCTTAGTTCCAGTCCGAATTTGAATCTGAGCCCAACATGAAAGTTGTAGAACACGAAATTTTCGAGCTACTGACCGAATTGGGGCATTTGACTTGCTTCCTGTTGGGAGACATGATTTTTCTTCCGAACTGTGTGTTGACATGTCATTCCTACGCAGTAAACTTCAATATATTGTCACGTTTTATCTTCTCATCATTATGCAAGCTTATGAAATGTGGCTAATACAAGTACCTACTGCAGATGGCAATCACCCGCAGCGGTCATGACGCTAGTGGCTCCAATGCTAACCAGCAGGGGCCAGAGGGGCAGCAACAGCCGCCACCACCTCCGCCACCGCAGCAACCTCCGACGTGGCAGCAGTTGTATGCCACGCAAACGGAAATCCTACGGAACCTGCAGCATCAACAACAAATGATGCAATAGCAGATGCTACAGCAGGGAGGTCAACGGGCTCCTCAGCCTCAAGTGGCCTGATATGAGGATTTCCTGGCTACACACCCGCCGATATTCTCAAGAGCCGATGAGCCCTTGGAGGCCGATACGTGGATTCGAGCCATCGAGTCCAAGTTCACCATCCTGGCCACGCCTTGCACTTCCAACCGCAAGGTAGTGTTCGCGGCGCAGCAGCTCCGCGGCCCAGCTCTCCTATGGTGGGAGAACTACCTGGCCCTGCAGCAAGAGGGTCATGTGGTTGAATGGGATGAGTTCAAGGCTGCGTTCAAGGCTCATCACATTCCGGCCGGCTTGGTAGAGCGGAAGTTGAACGAATTTCTGGCTCTGACCCAGGGTACCCGCACGGTGCTCCAATACGCCCAGACCTTCAATGGTCTGTCCCCGTACGCGGGTCACCACGCCGACTCTGACGAGAAGAAGTTGGAGAGGTTCCGACGTGGCCTCAATACCAAATTGAAGGCTCAATTGGCCACCACCCGTGCTGCCACGTATGGCGACCTTGTGAACCTCGCCATCGCCCAAGAAGACGCCAACACAGTGCACAAGGCGGAAAAGAAGAGGAAAGCTCCCGCTGGACCTTCGAGCGCGCAGCCGCAGAGATTCTGCTTGGTTCCTACGGCTGCACCGCAAGGACAGCCCAGGGCACCCCAGGGAGGTGGATGGGTTGCTAGGCCACCACAGCCTAATGCGCCCTGTTTCCCTCCACCGCCGCAGCAGCAACCAGCGCCAAGGAAGAATGCACAACAGCCAGCTCGCCCTGGAGCCGGCTATCAATGCTTCAAGTGTGGCAGTAACAATCACTTTATCAAGGATTGCCTGCAGAACAAGCAGCAGAACCAGCGCCCGGGAAATCAGCAAAACAAGGGCAAACAGCAGCAGCGTGTGCAGGTCCGACAAGGACGGCTTAACTACACCACCTTGGCCGACCTACCCGAGGGAGCCCCAGACATGACTGGTACCTTCCCTATCTGCACTCAACCTGCTGTGATATTGTTTGATTCCGGGGCAACACATAGTTTTGTAAGCACAAGATTTCATGTGAAATGTGGATTAAAATCTTACCATACCAAATCATCATATGTGATATCCACCGCGGGAGGTAAAATTGCATCCAACCAAGTCAACCGAAAAGTTCCAATCAGGCTGGGAAGTAAAACATTTCCTACTGATTTAATTCTGCTTGGTATGGAAGGGATTGACATTGTGTTGGGAGCCAATTGGATGACTCAACATAAGGTCGTGCTAGATGTTGCGGAACGAGATAATGAAATAAACTCGCCTACGCATGGCCCTAGTGTGCTATATCTGCCACAACGGAATTGCGTCAATGCGTGTGCTTATGCAATGGTAGAAACCCAACTAACGGACATTCCGGTGGTATGTGAGTATGCCGATGTTTTTCCGGATGACTTACCTGGGATGCCGCCGGATAGGGACATTGAATTTTTGATTGAACTTCAACCTGGCACAGCACCTATATCAAAGAGACCATATAGAATGCCACCCAATGAATTGGCTGAATTAAAAATTCAACTCCAAGAACTGCTAGACAAAGGTTTCATACGTCCAAGTGTGTCACCCTGGGGATGTTCCGCTATCTTCGTGAAGAAGAAGGACCATTCTTTGAGGTTGTGTATCGATTACCGGCCTCTCAATGCGGTGACTATTAAAAACAAGTACCCACTCCCCCGTATTGATGTCCTGTTTGACCAACTAGCTGGCGCCAGAGTGTTCTCCAAGATTGACCTTCGCTCTGGCTATCACCAAATAAAAATCAGACCTTGTGACATCCCAAAGACTGCCTTTTCTACTCGTTACGGGCTCTATGAATTCTTGGTCATGTATTTTGGACTCACCAATGCCCCAGCCTATTTCATGTACCTCATGAATTCGGTTTTCATGTCAGAACTAGACAAGTTTGTGGTGGTTTTCATTGATGACATTCTTGTATATTCTAAGAATGAGGAAGAGCATGCCGAGCACCTACGCATTGTTCTTCAGAGATTGAGAGATCACCAACTCTATGCCAAGTTCTCAAAATGTGAATTCTGGCTAGAGAGCGTGAAATTCTTAGGTCACATGGTTTCCAAGGATGGTATATCCGTGGATCCAACCAAAGTGCAAGAGGTGCTGGATTGGCAACCACCTACCTCTGTCCACGAGATTCGGAGTTTTCTGGGTTTAGCCGGTTATTATCGCCGTTTTATTCCGGACTTTTCTCGGATTGCGAAACCCATGACCGAACTCTTAAAGAAGGGAGTCAAATTTGAGTGGAATGACAAATGTGATGAAGCTTTCCGCACCTTGCGAAGACATTTAACTTCAGCCCCAGTTTTAGCTCACCCCGATTGCACCAAGCCCTATGACGTCTATTGCGATGCTTCAGGCACCGGACTTGGCTGTGTCCTCATGCAAGAGAACCGAGTCATTGCTTATGCTTCTCGAGCACTTCGGCCTCATGAGAAAAACTACCCCACGCATGATCTTGAGTTAGCAGCGGTTATTCATGCTCTCAAGATGTGGAGACACTATCTGATGGGTGTTCCATGCAACATATACACAGACCACAAGAGCCTCAAATATGTCTTCACTCAGGCACATTTGAATATGAGGCAGCGAAGATGGTTGGAGTTAGCAAAGGACTATGACCTTAGTGTGCATTATCACCCCGGCAAGGCAAATGTGGTTGCGGATGCACTAAGCCGCAAGGCTCGTTGTCATTGTCTTTCCGTGGAGTCCTACGCTGACACATTGTGCCATGAAATGGCAAAGCTCAACTTAGAGATTGTTCCACACGGGTACTTCAATCATATTTCAGTTGAACCAACCTTGCACGATCAGATTGTTGTAGCCCAATTAAATGACGCGAAGGTTAAAATCCTTAAAAGGAAATTGTCAAAGGAGAAGGTGAAGGACAAATACAAGTGATTCCGGCTAGATGGGCAGGGAGTGATGTGGTTTGGACATCGCATTGTGGTGCCCAAAAACACGGAACTCCGAAGGAAGATTATGGATGAGGCCCATCTCTCCAAATTTTCTATCCATCCCGGTAGCACCAAAATGTACCAAGATTTGAAACAAAACTTTTGGTGGACTCGGATGAAGCAAGAAATTGCCACGTATGTGTCGGAATGTGACACGTGCCAGCGGGTTAAGGCTAGCCACTTGAAGGTAGCAGGCACGCTTCAACCTCTACCTATTCCCTCATGGAAGTGGGAAGATATAAGCATGGATTTCATTATTGGACTTCCCAGAACCCCTCAGGGGCATGACTCCATTTGGGTAATCGTGGACCGCCTTACCAAGACCGCACATTTTTTTCCGTTCAATACCATTTATACGACTAAGAGGTACGCGGAGATTTATTTGGAACGGATCGTTTGTCTACATGGTGTACCCAAGACGATAATTTCAGATCGTGGTACTCAGTTCGTAGCACGCTTTTGGGAACAATTGCAACTGTCCCTAGGTACTAAACTGATCCATAGTTCAGCGTATCACCCTCAGACCGATGGGCAGACGGAAAGGCTAAATCAAATACTTGAGGATATGCTTCTAGCTTGTGTTATCCATTATGGGAAGATTTGGGAGAAATGTTTATCTCTGGCCGAATTCTCCGATAACAACAACTACCAAGCGAGTCTTAAAATGGCACCTTTCGAAGCCTTATATGGTAGAAGATGTCGGACCCCGTTGTGTTGGTCCCAGGCAGGCGAGAGGTATACTTATGGCCCTGACCTTGTAAAAGAAGCAGAAGAAAAGGTTAGGATCATTCGTGAAAATTTGAGAACCGCCCAGTCACGGCAAAAGAGTTACTTTGATCAACGGCGGAAGCCACTTCAATTTGAAGTCGGCGACCACGTGTATCTCAAGGTCTCCCCGACCAAGGGTGTGCAAAGATTTGGGTTAAAAGGAAAACTTGCGCCTCGTTACATCGGCCCATATGAAATTACTCAACAATGTGGACCGGTAGCGTACCGTGTGAAGCTTCCCGAGAAGCTCTCAGCCGTGCACGACGTTTTCCACGTCTCCCAACTCAAGAGGTGATTACGTGTTCCGACCGAAGTTGTTGAACCAGAAGAACTCTCGGTTGAACCGGATCTCTCCTATGATGAGCATCCCATTAAAATCCTCGACGAGAAAGAGAGACAAACACGAAGGAAAGGAGTTAAAATGTACAAAATTCAGTGGAGTCATCACTCCGAAGATGAAGCCACGTGGGAAACCGAGTACTATCTTAAGAAGAATTACCCCGACATTCTTTCATAAACCAAAGGTACTCTTTCCACCCTGTTCCTAAGTTTAACCGAATCTCGGGACGAGATTCCTTTTAAGGGGGGTAGGCTGTGACATCTCTGATATCAAAAGAACTAAAAGTACACTTAAAACCAATGCAAAAGGGAATTATGGGTTGGAATTCAAAAATCCATCAAAAGTTCAAATTTTAAATTCAAAAACAAGGGTTGTTTGACACCCAACTGAAATCTCAAAAATTGTATACTAAACTTGAAAATCTCCAAAAATAAAAGTTGTTTGTCATCACAAATAAGGCCTAGTCACTGTTTGGCACTTTTGAAAATTTTGCAGTTTAGTCCCTCAAAAACTCGAAAAACCGAGCTGAACACCTTTTTGATTTTGGGTTGTTTGAGCTCGAAAAACTTGAAATTTCAGGTTCACCCCAAAAAGAAAGTTGTGTCCCATCTCTCAAACTCCAACTTTTATTTTCACACTTTTCCAAGTTCAGTTCAAATTTTTGGAGAAAATTCAAAAGGGAAAAAGGAGCTCCCCGGGGCACCAACAGTGGCCCTGGCGCGCCCCTGCTCCGGCCGGGAGCCGGCCGCCACGTGGCCGGCGAGCGGCGGAGGCCGCGCCGAGCTGGCCGAGCCACGGCGTCGGGTGGCGCGTGTCGTCTTGCGCTTGTCCAACCCTTCCCGAGCCATCACATCGCCATCGACACGCCGTCTCGCCTCGCGCCGCGCCATCATGGCGGTCGAGCGCCGCCGTGGCCGCGCGCGCACGCACGACGCGCGAAGGCCGCTCCGCGGCAGATTCTCCTCTGCTACGCTCCAAGACGCGCTGCAGGAGATCTTCCACTGCTCCACGCCTCAATCTTTGACGCCCAACCGTCGCGCGCGCTCTGTTCGAGCTCGACGCGCATCAATGGCGCGTCCCGTCGGCCATTACTCCTCACGCGCGCTCCCGAGGCTGCACGACCCTCTCTCACGTGCCCAAGCACTCCACCGAGCACTCACACCCCTTCCCCTCAGTCCACACTTAGCCATTTCCTCTCCTCGCGCCTCGCTCCGTCGTCTTCCACCTCGCGCCGCACGGACCGAGTCGAGCTTCGAGACGAAATTCGCCCTACACTCTCCACCATTCCCAAATTCCTCGCACACGCAGCTAGACCCCTTCACTAGCCTCCCATTCCCCCACTCCTCACGAGCTATCATCGCTTCTCCGGTGAGAAATCGAGATTTCCCCCCAAATCTCCATTTTTCGGCCGCCGGAGCACCCTCACGTCGAGACCCTACTCCGAGCCGTCCCCGAGGTCAACCGAGCACGCCAACAGCTTCCCTGAGCTCCACTGGTGCTCTAGGACCCCTTCAACCTCGGAGAACGCCACCGACCTCACCGGCGTAGAAGCCGCGGCGACCGCGCCGCCACTGCATCGCCGCCGGCCATCTTCTGAGCTTCCCCCGGCCTCCCAACCGCCACCAATCGACTCGTGGTGAGCCCCTGGTTCTTTTCCCCCACTTCCCCGATCCTAGTTCGCCGTCGTTTGGCCGGCGCAACTCCGGCGACGAGCCAAGGACCATAGTTCATCGTCTTCGTTTTTCCAGGGTCCTCTGCGCAAAAGTTAGGGACTGGTTTGAAAGATTTTGAAAGTTCTAGGGTCTCCAGCGTAAAAAGATTCTTAAACCTAGATCTATTTTTCCCGAATCTTGTAAAATCCGTTAAAAATCGTACAAAAATCAGAAAAATGCACAAAAATACTCCCTGGATTCGTGAGATTGTAAGCTCCAATCTCATTTAAGCATGTATATACTTTTGGTGAACCATTTGTGAATTAAAATTCAAACTGTGAAATTTGAAACTTGTGCACCATTTCAAATCCAGAGCTCCGCTAGGGTTGATCTTTGGATATGTTGTTTGTAGTGACTTTGGACACCTTGTGTCCAAAGGGGACCTAAAAATATGGACAATAGCTTCTGTTATGAATTAAAATGTGCTTCCGGTCTTTTTGTAGTCCAGAAATTGTTAAAAATAATCCATGCAGGGAAAAATCACCATTTTTCTCCAGAGGTGTAAAAACTTATTAGCACACCTGTTAAAAATGCAAAACTTAATTTTTGCTCTGTTTAGACTAGCAAATAAATAGATATGTGTTTTTGGATAGGAATTTATTGAGGACTGTCCAAGGGTTATTTTGAGCAACCACTTGGCCAGAGCCCTCCTTGAACTTGTGACTAGCTCTGGTAGGAAAATGTACTGATTGGGATGTATTTTCGATTTTATATGAAATTATTTCATTTCTGCAGGCAGCAAATTGAACTATTTTTAATAAATTCTGTGTAGCTCAGATTTAGCTAAATTTTGGAGTGAGCCTAACTCTTATACTCCAGTAGCTGTCATAAAGTTTATAGGTGAAAAGGATGAACAGAAAATGAGAAACAGAAATGAGAAGAAATTAAGGTGGAAATTGAGTTATATAAAAGAATAGAGCTTTTTGATAATTAATTAAAATAAAACATGGAAAGGTTTAAAAGTTCAGAACAGCACCCTATCTTCAAAATAATAAATGGAAATTCTTTTATATATGTACACAATCACCATCCAAGATGTGTAAAAATTTTCCACACACCCCTCCTCTAATTTTATGAAAAATAAAGTATTACTTTAACGTGTCTAGGTGAATATGGCCTTCAAGGCCTTGGTTTTAAGATCATTAGACAGCCGCAATAAATTATGCATCTCATGTAGAAGGCGCTATTCCGGACGGCACCTACCATCTCATCCCCGCCGACGGTGAAGGAATCCCGGAGGGAGGTGCCAGCGAAACGGAAGTCAACCCGGAGGCTAACCCCCAGCTAGAGCAAGAAGGCAAGCCCTGGAGCATAACCTAACCTTTAAAGTTTATGCATCTATGAATTCCCTATGCTTGTGCATTTACGTTTCAAGGAGTTGATTGAATACCTTAGCTGCACATTCCTAGTACCTATGACTTGCAACACTAGTATGAAAGGATCGATAGGGCATTGCTTAGGTCCGTTACAAGTCGAGTGATTTCCTGTCACTCACGAGACATAGGAGTTGCTTGTCTTTACTTATGTTGGAATCATAAGGATTGACGGGCGGGGTGATAGATGTAGATCTCCCGTCCGTGTATGATAATGGATTTAAGGTCGAAACGTGTGGTTGAGTGTGTCAAGTTTTTGAACGTACCACATGCATGCCGATATATGGGAATCGGTAAGCCTGGTACCAGATTGAAGCAGTTAGGGCCGATAGCCATCTCTCCTTGGAAACTTTGTTTCCCCTGCCGTACACTTGTGGATATATGCGTGAGACTGTGAGTGAAGCAGTAAACCTTTATCCTAAGGAAGTGGACCCGGTTCCGAATTATGGATCGATGGGAAAGGTTGGGAAGTGCTTGTACCTTTTATAGCAAGCATCATCCGTGTGTGTTGGGTTTCCCCTGGCCAGGTAGCAAAATTCGGTTCGAACTGTCCGCTTCTCGCGGTTAATGAGACTGCTTGACCGCCTTGCTGCATTGAGTAACAAGTGGAACTATGAGATTGATAAACTTGTTGTATGAATTAAATTGCATTGCACCACTTGTATGATTAGACAGGATGCTAATCTAGAAGGGTTAAATCTACTAGAATATGATGCTAAAACATGAAAGCAAGGACCTACTCTTAGTCGCTTTTTGGCAAACAAACCCACCAGCCAAAGGCCTCTCATGTCTAGATGTCGGTGATGTAGTTTTCACCCGACGGGTAAGCCTTGCTGAGTATTAGTATACTCAGCCTTGCTTGTGGCATTTATTTACAGGTACAATGTTGGATGTGGCGGTCAATGCCATGACTTGGCCTACCCAGGTTCCCCCTGGATGGCACATCGAGTGGGTTCCGTCCTCTGCCGAGGAACGGGAGGAGTAGCACCGTGGCAGGCTTCAGCATGGTGTTACTTGTATCGTCGTTAGTTTTTATTCCGCTGCAATGAACTACTTATTTCCGCTGCAAGAAGTTGATACTCTGATTTAAATTCAAACTCGGTTTGTAATAACTCTCTGGTACCCCTTTATGTATGTTAAATTTTTGGAATGTTGTAATCTCTGGAACTCACCTTCGCGTGGGCGTGCTGTTGTTTCGATCGAGAAAAGTACGTGGTTAAATCGGGTTTAATCCGACGGCGCTCCAGCTTATTCCGGATTAAGTGCCTGACTACTCGATTAGTGGTCCTGGGGTACTTAATTTGGAATAATTTCGGAGTGGTCCGCCACAGTACGGTCCTGACCTTGTAAAAGAGGCAGAGGAAAAGGTTAGGGTTATCCGGGAAAACTTGAGAGCCGCACAATCTCGACAAAAGAGTTACTTCGACCAGAGGAGGAAGCCCCTTCAATTCGAAGTCGGCGATCATGTGAATCTCAAGGTCTCCCCGATCAAGGGTGTGCAAAGGTTTGGGTTGAAAGGGAAACTTGCACCTCGCTATGTTGGTCCATATGAAATCACCCAACAATGTGGACCGGTTGCGTATCGTGTGAAGCTTCCTGAGAAACTCTCTGCCGTGCACAATGTTTTCCATGTCTCCCAGCTCAAGAAATGTTTTCGTGTTCCGACCGAAGTTGTTGAGCAAGAAGAACTCTCGGTTGACTCGGATCTTTCTTATGAAGAGCACCCAATCAAGATCCTAGATGAGAAGGAGAGAAAGACGCGAAGTAGGGAAGTTAAAATGTACAAAATTCAGTGGAGTCATCACTTCGAGGATGAAGCCACATGGGAAATCGAAGACTACCTTAAAAAGAACTTCCCCGACATCCTTCCTAAGACCAAGGTATCTCTTTCCCTACCGTGTTTTTAAGCAGAATCGAATCTCGGGGCAAGATTCCTTTTAAGGAGGGTAGGCTGTAACATTCTAGATGTTTAAGACCTTAAAAAGACACTGCAAACAGGGTAAAAGGGGCAGCTTTGGTTGAAGCACACTTAAACGGATCAAAAATTCGAAATTGAATTTTCAATAGGACAAATTGACACCTAGACGAGATCTCAAAAATTTTGTACAAAACTTGAAAATCTCCAAAAATAAAAGTTGTTTTTCATCACAAATAAAGTCTAGTCACTGCTGGGAACATTTCAAAATTTTGCAGTTAAGCCCCTCAAAAACTCTAAATACCCCGCAAAACACCTTTTCCATTATGGGTTGTTTGAGCTTGAAAAATTCAGAATTTCAGGTTCACCCCAAAGAGAAAGTTTTGTCCCATGTTTCAAACTCCAACTTTTATGTTTGCACTTTTTGAAGTTCAGTTCAATTTTCTGGAGTTTTGCACGTTTGAACAGAGGAGCTCCACGGGCGCTCCGGCTGGCTGCTCGGCCAGCTCTGCCCGAGGCCGGCAGTGGCCGCCACGTGGCCGGCGAGCGGCGGCAACCGGGACAGGTCGGCCAAAGCCGCGGCAGCCGCGCCTCTCGCCCCTGCAAGCACGCCAGCGCCACCGTCGAGTCACGTCCCGCACTACAGCGCCTGGGCGAGCCTCGCCACGCGGGTAGGCCATCATGGCGGGCGGAGCTCCGCTCTCGGCCTGAGCGCGCGCGTCGAGCTGCGCCGTCCCGCGGCCGGATTCCTTTCCACTATGCTCCAAGGAGCACTGTGGAGGATCCCCTGCCACCCACGCCACGATCTTTCCTCCCCAACCCGCGCTCGCGCCCTGCCCGAGCTGTCAGAGCCATCAATGGCGATTCCGACGGCCTGAGCGCACGTACGCATGCTCCCGAGGTAGCTCGGTTCCCTCTAGCCCGCCCAAACACTCCACCGAGCAGCCTCACACCCTCTCTCAGCCAACACTCAGCCATTCTTACCCTCCTCGCACTCGCGCACTGCGTCTTCAACCTCCGGCCGCTGTGAGCCGAGACTTGAACTCCCTCGCCGCAAACCAAAATCAACCGCGTTCCCCTCCACGATTTCCCAATCCCCCGCACGTGAAGCTCACTCATTCACCTAGCTAGCCGCTTGAACCCTTTCCAGCTCGAATCGAGCCGCACACGCTGGGAAATCGGAGTTTCCCCCTTCGCTCGGCCATTTCCGCCGGGAACACCACCTCCACGTCGAGCCCTATACTCCGGCCATCCCCGACTCCGCCAAGCCCCACGACGAGCTCTGCCATCGTCCGGTGAAGCTCACACGCCTCTCCGCGCCTCGCCTCGACCACCGCAGCCGGCTATCGACGTCGCCAGAGCAAGCCGCTCCGCCGCTCACCGTCGACGAGCCGCGCCGCTTCACCTCCGACCATGAGACCTACCCCAACCGACTCGCGGTGAGCCCCTCGTCGTTATCCCCCACTTCCCCCGCGCTGGTTCGCCGTCTCCTCGCCGGAGTTCGGACGCCGGCGAGCCCAAGGACCCTTTTGCGTTCCCCTTTTTAGTTCTAGGGTCCTCTGCGCAAATTTTAGGGACTTGTTTGTGAAGGTTTCAAAAGATCTAGGGCCCCCGGCGTAAAAAGATTCTTAAACCTAGATCTATTTTGCTGTGATCTTGTAAAATCCACTAAAAATTGTAGAAAAATCAGAAAAATGCACAAAAATACTCCCTGGTCTCGCGAGATTGTAAGCTCCAATCTCCTTTTTGCATGTATATACTTTTGAGGGATAGTTTTTCAATTAAAATTCAAACTGTGATTTTGGAGTTTTGTGCACCATTTCAAATCCTGACCTCCTCTGTAGCCGAGCTTGGAATATGTTGCTTGTATGGACTGTAGAAGCCTTGTGCCCAAAGGAGACCTAAAAATAGTGCATGAAACTCCAATTATGAATTATTTTGTGATTCCTACTCTATTTCGGTTCTACATTTACTAAAAATAATCCATGCAGCCACAAATCACCATCTTTCACCAGAGGTCTAGAAATATGTTGGCACACGTTAGAAAAATGCTAAACTTGTTTTAGGCTCTTTTTGGAACATTAAATAAATAGATGTTGGTTTTTGGATAGGAATTTATTGAGGGTTGTCCAAGTGTTATTTTTTAGCCATCACTTAACCAGAGCCTTCCTTTTACTCATGAATAGCTCTAGTACAGAAATCTCTTGATTTGGGAGTAGTTTTAATTTTATATGAATTAATCTTGTTTCTTTGAGCAGCAACTTGAACTATTATTAATAAATTCTGTATGACTCGGTTTTAGCTAAATTTTGGAGTGAGCCTAGCTCTTATGCTCCAGTAGCCGCCATAAAGTTTGTGGATAAAAAGGACAAACAGAAACAGAGAAATAAAAATGAGAAGGAACTAGAGTAGATTGAATTTTTATAAAAAGAAATAGTTCACTTTTGATGGTTATTTAAATAAGCATGTGGAGCTTTAAAATTTCTGAATTAAGGCACTTGCTTGAGATAAAGGGTTGTATTGTTTTTATATGTGTACACAATCACCATCGTAAAAACATAAAATCCACACCTCACGCATTATCTTTACTTTTGTGATGGAAGAATAACCTTTTTCATGTCTAGGTGAATATGGCCTTCAAGAGCCTTAACCTTTAGACTAAAAACCTGCGGCAACTCTTAGAAATTTATGCATCTCATGTAGAAGGCGCTCTCGCTGACGGAACCTACAACCTCGTCCCCGCCAACGAAGAGGAGGCTCCCAAAGGTGGTGCCAACGTGATCGTGATCGACCCGGAGACTAACCCCAGCGTAGCCCAGGAAGGCAAGCCCCGGAGCATAACCTAGTTTTAATTTGTGCAACTATGAATTAATTATGTTTGTGCATTTACGTGCAAAGAGTTGTTTGAACACCCTAGTTGCATGATTCTAGTACCATGACTTGAAATACTAGTATGATAGGCTCGGTAGAGCAATGCCTTTAGGATCGTTACAAGTCGAGTGATTTCCTGTCACTCGCGAGATATAGGAGTTGCTTGTCTTTACTTATGTTGGAATCATAAGGATGGACGGACGGGATGGTATGTGTAGATCTCCCGTCCGTATATGATAATTGGATTAAGGTCGAAACGTGTCGTTCTATGTGTCAAGTTTTTGAACGTACCACATACATGCCGACCTATGGGAATCGGTAAGCCCGGTACCGGATTGAAACAGCTAATACCGATAGCCATCTCTCCTTGGAAATATTTCGTTTCCCTTGCCGTACACAAGTGGATATATGTGTGATGCTGTGAGTGAAGCGGTAAACCTTTATCCTAAGGGAATGGACCCGGCGCCGAATTGTGGATTGATGGGAAAGGTTGGGAAGTGCTTGTACCTTTTATAGCAAACATTATCCGTGTGTGTTGGGTTTCCCCTGGCCAGGTAGCAAAATTCGGTTCGAACTGTCCGCTTCTCGTGGTTAATGAGACTGCTTGACCGCTGTGTTGCATTGAGTAACAAGTGGAACTTGAAGATGATGAACTTGTTGTATGTACTAAATTGTATTGCACTACTTATATGCTTAGAGAGGATGCTAATCTGGAATGGTTAACCCTATTAGAATTGATGCTAAAATCATGAAAGTAAGGATCCACTCTTAGTTGCTTTCTGGCAAACAAACCCACCAGCCAAAAGCCTCTCATGTCTAGAAGTCGGTGAAGTAGTTTTCACCCGACGGGTAAGCCTTGCTAGTATTAGTATACTCAGCTTTGCTTGTGGCATTTATTTCAGGTACTGCTTTGGAGGAGGCGGTGAATTCCGTCTCTTGGCCTGCCTAGGTTCCACCTGGCTGGCATGTCTAGTGGGTTCCGTCCTCTGCCGAGGATCGGGAGGAGTAGCACCATAGCCGGCTTCATTATGGTGTTGCTATGTATCGTCGTTAGTTAAATTTCCGCTGCAATGAACTCTCGTACTTTTATTGAAATTCAAACTTGGTTTGTAATAACTTGTTGAGACTATTTATGTAAGTTGACTTTGTGGAATGTTGTAATTTCTGGAACTCACCTTCGTGTGGGCGCGTGTGTTGTTTCGATCATGAAAGTACGTGGTTAATCGGGTATAATCCGACGGCGCTCCAGCTTATTCCGGATTAAGTGCCTCACTACTTGATTAGTGGTCCATGGGTACTTAACTTGGAATAATTTCGGAGTGGTTCGCCACAAAACTCAGCACATTCCTCAGCATCACTATGAATTCTCTCAGTAGTAGGGAAGGTAGAATATCAATAGGAGCACGGGGGTTGAAACCACACACTACCTGAAACGGACTATCCTTTGTAGCAGACTGTGTTGCCCGATTGTATGCAAACTCAACATGAGGCAAACATTCTTCCCACATGTTTTAGTTCTTCTTCCCTCAACATGGTGCCCAATGTACGGTTGACCACCTCCATTTGTCGATCGGTTTGCGGATGACAAGTGGTAGAAAATAATAATTTTATTCCCAACTTGTTCCACAAAGTACGCCAAAAATGACTCAACAATTTTGCATCACGATATGAAACAATAGTAGAAGGCATACCGTGCAAGCGTACAATCTCTTTGAAAAAGAGGTTAGCAATATGAATAGGATCATCACTCTTACGACACGGTATAAAATGAGCCATCTTAGAGAAACGATTCACTACAACAAAAATGCTATCCCTCCCCCTCTTAGTCCTAGGCAATCCTAACAAAAAGTCCATGGATATATCTGCCTAAGGAATAGAAGGCACAGGGAGAGCAATGTACAAACCATGTGGATTCAGGCGAGACTTAGCTTTTTGACATGTAGTGCAGCGAGCAATGAACCGCTCAACGTCCCTCCTCATCTTTGTCCAAAAGAAATGTGTGGCCAAAACACCCTCCGTCTTCTTAGTGCCAAAGTGTCCCATCAAACCTCCTCCATGCGCTTCCTACATCAACATAGGTGGTTAGCTCTAAACACTTACCCATCATTGATCACATAATTGTTCCAAGTACGTCCCTCTTTGCAATTCAACATCACATCTTTAAAATCAGGATCAAGCGCATATTGTTCTTTAGTTGTTTCAAGCCCAAAAATCCGACAATCAAGTTGGGACAGCAAAGCATATCATCTAGACATAGCATCAGCAATCACATTATCCTTCCCTTTCTTATGTTGAATGATGTAAGGAAAAGATTCAATAAACTCTACCCATTTATCATGTCTACGGTTCAGATTACTTTGTGAACGAAGATACATAAGCGCTTCATGATCAGAGTGTATAACAAATTCTCTAGGCCACAAATAATGACACAACATCTGTAAAGCACGTACAAGAGCATACAATTCTTTATCATACATAGAATAATTCAGAATAGGGCCATTCAATTTCTCGCTAAAGTATGCAACAGGTTTACCATCTTGCATCAAAACACCACCAAGGCCAACTCCACTAGCATCACAAGCAAGCTCGAAAGTCATACCAAGGTTCAGAAGTTGCAGCAATGGTGCATGCGTAATCTTGTCCTTCAAAGTGACAAAGGACTCCTCTTTTGCTTTTCCCCAATGAAACACCAGATCTTTCTTTGTCACGGCATGTAGTGGCACTGCAATGGTACTGAAATACTTGACGAAGTGGCGATAGAAACCTGCAACACCAAGAAAACTTCTCACCTGTCTGACGTTTTGGGGCAGCGGCCAGCTCTGAATGGCTTTAATTTTTGTCTCATCCACCTCAATTCCTTGTGGAGTAACTGCATAGCCAAGAAAAGAGACTCGATTGGTGCAAAAGATGACTTCTCAAGGTTAGCAAACAAATGTGCTGCCCTCAACGCATCGAAAACAGCACGCCGATGATCCATATGTTCATCCATAAACTTGTTGTAAATCAGTATATTATCAAAGTAAACCACCACAAATCGACCAATAAAAGCCATCAAAACCTCATTCATCAAGCGCATGAAAGTACTAGGTGCATTGGTTAAACCAAAAGGCATTACTAACCACTCATACAATCCGAATTTAGTTATAAAAGTTGTTTTCCATTCATCTCCAACTTTCATTCTTATTTGGTGGCAACCACTACGCAAGTCAATCTTTGTGAAAATTATAGCGCCACAAAACTCATTAAGCATGTCGTCCAGCCTACGAATAGGGTGACGATATCGAATAGTAATATTATTGATGGCGCGACAATCAACACACATACGCCATGTACCATCCTTCTTAGGAACAAAAGCACAGGCACAACACAAGGACTAAGGCTCTCACGAACATACCCGGGGTCCAAAAGGTCTTGGACTTGTCACTGAATCTCCTTAGTCTCCTTGGGGTTAGTTCTATAAGCGGCACGATTTGGCAAAGAGGCTCCCGGGATCAAATCAATTTGATGCTCTATCTCTCTCAAAGGTGGCAGCCCCGGGGGTATCTTAGCTGGAAAAACATCCTTATACTCCTACAAAATGTTAGTGATCACAGGAGGTAAAGAGCTAGCATTATCATCAAGTAAAAACAAAGCTCATTTGCATATCAAAGCATAGCAAATATCATCATCAAAAATTTCAGCAAGGTCTCCATTTGTTGCAAGCATAAGACCACCCCCTAATTTAATCCCCCCAGTCTCACTTTTAAGCGTGGGTTTCTAGGTGATTTTGAAACTTCCTGATTTTCAGATTATTCATTACTCAAACAGCAGCTCTTTCTTTATCAGCTTGTACAATTTCAGCAGGGGTCAAAGGAACCTAAGTAATTTTCTTTCCTTTATGCATGAAGGTGTAATTATTACTTCTACCGTGGTGTGTAGCATCATTATCATGTTCCCATGGATGACCAAATAAAAGTGAACAAGCTTGCATAGGTACCACATCACAGTCAACAAAATCATCATATGCACCAATGGAAAAGGAAAGTCTGCAAGTGTATGCTAACTTTGCTTTACCAGAGTCATTAAGTCATTTAATGTAGTCAGGATGTGGATGCGGTCGTGTGGTCAAGCCAAGTTTCTTGACCAGATCTGAACTCACCAAGTTGTTCCAGCTTTCTCCATCAATAATCACACGTGCACGTCGGTTCTTGATGATGAAGAAAGTCCGAAACAAGTTATGGCGTTGCAACCTCTCAGGCTGTTGAACTTGTGTGTTGAGCACACGCTGAACAATGATGTTCAAGAAACCCGAAGAATTGTCTCCACCATGAATGACATGATGGTCGACGTCTGCAGCAGCACCCTCCTCCTCCTCATCGTCTTCTATGTCGGAGGATGAGGAGGAGGAGGGTGGAGATGATGAGACCTAGGTGGCCGATCTTCCGTCAGGTAAAGATAACTCTCGTTTTGGGCGGAGTGAAACACACCGATCCGGCTTCAAGTAAGCAACTCAAACCCTGCAATCTTAGCACCACAACTCCTCTGGTTATCAACCGTGTCACGATCCGGTTGACCTCGCCAAGAAGGCTAATCCCTGCAAGAGAAACGAAGAACACAAGCAATAACTTGAAAGAACACAGCTATCAGTATTGGTGACAATCTGCAGATGAATGATTAAGCACACAAGTTGGTGTTCTACAAACCGAAGAACGGCGACTGTTAAAAGACAAATTGATCTAAAGCAAAACTCAAACCGTAATGGTGGCGGCGGCTGCTGTAAAGTAGAGTCTAAGGTCATGGTCAACCCCTGGACACGCCCCCTAATGGCGACTTCTCGACGACGATACAAGGCCCAAAGGCCAAAAGGCAGTGACGCAACACCACTTGTATGCCACTTTGTTCGGACGATTCCCGATGACTCAGGAGGCATTTGGGCCTCAAACCAATGTTATTGGAAGCTCTATGAAATCTTCTTTCAAATCATATGTGGATCGTCGAAATCGGACTCCGTATGTGGCATGAGTGTCCGTTTTACCAAAAGCACCTTCAGGACTCTAAGGTGGACTGGAACTCAAGTTGTAATGGGACTCCATGTAGCTTGGCCGACCCTCACTGGACCTCCACGTCTCCAAACCTTCCTCCATGTGTTTGTTGATCTTCTCCTTCGTGCCTAATCACATTATAAAAAACAGGTAGTAAATCATTCTCAAAACTATGAATAGGAACACTTAGGAGTGAGCTCACCTCTAAATTTAATTGTCTCGCACGAGCTCTTGTAATTGGACCTTCAATTATTTGGATGTCCAGTGGTGAAGCTTTGTGTATATCGGTAAAAGTAATGTCCTCATCACCCGGCCTCTACATCATCAAGGATGGTGTACACAACAGTTTACTACGAACGGGGAGCACTTAGAGTCACAAAACACTCCAAAGAGAACTAGGGAAAACAAAAGGAAGTTCGACGAAAAGAACACCTAAACAGTAATTCTATTCAAAAACTTCTAGCCAAACTTTGTGAAGATTTCCATGACAACCGTCTCCAAAAGACAACAGACTTTCTTCAAACTTGCTCTTGCATTCTTGTCCTTAAACAGCAGCGACCATGTGCAAGTCCAAAACGTGGCCCTGAATATTACCTGCATGAAGGTATTACACTTTGTATGAATGAAAACCATATCATCTCTATTCAACCAAATCGCCCAACAAATAGCCGTTATCCCTACACAAATTTGCTCTTTAAGCGCTGATTCAAAGCCATCAAGCGAAGAAAACATGTTAGAAATGCTAGTTGGTGTGGTTGAATTCCAAATGTTATATGAACTGTGTTCCAGATAAACCGTGCAAAGTGACAATTTACAAAAAGGTGCTCAATAGTCTCTGGGTTGTTACATGAACGACAAATTAAGTTTCCTTTCCAATTCTGCTTTGCAAGGTTATCTTTGGTAAGAGCTACTCCATTTTTTATGTACACTAAAAAAATTTGATTTTGAGTGGAATCCAGAGTTTCCAAATTGGACTCCTTCGGGGTAAAATGCCATTCCTCATCATAGCTAGATACATAGAACATGTCGAGAAAACACCATTCTTATGTAAATCCCAAACGAAAACATATCCAGCACTAGTAAGATTAGTCTGTAGAACTCTAGCCACCAGTCTATACCAACCATGTTTCAAGGTTGTGTCCAACTAGTGATCTTCTAAAGGACAGACACTGTAATGAGGACACCACCATCTCAGATATGACCATACTGGTGTCTTTTAAACAAAAGGTAAATCAATCTTATACCATCACTACCTTTGCTACATTCGTTGAATTGATGCTACGCCATGATGTGTGTTCATTGTCATTTTTAGAAATAAATACATGGATTAAAAAGAGTGCCAAACATATATGGAAGGCATGAAAGACCAAAGAAGTTGATTGGGGACCAAGTCCAAGTATTTCCTACATCCTCACCAGGCCACCACGTCACTTTTGGCCCAGGAAGGAAAGAGATCAAATCCAACACGTTTGGAAACGCTAGATTCGGACTGCAGGAAAGTGCCAACTTGTGACAACCGCCACGACTTCATACGGACCCCGTTTTTGGCGTTCAAGTACTTCATGAAAATCTTATCAAGTCTACTTTCCAACGGATCCAACCTCAATGGCATATGTGTTCGGAGTTAGCCGTAATCGTCAAAATATCACCGAGTTCTTTTCAGCCAACGGTGCTGCGTCACAGCTATTTTGGCCCACGGGCCGTGTATCTAGTTGAGGCCATTACGGACGCGTCCTAGGGTTGGAGGACGACCCCAGCACCTCTCTGGTCATCCTCCCACATACTAATATCCCTTGGCCGCCGCCAAGAACAGTTTGGGGTTTTGTTTTGATGAAAGTTTAGACATTACTACTTCCTTGTAGACGCGTGTGTCGACTAGACCATCCGTTCTACTCGATTTGGAACCCCAACTTTGTGTATTCAGATTGGTATTAAATCTATATTTGCAATTGAGTTGCTTGTTCTACTTGTTCTTTGATTGCTTGCAGGAACGGGTGCTCTAGTGGCCGGGTGACGCGCTCCACAAGATCGCGGTACCCATTGGAGGCGGAGTATCGGTTGCTAAGGCGCAACCTTGGAAGGCAGTAGTCGGGCTGTGAGCGACGCTGCCATTACCCAATTGAGTTATCCCCATGCCTCTCATCGAAAGATCAGGCACAAACCCTAGCGGGTTCACAACCGTTGGTAATCAGAGCAAGGTTTATCGGTGAGAGATTTCCATCACTTTATTGTTTTTAATCTCCTATAGTACAGAAAAAGCCAAAAAAATAGTAGAACTTTTTTCCCTCCACCGCACCCTATAGACTCTATTCGGCCTTTTACTAGCACTGCTTAGTTAAGGCTTGTTGAGTTTTCGGTTGCATTGGTTGCGTCGAGTTGCTGGTCTTAGCGTCTAGTCGTTTAGAGTTTCGAGTTCTTGTCACGTTTGTGTCACAATTGCAGATTAGGGTTCCCTTGTTTTTCCCACAAATCAGAATTGATTTTGACATTCCATTGTTTCGCTTGCCACTACAACCCTAACCACGTGATTTTGGGGTTCAGCCACGTCCATCTTTCCATCTAGAAAAAGGAAACCAGAGAAGTTCGAAATAGAATTCGATTCGGAATCCAGTTTCAACCCGAAGAGAAAAACACCATATTTCCTTGTTCCGAAGTCCAAATAGGGTATTTAAATACAACCTGAAATCCTTAGCTTGTGAACTTCCCAACAGATCCAATTGTGGTCCAAATTTTGTTCTGAGCTCGTCTCAATCGCCCAAGGGATTTGTGTGTCTGCTGGGTTTTGTAAAAACAGCCAGCCAATTGTTTGATCTTGCTGTTGCATTTTTGCTACTTCAAAAAAAAGAGAAAGAAATAAAGAAAGCAAGAAAAAATAAAATAAAGAGAAGAAACGAAGAGGTTGTCTTTTGGTGCTATTTATCTCCTTGTGATCTATCTTTGTTGTAGTTCAGTGACTTCTTTTGTGTCTAGGCTCGCGTCTCTAGCACGTTCTAGCCTAAGATTAGCGCAATACCACCATTGAACGATTATTCAGCTTGCTTTTGTAACTAACGTGGTGCTAGTACTTCCTTGTTTCCAACCCACCTATAGCTCCACAGATTCGACTATAGTTGACAGGTTTTGCAGCTGCGGCACCGATACACCCCGTCCATGGTTGCAGACTTGTTGGTTGCCGCCACTTCCTATTTTGCTTGGTAAGAACTTGTAAGACCTTGTTTGAATAGCTTGAGATTGAGAGATTAACAACAGCCACATCCTAGTAGTTGATAGGAGGATACATATTATTTTTTGTGTTTCTTGTTTTGTCCTAACTATGGCAGGTGATACGGAGATTTTTACGCACCATGAGATCCAGGATATCATTCACAACTTGCTTCCCTATGCTGGTAACTTTGATCCTAAAGCATACATTGATTGAGAATTGACAATAGATAATGAATTTGATGAGCCTGATCTGTCTGAGAAACAAAAGATTTATATTGCCTCTAATATTTTAACTAAACAAACTTTGCTAGAATGGAAACACCTTTGTAGGCACCATAAAGTTCCACAATCTTGGCAAGACTTCAAATTCGTTTTTAGAGAAGCTTTCGTTCCTGCATATTATGTTGATCTTTTGCTTGCCAAACTAGAGAAATTGAAACAATGTAGTAGGACTGTGAGACAAATCTTTTCATGATTTTAAAATTTGTATGACTTTTGGTGGCTTGAATGAATGCATGGAAGATACAATGAGTAGGTTCATGAAAGGGTTCAATTCTGAAATTCAAACATTGCTCAATAGTGAAACATATAACCACATCTCTTGCTTGTTTTTGCTTGCTTATAAAGCTGAAAAACAGAATCTTACATGTATGAATACTTGCAAGAAGGATGGTACACATTATAACCAACAATTGTCCACTTTACATGCTGAAAGGGAGCAAGAAATAGTGGAACTCGCTGCTGATTTGCCTTTGTCACAACATGATTTGCTTGTTGTGCCTTGTGACAAGGAAGCTTTGTGTGATACTTCTTCTCAAATTTCAGCACCACACCTAGAGTTGGAACATCCTCTTTTTCCCCTTGCTATCCATAACATTTTGCAGGAGGATGAGTGCAATGAGCAATTTGAACAACTAGAACCGCTGCTAAAGTGTGAAAAGAATTACAGTGCCGCACCTAGCACATCGGAGGAGAGTGAGCAAAGAAACACATGCGATTCTAAAATCATTCCATGTGAGTATGATCATGCTTCGCTCATATCTACAACACGACTAGTGCATGGGCATGATGATTCTGTTCTTGATGATATGCATGCTGAAATAAGGACTGTTAATTGTATTGCTAGTGAGAAAGATGGGTTGAAAATACTATATTCTTTTAATTGTTTAGGTTATATCGAACATGATTATCTTCGTGACCTGAATAGTTTGGAGAATGAATTATATGAAAAATCTGGTTTGCCAAGTTTTAAACATTGTTCGCTTCATGCAGTTGCCAAATATGACAGCAAAGGAGAATATTTGGTGCAGAGAGTGTATATTTGCTCTAATCTGAAATCTCCTTTCACGATACAATACCATGACCAACTTGGGGGCTGCACTAACACTAACAATGTCTTGCAAAGTTTTCCTAGCCTTTCACTTATGCAACAGGGTCGTCCCAAAGAAGGGGAGCTTTGCTGCTTGTGGCCATGCAAGATGGCTATCGCTCCACATTCCAACATCAACCCACGAACCTTTGAATGCCACTGGAGCAAGTCAAGGACGACTTGCAGCCAAGAAGGGGAGAATGATGAGGACACCACCATCTCAGATATGACCATACTGGTGTCTTTTAAACAAAAGGTGAATCAATCTTATATCATCACTATCTTTGCTACATTCATTGAATTGATGCTACGCCATGATGTGTGTTCATTGTCATTTTCAAAAATAAATACATGGATTAAAAAGAGTGTGTTGACGCGCTTCTGGTCAACACACGAAAGCGCTAGATCGTGCGATCATCGAATTCTCCTTGCTGGAGCTCCTAAACGCAGCCGGTCAGACCGCCTGTAATGGCCGGTCAGACCGCCTGTAGCAGAGGCACCGCGAAAGCCTACTGTGGCGGTTCCACTCCGAAATTATTCCAAGTTAAGTACCCCGGGACCACTAACCGAGTAGTCAGGCACTTAATCCGGAATAAGCTGGAGCGCCGTCGGATTAAACCCGATAAACCACGTTCTTTTCTCGATCGAAACAACAGCACGCCCACACGAAGGTGAGTTCCAGAGATTACAACATTCCACAAATTAACTTACACACATAGATATTACAAGTTATTACAAACCAGGTTCAAATGTAAATCAGAGTACAAGTCTTGCAGCGGAAATAAAAGTTCATTACAGCGGAATTTTAAAAAGTCATAACAACTGAATTTAGAGGTTCATTGCAGCGGAAGTAAAATAATCTAACGACGATACAAAATAACTCCGTGCTGAAGCCTGCCACGAAGCTACTCCTCCCGATCCTCGCCAGAGGACGGAACCCATTCGATGTGCCAGCCAGGTGGAACCTGGGCAGGCCAAGACAAAGCATCCACATCCAAAGGTATACCTGTAAAATATTGCCACAAGCAAGGCTGAGTATACTAATACTCAGCAAGGCTTACCCGTCGGGTGAAAACTACATCACCGACATCTAGACCATGAGAGGCTTTTGGCTGGTGGGTTTGTTTGCCAAAAAGCAACTAAGAGTAGGTCCTTGCTTTCAAGTTTTAGCATCATATTCTAGTAGATTTAACCATTCTAGATTAGCATCCTGTCTAATCATACAAGTGGTGCAGTACAATTTATTTCATACAACAAGTTCATCATTCTCATAGTTCCACTTGTTACTCAATGTAGCAGGGCGGTCAAGCAGTCTCATTAACCGCGAGAAGCGGACAGTTCGAACCGAATTTCTGCTACCTGGCCAGGGGAAACCCAACACACACGGATACTCTGCTTGCTATAAAAGGTACAAGCATTTCCCAACCTTTCCCATCGATCCACAATTCGGAACCGGGTCCATTTCCTTAGGATAAAGGTTTACTGCTTCACTCACAGTCTCACGCATATATCCACAAGTGTACGGCAGGGGAAAACAAAGTTTCCAAGGAGAGATGGCTATCGGCCCTAGCTGCTTCAATCTGGTACCGGGCTTACCGATCCCCATACATCGGCATGCATGTGGTACGTTCAAAAACTTGACACACTCAACCACACATTTCGACCTTAATCAATTATCATACACGGACGGGAGATCTACATCTATCATCCCGCCCGTCAATCCTTATGATTCCAACATAAGTAAAGACAAGCAATTCCTATGTCTCGCGAGTGACAGGAAATCACTCGACTTGTAACGGACCTATAGCCATGCACTATCGATCCCTTTCATACTAGTATTGCAAGTCATAGGTACTAGGAAATGTGCAGCTAAGGTATTCAATCAACTCCTTGAACGTAAATGCACAAACATAGAGAATTCAAAGTGCATAATTTGGTAAAGTTAGGTTATGCTCCGGGGCTTGCCTTCTTGCTCAGACTGGGGGTTAGCCTCCGGGTTGGTCGATCCTGCACCGGCACCTTCCTCCGGGACTTCTTCCTCGTCTGCGGGAATGAGGTGGTAGTTGCCGTCCGGGATGGCGCCTTCTACATGAGATGCATAACTTAGGGTGGCTGTTCTGGAATTTCAGATTCCATTTATTTTATTCTAACTAACTACAAAAAGGTTTATTCTTTTATATAAATCGATTTCCATCTAGATTACTTCGCATTTTTGTTTCTCCTTTTCTGCTCATCATTTTTATCTATAAACTTTATGACAGCTACTGGAGTATAAGAGTTAAGCTCACTCCAAAATTTAGCTAATTTTGAGCTACACATAATTTATTAAAAATATAACAAGTTGCTGCCAGCAGAATTGAATTTAATTCATATAAAATCGAAAATTCACCCATTTCAGGAGATCTTCCTACCAAAGCTAAGCATCAGCATGAGGAGGGCTCTGGCCAAGTGATGGCTCAAAATAACCCTTGGGTGATCCTCAATGATTTTCTAACCAAAAACCATATTTAATTATTTGCCATCCTAAACAGAGCAAAAATTAAGTTTTTCATTTTTAACATGTGTGCCAACAAGGTTTTAGTTCTCAGGAGCAAAATGGTGATTTTTCGTTGCACATATTATTTTTAATGATTTCTGCACTGCAAAAAGACAGGAAATACATCTAAATTCATAACTGGAGCTACCAATCATATTTTTGGGTCCCCTTTGGACACAAGCTGTCCAAAGTCGCTATACACAACATATCCAAAGCTCAACCCTAGCGCAGCTCTGGATTGGAAATGGTGCATAACTTTAGATTTTCCTTGTTTGAATTTTAATTCAAAAACAGTTCGTCAAAAGTACAAACATGTCTAATAGAGATTGTAAGTTAGACTCTCACGAATCCAGGGAGTATTTTTGTGCAGTTTTCCGATTTTTGTACGATTTTTAATCGATTTTACAAGTTTCAGGAAAATCAAATCTAGACTTAAGAATCTTTTTACGCAGAGAACCCTAGATCTTTCAAAACTTCGCGAACAAGTCCCTGAACTTTTGCGCAGAGACCCCCGGACAAACGAAGACGATGAAGGAAAGCCCTCGGCTCTCGCCGGAGTTGCGCCGGCCAAACGGCGGCGAACTAGGCACGGGGAAGTGGGGGAAAAGGATCCTGGGCTCACCACGAGTCGTTTGGGGACGGTTTGGAGGCCGGGGATGGTCGGAGTTTCGCCGGCGACGAGGTGGTGGCGGCGCGGCCGCCGCGGCTTCTACGCTGGCGAGCTCGGGGTCGTTGCGGAGGGGGGAAGAGGTCCTTGAGCACCAGCAGAGCTTGGGGAAGCTAATGGCGTGCTCGAGGAAGCTCGGGGACGGCTCGGAGTAGGGGCTCGACGTGCGGGTGCTCCGGTGGCCGAAAATCGCGATTTGGGGGAATTCACGAATTCTCGCCGGAGAAGGGTCAATGTCTTGGGGAAAGTTGGGGTTTTTGGAGCTGGTGGAGTGGACTAGCTCCGTGCGGGACGAACTTGGGAATGGTGGAGCGTGGACGAGGAATTTCGCGAAGAGCTTGGGTTCGGCTTGCGCGTCGCGAGGAGGAAGAAGACCGAGCGAGCGCGGGGAAGTGGAAATGGCCAAGTGAGCGAGTGAGAGGAGGGGTGTGAGTGCGCGGTGGAGTGATTGAGCACGCAAGGGAGGCACTGTGCGGCCTCGGGAGCGTGCGAGCGCGTGGGTGGCTGTCGCGGTCGCCATTGATGGCGCGCGAGCTCGAACAGAGCGCACACGCGCGGTTGGGCGTCAAAGATCATCGCGTGATGAAGTGGAGATCCTCAGCAGAGGCTTTGGCGCGACGCGAATGGACTCTACCGCCTGCAGTGCGCTCGGCGCGGCGCGAGCGCGCGTGCGGCCACGGCGGCGCGCGACCGTATGATGGCGCTCCGCGGCGCGAGGCGAGGCGAGGCGACAGCGGCGAAGTGATGGCTCGGGAGTGGCCGGACAAGAGCTAGGCGACAAGCGCCAGCGTCCGCCGCGGCTTGGCCAGCTCAGCGCCGCCTGCGCCGCTCGCCGGCCACGTGGCGGCCGAGCTCCGGCCAGCGCAGCGCGCGCCAGGGGCACTGTAGCATGCCCGTGGAGCTCCGATTTCCAAATTCGAATTTTCTCCAAAAATTCGAACTGAACTTCGAAACGGGTAAAATTAAAAGTTGGGGTCTGAGGTGTGGGACACAACTTTCGAGCTTGGACCAGGCACTTCGACCAGGCGCTACGGCGCTTCGAGCTTGAACGCAAGCTCGAGCTTGCCGAGCCTCGAATGGTCGGAAACGCCACTCGAGGGTGAGTGCCCCCCTCGAGCTTGGCTGCGAAGCCTCGAGCGTGACGGAACGTCGCTCGAGGGTAAGTGCCCCCTCGAGCTTGGCTGCGGAGCCTCGAGGGTGACGGAACGTCGCTCGAGGGTAAGTGCCCCCTCGAGCTTTGCTGTGGAGCCTCGAGCGTGACGGAACGTCGCTCGAGGGTAAGTCCTCGAGCGTGGCTGCGGAGCCTCGAGCGGACGGACGGCGGGGCCTCGAGGGTCCTATCGTGCGGCCTCGAATCGTGACGGAAACTATTGGCTAGGCTCGATCGTGACGGACATAGCTCGATCGTCACGGACATGGCTCGATCGTCACGGACATAGCTCGATCGGGACGGATATACGGCTAAGCTCGATCGTGACGGACATCCGGGCTAAGCTCGATCGTGACGGACATCCCCGCTCGAGGGTCATCGAGCGGAACGAACGCCATGGCGAGGTTGTCGCGAAGGGCTGTAGGTGTAGGTGATGACAACTACTTTGGTCCGAGATTTTTAACTTCAGCACCCAAGTCTTGAGATTTCAGTTGGGTGTCCAAACAACCCTTGTTTTTGAATTAAAAATTGAATTTTTGACGAATTTTTGAATTTCAACCCAATTCCCTGTTGCATTGATTTTAATTGCACTTTTTAATTCTTTTGACATCAGAGATGTCACACCTACGATCACAACCTCGGGAGGGATCACGTCGTGTGGCGGCCCACTCCGAAATTATTCCAAGTTAAGTACCCACGGACCACTAATCAAGTAGTCAGGCACTTAATCCGGAATAAGCTGGAGCGCCGTTGGATTATACCTGATTAACCACGTACTTTCACGATCGAAACAACACGCGCGCCCACACGAAGGTGAGTTCCAGAAATTACAACATTCCACAAATTCAAGTTACATAAATAGTCTCATCAAGTTATTACAAACCAAGTCTGAATTCAAATAAAGTACGAGAGTTCATTGCAGTGGAAATTAAACTAACGACGATACGTAGCAACACCATAATGAAGCCGGCCATGGTGCTACTCCTCCCGATCCTTGGCAGAGGACGGAACCCACTCGACATGCCAGCCAAGTGGAACCTGGGCAGGCCAAGAGACGGAGTTCACCATCTCAACCAAAGCAGTACCTGAAATAAATAGCCACAAGCAAGGCTGAGTATACTAATACTCAGCAAGGCTTACCCGTCGGGTGAAAACTACATCGCCGACTTCTAGACATGAGAGGCTTTTGGCTGGTGGGTTTGTTTGCCAGAAAGCAACTAAAACTTTCATAATTTTAGCATCAATTCTAGTAGAGTTAACCATTCTAGATTAGCATCCTTTCTAAGTATACAAGTAGTGCAATACAATTTAGTACATACAACAAGTTCATCATCCTCAAAGTTCCTCTTGTTACTCAATGCACCACAGCGGTCAAGCAGTCTCATTAACCGCGAGAAGCGGACAGTTCAAACCGAATTTTGCTACCTGGCCAGGTGAAACCCAACACACACGGATAATACTTGCTATAAAAGGTACAAGCACTTCCCAACCTTTCCCATCAATCCACAATTTGGCGCCGGGTCCATTCCCTTAGGATAAAGGTTTACCGCTTCACTCACGGCATCACGCATATATCCACTTGTGTACGGCAAGGGAAACAAAATATTTCCAAGGAGAGATGGCTATCGGTCCTAGCTGTTTCAATCTGGTACCGGGCTTACCGATTCCCATAGTTCGGCATGTGCGTGGTACGTTCAAAAACTTGACACACAGAACCACACGTTCTGACCTTAATCCAATTATCATACACGGACGGGAGATCTACACATACCATCCCGCCCGTCCATCCTTATAATTCCAACATAAGTAAAGACAAGCAACTTATATCTCGCGAGTGACAGGAAATCACTCGACTTGTAACGGTCCTGAAGGCATTGCTCTACCGAACCTATCATACTAGTATTTCAAGTCATGGTACTAGAATCATGCAACTAGGGGATTCAAACAACTCCTTGAAACGTAAATGCACAAGCATAAATAATTCATAGTTGCACAATTTAAAGCTAGGTTATGCTCCGGGGCTTGCCTTCTTGAGCTACGCCGGTGTCAGACTCTGGGTCAATCACGATCACGTCGGCACCACCTTCGGGAGCTTCTTCTTCGTTGGCGGGGACGAGGTTGTAGGTGCAGTCAGCGAGAGCGCCTTCTACATGAGATGCAATATTTTTAAGCGTTGCTTGCTGGTTTTTAGTCTAAAGGCTAAGGCACTTGAAGGTCATATTCACCTAGACATAGAAGTGGTTTATTCTTTTCTTCACAAGATTAGAGAAGTGTGTGGTATAAGTTTTATGTTTTTATGATGGTGATTGTGTACACATATAAAACAAGTCAACCCATTATTTTTATGCAAGTGCTTAGTTCTGGAATTTCAACTTCACATGCACCCTTTTTACTTCAATTATCAAAAATAATCTATTTCTTTTTAATAACTCAATCCTACTCTAGTTCCTTCTCATTTTTGTTTCTCTGTTTTTGTTCATCCTTTTTATCCACAAACATTATGATAGCTATTGGAGTATAAGAGCTAGGCTCACTCCAAAATTTAGCTAAAACCGAGCTACACAGAATTTATTAAAAATAGTGCAAGTTGCTGCTCAAGAAACAAGATTAAATCATATAAAATCAAAATTACTTCGAAAACAGAAGATCTTTCTACCAGATCCAAACATGAGTAAAAGAAAGGCTCTGACCAAGTGGTGGCTAAAAATAACACTTGGACAGCCCTCAATAATTTTCTATCCGAAAACCAACATCTATTTATTTGCTAGTCTAAACAGGGTCTAAAATTAAGTTTAGCATTTTTACCACATGTGCCAACAAGTTTCTAGACCTCAGGTGAAATATGGTGATTTTTGGTTGCATGAATTATTTTTGATAAATGCAGAACTGAACTAGAACAGAAATCACAAAATAAATCATAACTGAAGTCACAGGCCATATTTTTAGGTCTCCTTTCGACACAAAGTTTCTACAGGCCACACAAACAAAATATCCAAAGTTTAGCTCCAAAAGAGTTCATGATTTGAAATGGTTCACAAAACTCTAAAAACTGAGTTTGAATTTTAATTCAAAAACTATTTTTCAGAAGTGTATACATGCCAACATGAGTTTGGAGTTTACAATCTCATGAGTCTAGGGAGTATTTTTGTGCATTTTTCCGATTTTTCTACAATTTTAATGGATTTTAGAAGTTTTCGGGAAAATGAACTAAACCTTAAGAATCTTTTTACGCCGCGACCCTTGAAACTTTTGAAAACCTCGCAAGCAGGCCCCTGGTTTCTTTCACTAGGAACCCTGCAAAAAGGAAGATGATGAAGATATGTCCTTGGGCTCGTCGGCGTCGTTGCGCCGGCCAAACGGTGGTGGGATGAGGTCGGAGAGGTGGGGGAAAATGACGAGCAGCTCACCGTGAGTCGAATGGTGGTGGTTGGGAGGCCGGAGGAGGCTCGGAGGTGGACGGCAAAGCGAGCAGTGGTGGTGCGGCCGTCGCGGCTTCAACTCCGGTGAGGTCAGTGGCTTCTGCTGTGGTTGGAAGGGCTCGTGAGCATCGGTAGGGCATGGCGAAGACGTTGGGATGCTCGGTTGGCGTCGTGGATAGCTCGAAGGTGTGGCTCGACGTGGAGGTGCTTCGGCGGCCGAAAAATGGGGATTTGGGGGAAATCCCGATTTGTCGTTGGATGGTCGATGGGAGCTCGAGAGAAGTGGGGGAAAATGAAGCTAAGGAAATGTATGAGCTCTGGGTACGGTGAATTTGGAAACCGTGGAGGGATGGGGGTGAATTTGCTCCGGCGCTCGAGCTCAGCTCTTGCAGCCAGAGGTTGAAGACGAAGCTCGCGAGCGTGGGGGAGAGGAACTGGTTGTGGCGTGAGCGAAGGTAAGGGGTAGTGGTCACTTGGCGATGCAATTGAGCACGCTAGAGCCAGCTGGGGCTGCTAGGGACGCTTGCGTGCACGGCTTGGGCACGCAGGCCGCCATGAGTGCGCCTGCGAGCTCGGGCAGCACGCGCGAAGCAGTTGGGCATCGCGGATCGTGGAGTGGGCGAGCGGAGATCTTCCGCAGAGGCGCTTGGCGCGTAGTGACCGAGAATCCGGTCGTGGGATGGCTCGGCGCAACACGCGCGGCCACGGCCAGTGGCCGAGCTCTGCTCGCTATCCCTCCGCGCGGCGCGAGGCTGCCAGGGCGCTGTAGCGCGCGATGTGACGGAACGGGGAGCCAGACGCCTGCGCAAGGAAAAAAGGAACATGCCTTCACGGCTTGGCCAGCCAGGAGAGGCCGCCGCCGCTCGCCGGCCACGTGGCGGCCGGTCTGTGGCCAGGGCAGAGCTGGCCAGGGCGACTGTCGGGCGCCCGTGGAGCTCCCTAGTTCAAACGTGTATTTCTCCAAAAATTTGAACTACACATCAAAAAGTGCAAACACAAAAGTTGGATTTTGAAAAGTGGGACACAACTTTCTTTTTGGGGTGAACCTAAAATTATGAATTTTTCAAGCTCAAACAAGCCATATTTGAAAATGTGTTCAGCATGGTTTTTAGAGTTTTTGAGGGGCTTAACTGCAAAATTTGGAAAAGTTCCCAACAGTGACTAGGCTTTATTTGTGATGACAAACAGCTTTAATTTTTGGATATTTTCAAGTTTAGTACAAAATTTTTGAGATCTCAGCTAGGTGTCAAAAAGGCCTTATTGAAATTCAAATTTCGAAAATTAGATCGATTTAAGTGTGCTTAACCAAAGCTGTCCTTTAACCCTGGTTTTAGTATATTATTAAGGTTCATCAGGGATGTCACACGTCAGAGGCTGCGAACCTAGGGTTGTTCTAAGGTCGGCAAGGCCACTTAGAACGTCCTAAAATGTCGTAGAGACGAAGAAGGAAAGCAAAAGGGGTTGGAAAAGCAAGGGTTTGAGATAAAAAGTAAGACAATGATTTGTACGATTGGGTAGGGGTCCTCAATCGGCCACGGCCCTTTATATTTATAGGGTGGGAAGGTCTTGCCCCGCATGGAAGTCCTTGTACATATCTAAAAACGTGAAAAAATCTAGTTCTACTTGGACTTGGGGACAGACGGTCAGACCGCCTGGCACATTGCTAGATCGACTACAGGACCCAAGTGTTCAGACCGCCTGACAAATTCATCAAAGCAATATATAATATCTAAACACTTATTAAGATAAGCATTCAAAAATCCATCTAGGCATTGACAAACCTTTGATACTTGCTGCACCACCAACAAGGAATCACCATATGCTTCCACATGTTTTACTCCCATGTCACGTAAAATCTCCAACCCGAATGATAAAGCTTCATATTCGGTTTGGTTGTTAGTGCATTTATGATCTAATCGGTTAAGAGCTTCAAAAACAACACCATTTGGTGAGATAAGAATAACACCAACTCCGCAACCACTTTTGCAAACTGATCCATCAAAATGCAATCTCCATGGGGTAAAAGTAATATAGCCGACATTCAAATCAATATGCTCAATAATCCTATGTTCAACAATAAAATCGGCAACGATTTGTCCTTTCATAGATCTTAATGGCTCAAAGACTAAATCATATTCAATCAAAGCATAAGCTCATTTGCCGATTCCACCACTGAATATAGGTCTATGCAACATGTATTTAATTATGTCGGCTTGACTAGCAACTATGCAAGTATTTAATAACAAATAATTCCTCAACTTTGTACAAGCATTATATAATGATAAGCATAACTTTTCAATAAAAGCATACCTTGTTTCGGCGTCCAATAATCTTCTACTTGCATAAGCAATAATATATTCCTTCCCTTCGGTCTCTTGGATCAAAACAGCTCCAATAACACTTTCTACGCCCGCGATATATAATTTGAAAGGAACCCCTCTCCTAGGTGCCCGAAGAATCGGATGCGAAGATAAATAATGCTTGATCTCATCAAATGCCTATTGCTGTTTTGCCCCCCAAGTAAATTCAGCATCATCTTTCAACCGAAGCAAAGGAGTAAAAACATTCACCTTTCCCGTCAAATTGCAAATAAATCTTCTCAAATAATTCACCTTGCCCAAGAATTTCTGCAACTCTTTCTTAGAGCTAGGCGCCTGCAACTTACCAATAGTGTCGGCCTTTTTTGGATCAATCTCGATACCATTCGCATGAACTATGGAGCCTAAAAACTTCCCGACCGACACACCAAAAGCACACTTGAGTGGATTCATCTTCAAACCATACCGACGCATTCTTTCAAATGCAAGTCTAAAATCGGCCAAATGAGAACCACTTCCAGCCGATTTAACAATAATATCATCAATATAAACTTTCAAGATAATACCAAGCAAATCGTGGAAGATTAAATTCATAGCCCTTTGATATGTAGCACCGGCATTCTTCAAACCAAAAGTCATAACAATCCACTCAAATAAACCAACAAAGCTTGGATATACAAAAGCCGTTTTGGATATATCCTCTTCGGCCATAAATATTTTATTGTAACTAGCATTACCATGAAGAAAGCTAAACATTCTATGTCCAGACGCAGCATCGATAAGCATATCGGCTATTGGCATAGGATATTCATCTTTAGGAGTAGCACGATTAAGATTTCTAAAATCAATACACTCTAATCTTACCCGTTCCTTTCTTCTCTACATGCACAATATTAGAATCAAATCAGCATAACGACAAGGTCTAATAAACTTTGCTTCTAATAACCAATTTATCTCTTCTTTAACTCGGTCATAAATTTCAGGATTAAAACGCCTAGTTGGTTGTTTATAAGGCCTAAAACCAGATTTAATAGGCAACCGATGCTCAGCAAGCTCTCATCTTAAACTAGACATTTCATGATAATTCCAAGCAAAGCAATCAACATGCTCCTTTAACAACTTTATTAATTCAGATTTAAAAGCAGGATCTAAATTCTTATTTACAAACGTTGGCCTGGGTAAAGAACCATCACCAATGTCTACCTCCTCAAGAGGATCAGTCGACATAAAACCACATCCTATATTGCTTATATCAAGTCTTCAATAGCTTCACACATATCGTTCTGATGTGACCGATAGTGCTCAAGTCTCTATTGCAACCACTCTCGATTATCAATTAAATCATATGAGATGATTCAGCCGATTATTCATCGGCTTTATGACAGCAGGGATGAAGCCATTCTTAGTGCAGCTGATAAACTCAAATTCAGAATGATCTAAGCCTAACAGACATCTAACATCATCATGAATGCCAATCAAAGAGCTATCAGCTAAAGCAACACAAGCAGAAGTATCACATTGCACAACCTCTACATCATCATCTACCCATTGAATTAAGCATTGATGCAAAGTAGAAGGAATGCATTGGTTTGCATGAATCCAATCACGACCCAAGATTAAACTAAAGTTACCTTGAGTCTCAGCAACAAAGAAAGTAGTGGCCAAGGTCTTGCTCCCAATAGTAAGCTCCATAGAAATCACCCCTTGGCACCAATAGGCTCTCCTCCTCCAATGCCGCTGACAGTCATGTTGGTGTTGATCAGCTCCGAATCTGAACCTCCAAGCTTCTTGTACAAAGAGTAAGGCATTAAGTTCACAATAGCCCCTCCATCGACCAACATCCGCGAGATTGACTTCCTGTTGATATGTGTCTTCAAATATAAAGCCTTCAAGTGATTGTCTTCAGCTTTAGGCTTCTAGAATATAGCTTCCTTGGGACCAAAATCAAGATGAGCACCCTCCTCCTCTGAAAGCATGTCCCCATCCATAGACATATGAAGCACATTCACATCAAGATTCATGCGTTTCGGAGAAGAATTGTAATCAACAAGCTCCTCATCGTCCTAAGCAGTGGGAACCGATGGTAACTTACTATCACAAGCCGAAGAACCAGAAGAAGAAACACCAGGCACTTCTGCGTCACCCGGTCTGACCGCCTGTACAGGCGGTCTGACCGCCTGGGTCGCTGACTCAGGACCGCCTGCACAGCCGATTGGACCGCCTGCGGGTCTTCCTTCGGCTTCCACTCTTTCTTCTAGGGAATCATAGGCCTGTTCTGGTTGAAGAATTCATCTCTCTGCTTCTCCAACTCTTGTTCTTGCTTTTCCCGAAAACGGAGTCTCTGGAGCTTCCTCTTTTGTGTACGAGTTAAACCTTCAGGACACCACTTCGGAAGAAAGCGCTGTTGGGTCTTGCTAGCACTAGATCCCTGATCTTTCACGGTCTTTCCGCCAAAAGTCGGCTTTGAAGCCAGACTTTTCTCAATAGGGACATCCATAGTCCCAACTTGAATAATATCAAACTCAGTAGTCCTCTCTGAGTCCATCTCCATGCCTTGCACCTCCTCCTTCTTCTTGGGTCGATAGACCTGCTTCAGAGGAGCCTTCGGCAGTTGACCGTGATGGGCGGTCTGCCCGCCTGTAACAGGTGGTCTAACCACCTGCGACCTGTGCCCCTGACCAGATTGACGGAAAGCCGATCGGTGATGTCCGGGATATACAATCATGTCCTGTACACATCTTCTTGGACCATCCCAGCTAGGATGAAACGAAGGCTGCACTGTTGAATGATATGGCACCCACATCACTCCATTGTTATCCCACACCGGATCCAAGCTCAGGCGAGGAGGTGAAGGAATCCTGTCATGCTGAATCGGTGATCTCATTCTTTTTTTTAACAGCCGATCGCTTGCAACGGCCTTTTGCTTGGTGTACTTGTCATAAAGCATATCAAACGTGACTTGGTGAACACCCTCTTTTGCCACGTTCATCTTCCAAGTACCAACTTCTGGACGCTTCGGAATTAGCATCTTTGGGCACCCATGGGGACAGGTGGTCTGACCGCCTGGCGCAACCGGACTGACCACTTGTAGCAGACCAGACCCGGGCGCCCGCAGTCCGAGAGTAGTGACCGGCCCTTGCCCCCCCTTGTCCAGTGGACTTCACAGTAACCTTGAATGACTCTTTGCCATCAGCCGTCTTCTCATAAGTCACTTCTCTAACTGACTCTTTTGAAGACGGTCTTTCTTCTCCAATCACCACGTTCTTTCCTTTGATAGATTCGGCTTGATGCGGCCGAACCAAGACCTTGTTCTGCTGCAATTCCATGGTGTTGGCCGGAAAAGGAGTTCCATCAATTTGCATCTCACGGAACTTCAAACGGCTCTCATTAATAGCCGATTGAACCTGCCGATGGAAGACATTGCAATCATTAGTAGCATGTGAAAAAGAATTATGAAACTTACAATAAGCACGCTTCCTCAATTCCTCTGTAGGTGGTATAACATGAGAAATCTTGATGTAACCAAATTTGTGCAATTCATCAAATATACAATCTCATTTGGACACATCAAAGGTAAACTTTATGTCTTCTTGCCGATTCTTATGAATCGGCTTAAGAGATGAACACGACACAATTTTCTTATTAGCGGGTCATACGAATTCTGCTAAATACACATCATTATCATCGTCGGTCGAATTATCAGATTCATAATCAACTAGATGAACATTAGACCGACACGACTTGAAACTCTCATTTTCTTTATTCATTCGGTTTTCAACTACCTCAGCTCTAATATGAACTTGTGCAACCGAATAATAATCACAATTATCTATTTTTTCTCTAATGGATGATTTTATACCTCTAAAGCATAAGCCAGCAATATCAACTTCAGAAATAGACAAATTAAAGCAATGGTTTTTAATGACTTCAAATCTTCTCAAAAATTGAGAGATAATTTCATCCTGACCCTGTCTAACTGATGCCAAGTCTGCCATTTTCATCTCATCATTTCCACTATAAAAGTGATCATGAAATTACGCTCTAGTTGATCCCAACTCATAATAGAACCAGGGGTCAATGAAGAAAACCAAGCAAAAGTAGTACCAATAAGTGATAATGAAAAAAGCGTACTCTAATTGCTTGTAAATTCTCAGCCTCCCCTACTTGAGCAACATATTGACTAATATGTTCCCAAGTGGTGCGCTCATCATCTCCACTAAATTTTACAAAATCTGTCAGGCGCCATCCATTGGGAAAAGGAACAGTATCAAAGCTAGCATGATAAGGTTTCTGATATATTGTAGTATTACCAAAATCAACGCCTAGCTTATTTCTCGTTAGATCAGACAATTCATCCCTGAATCTAGTGAATTCGGCCCATTGGGGGTCTTGTTGGGCCGAAGATTGCATAACATTCATATAATTCAAGTGAGGTGCTTGTCTGTTCTGCATATTCCTATGTGCATCAAAAACATCATGGGGAACACCACCTAAATGCGCAGTATGCATAGTCGTGGAATAAGTAGCACTCGCTATAGCCACTGGACCAGCACGGCCAGAAGAGACCGAGTTTGAAACAGTGGACAACGGCAAAGGTTGGTCCGGCACGAATACCATAGCATTGGTAGAATTATTCTGACTACCAGAACCAGCGGTTTGACCGCCTGCTGGCGGTTTGACTGGCTGCAGATCCAACCGCTACCGACCCACCTGCATTGACCGTTTTTGGTCTGAGCATATTGGGTGGTGGTGGAGTCTGTCCAGCAAAGTAATTCGGTGGCATACCATAAAAGATATTATGCTCAGGTAATTCATGAGTATCTAAAGATTTTCCCTCTAGTTTTTCAAGTCATTCTAGCAATTGTTCAACTAACAAATCACGATCCGAAAAACTTGGACCCGTAGGAGTAGATGTACGGGGCAAAGGTGCAGAAGTGCTTACATTGTCAATTACCTCAATTTGCCCCTTACTCATCTTGAAGGAAGGCATCACGAAGTCTTGAACACTTTTTGCTGAACGATCACGACTCTTCCGAAAAGTCTTCAAAAACTCCGATTCAAGATGCTTCTGAAGCGCCATGAATCTCTCATGATCTTCAGCGCTCAGATCTTCAAGTGTTGGCGTCACAATGTTGTCTTCTCCAATGTCGAAGCCCATAGTGCTAGGGATAGTAGATCGGTCTTCAGAAAGCAAATTTCTTTCCCCAGCGGAGACGCCAAAATATGTTGACGCGCTTCTGGTCAACACAAGAAAGCGCTAGATCATGCTGTCGTCGAATTCTCCTTGCGCGGAGCTCCTGGACGCGACCGTCAGACCGCCTGTAACGGCCGCTCATACCGCCTGTAGCAGAGGCGCCGTGAAAGCCTACGATCACAACCTTGGGAGGGACCCCGTCGGAGGCTGCGAACCTAGGGTTGTTCTAAGGTTGGCAAGGCCACTTAGAACGTCCTAAAATGTCGTAGAAACGAAGAAGGAAAGCAAAGGGTTGGAAAAACTAGGGTTTGAGATAAAAAGTAAGACAATGATTTGTACGATTGGGTAGAGGTCCTCAATCAGCCACGGCCCTTTATACTTATAGGGTGGGGAGGTCTTGCCCCACAAGGAAGTCGTTGTACAGATCTAAAAACATCAAAAAATCTAGTTCTACTCGAACTCGGGGACAGGTGGTCACACCGCCTGTGACAGGCGGTTAGACCGCCTGGCACATTGTCAGATCGGCTACAGGGCCCAGCCGGTCTAACCGGTTGTACAGGCGGTCTAGACTGGCTGTCCTAGCCTGATCGGCTTCAAGCCATTTTCTGCCATCAACAGAGTGTTAAACATATATGGAAGGCATGGAGGACCAAAGAAGTTGATTGGGGAACAAGTCCAAGTATTCCCAACATCCTCACCAGGCCACCACGTCACTTTTGGCCTAGGAAGGAAAGAGGTCAAATCCAATACGTTTTGGAAACACTGGATTCGGACTACAGGAATGTGCCAAATTGTCACGACCGCCACGACTTCATACGGACTCCGTTTTGGGCGTTCAAGTACTTCATAGAAAGCTTATCAAGTCTACTTTCCAACGGATCCAACCTCAAGGGCATATCTATTGGAGTCAGCCGCAATCGTCAAAATACCACCGAGTTCTTTTCAGCCAACGATGTTGCGTCACCGCTATTTTGGCCCATGGGTCGTGTATCCATTTGAGTCCATTACGGACGCGTCCTAGGGTTGGAGGACAACCCTAGCACCTCTCTGGTCGTCCTCCCACATACTAATATCCCTTGGCCACTACCAAGAACAGTTTGGGGTTTTGTTTTGATGAAAGTTTAGCCATTGCTACTTCCTTGTAGACGCGTGTGTCGACTAGACCATCCGTTCTACTCAATTCGGAAACCAACTTTGTGTATTCAGATTGGTATTAAATCCATATTTGCAATTGAGTTGCTTGTTCTACTTGTTCTTGCTTGATCTTCGATTGCTTGCAGGAACGGGTGCTCTAGTGGCCGGGTGACGCGCTCCACAAGATCACAGTAGCCATTGGAGGCGGAGTATCGGTTGCTAAGGCGCAGCCTTGGAAGGCTGTAGTCGGGCCGTGAGCGACGCCACCATTATCCAATTGAGTTATCCCCACGCCTCTCATCGAAAGATCGGGCGCAAACCCTAGCGGGTTCACATCACACTGTAGCCGTTTTCTTGCTCACTAGATGATACAAGTTAGGGAAAGCTATTTTCAGAGGTTGGTCTCCTATCCAACTATCTTCCTAGAATCTTATTTCGGTGCCACTATGTGCTTTGAAGTGACTGAATTTTAAGAATTGGTCCTTCACCTCCATTAGTCCAGCCCAAAAATGAGAGTCACCAGGTTGTCTTTTAACTTGAGTTAAGGTTTTTTTGACAGATATTTCCTCCATAGGAGATTTTGCCAAGTGCCTTCCTCATTGATAAGTTTGAATAACCATTTGCTCGAAAGACATTTATTTTGTATTTCCATATTTTGGATGCCTAGGGCCCCACAATCTTTGGGCATACACAAGATGGTCCACTTAGTGAGTCTATATTTTTTCTTGTGTTCATCACATTGCCAATAAAATCTTGATCGGTAATAGTCATGTTTTTTGAGAACTCCTTTCGGAACATCAAAAAAAAGACAACATGTACATTGCTAGACTGGTAAGAACTGAGTTAATCAAAACTAGTCTCCCACCCACTGAAAGCAATTTTCCTTTCCAGGTACTAAGTTTTTTCTGAAATTTCTCCTCAATTATTATCCAATCCTTATTCGATAATTTCCTATGGTGCTTGGGGATGCCAAGATATTTGAAGGGAGTGGATCATGTGTTACAGCCAAAGAGGCGTGCATAATCTCGTTCAGATTCCTTTGCAGCCCCATAGCAGTATAACTCGCTCTTATGGAAATTAATTTTAAGTCCCATTAGTTGCTTAAAAGTGCTTAAAACTAGTTTAAGGTTTTTGGCCTGTTCGAGTTCATGCTCCATGAAGATAATTGTGTCATCTGCGTATTGTAAAATTAAGAGTCTTCCATCCACTAAGTGAGGTACGACTCCGGTAAAGTCACCATTATTTTTTGCTCTTTCAATAAGGATGGCCAACATGTCGGCTACTAAGTTAAAAAAGATGGGAGGCAGGGGATCACCTTGTCTTAGTCCTTTCTTAGTTTGAAAATAATGACCAATGTCATCATTCACCTTGATTCTGACACTACCACCTTTGATAATTTGGTCAATCCACTTGCACCATTGTGGATCGAAACCCTTCATTTGTAACGTTTATTGAAGGAAGGACCAATTAGCCTTGTCATAAGCTTTCTCGAAATCAAGTTTTAGGACGACGCCATCAAGCTTCTTCCTATGCATCTCATGCAAGGTTTCATGTAAAATTACTAATCCTTCCATAATGTTCCTCCTCCATGAAATCTGTTTGTCAAGGTTTGATGACATTTTGTCCTACTAGAGCAATTTGATTCGTCATTACCTTGGTAACAATTTTGAAGCTCACATTAAGCAAGCATATGGGTGGGTATTGTTGGATTTCCTTGGCCTCTTTTTGTTTCGGTAGGAGTGTTATGATTCCAAAATTGAGACTAAACAAAGGAATATTTCCCTTGTGGAACTCATGGAATAAAGATAATAAGTCCCCTTAATGGTATCCCAAAAAAAAACCTGATAAAATTCCGTTGGGAAACCATGGTTCCTGGTGCCTTGTTATGGTCCAATTGGAAAATTGCCTTCTTGACCTCCTCTTCCATAAAAGGTGAGGTAAGAATTTGATTTTCTACCTCTGTTACTTGTGTGATATCATCCCTGATGGATTCAATCATGGTGAAATTATTGTTTTCAGATGCACCAAAGAGGCCTTTATAATAGTTGGTGATAAAGTGTTTCAGGTTCTCATCACCTTCTATTGTGTCACCATCCTGTTCTAGGCGAAAATAAAAATTCTTGTTTTGCTATGCTTCCCATTTGCTACCAACTGGAAGTATTTGGGTATTACAGTCGCCTTGTAACAACCTAGTTGTTTTGGCCCTTTGATACCATTTTATTTCTTCTTTCCTGTGTAATTGAGCAAGGCGTTTTAGATCAATTTCTTGAGCACTGAGTAACTGCGTTCCAGCCTTCTTGTCAAGTTCATCGGATTTCTTGATTATTTCCTCATTTTCGTTTTTATATGTACCACTCACATTCTTCGCCCAACCCCTTCGGAATTGTCGAAGTCGTTGGATTTTGAATTACCATTTTTGTAAAGGTGTTTCACCTCGGTTCTCACCTTTCCAAACCTATGATACTTTCTCCAAAAAGTCCTCTCTCAGAAGCCATCTGAGCTCAATCTTGAAAAGTGAAGCTTTTCTAGAGTGATTTCCACTCTCTGTACTCATTAGTAATGGGGTATGGTCGGAAATCTCTCTACTTAAGGCTCGAACCGTGGCCAAAGGAAACTTTGCCTCCCATTCGGTAGTAACCAAGATGTCGTCAAGAGTTTCATAGGTAGGTGTTGGCCGAGAATTTGCCTAGGTGAATGTACAATTTGATAGGTCCAATTCCTATAAATCCAAGCTGTCGATGACAGCGTTGAACAGGAAAGGCCATCTATCATTATATCCATAATTGTTCTTTTGTCGTGGGCTTCTTATGATATTGAAATCACCGCCTACAAGAAGAGGCAAATCCTCTTTAGCACAGGTTTGTACCAATTCAGCCAAGAACGATTCTTTGAATTCGTCTTGAGCAGCCCCATAGACTGCCACAAGAACCCATTTGAAATCATCATCCTTGTTTCGAAGATCGAATTTCAAATCGTGTTCACCTTCGGCAATGCTTCCACTGTCAAATACTTCCAAATTAATACCTAGTAATATGCCTCTTGATCGACCATGAAGCGCGGACCAGTGCCAAAGAAAATTCCGGCCAGCGCAAATATTATTAAGGGTACTTTGTGGGAAATCTTTCTTCTCAGTTTCTAGTTGAGTGATAAAGTCTAGCTTTTCTTCTCTGCTAGTATCAGAAAGGAACCTAAATTTAGCCAAGTCACTCAGACCTCTGCTATTTTAGAAAATTCCTTTCATTTTTTACTCTTTTTGTATTTTTTTACTATCCTAATTTAGCATTTCCTTTCCTTCTTGAAGAGCATTTTGATTTTTTTTCTTGAACACAGCTTGAAAATCTCACAACTTAGGTGATCACTGTCTTCATCCATTACCTCTTCCATGAAATCACCAAATAAGTGGCCCAGGGTAAGGTTTTCAAAATCAAAATCCTCTACATCCTCATTTTCGCTTTGTTCATTGTCAGACTCTATATAATCCAAACTAGGTTAAGGTTTTCTAGCAAGCTCTAAACTATTCAGCAGAGAGACCGAATCTGAGACTTCCTTAGGATCAGAACCTAGAGCTACACCCAAACTACAAACTTTTGTAGCTATGACATAATCTGAAAAGAACAAAAGGATGAATTGTTACCTTCAGTGTCAAGGTTTCTCCATGCTGCACGCTTCTTGGCCTTGTCCATAACATGCATGGAACGCGTCGGCGACAAGGCCACCTCCCTTATTCCAGCAGCAGCCGCATGCTTTTCATATGGGTCGAAAACCAGCTGCTGCTGTACAGACCTGAGGTGTGGTGGTGCTGATTCAGTGGCCCGGCGCACAGTGACGCCAGATGCAGCCATGCGCTTGCAAGCCCGGCCGGCACGCTCCTCCTGAGGCCGCTCCCCTTCCTCCGCCGTCACAGCAAACAAAGGCGAGGCATGCTGCATGTGCCACCATAGGAGATCGATAATTTTCTTCCTCGGAGCAATCCTCAAATTGTGATCCCAAATCATGATCAACTTCTTCCTCAGCAAGCACTTTATCCAAACAAGAGTCCAAAGTCTTGTCCACAGCCATATCAATGATCTCAGCAGCCATCCTCTGGATTTTTTCCTCCATCTCTTCCGATGGCACCATAGCCATGGGAAGCGCCTCAGTGTTGCTGTTATTGGCTGCCATTGCCATTGGAGACATCAATCCCTCCACCAGCAGGTTGCTCCTTTCTAGTATGTTTTCCTTCTGTGTCCAAATTGTATTCACCATTGGGATCATCCTCCTCCATCCCTTAGTTGGCCTCATTATCACCATCCCCAAAGTTGAAATGAACTTCATCACCATTGTCATCAAAGCCTACTGGCTCAACCTCAAACTTCAGATCAAAGTAGTGGTCACCAATAACACTATCAAGTTTTGATGGTAGCAATTTAGTATCCAAAACCACCACCAAAATGCGACCAAACTACTCTTGTGAGTGGTTTCCATGTCCACTGTAACACCCTGAAATTCATCACACATTTTAAAAAGCAACCTCTTCATTTTGTTTTTGAAATTTATTTGGAATCCAAATATAAATAGTAGGAACATTGTTTTGACTAGGCATTTGAATCATTTTTATAAATATAAGAACTAAAATTAAATATAGCACCACATTTTGTTTGAAAGCATTCATGCTGCTGCATTTTCTTTTGAACGACGAATTCAAATTTTGATTGAATTCAAATTGATTGTTGAATTGGAAAGAAAAGGAAAACCCCTTTCTCTTCCCGGGCCAAATCCTCTCTCCTTGCCCCAGCCCGAAAGCCTTTCCCCTCTCCTTTTCTCTGCTCGGCCCATAGCCTCTGCCGGCCCAGCTCGCGCAGCCCATCTCCTCTCTCCCAGCAGCTCTCTCTCTCTCTCTCTCCCTCACTGACCAGCAGGACCTACCAGTCACCCCCCTCCTCTGACTGCATCTAAGCCAAGCTAAAGCCCAAGTCCGAGCTGCGCCCGCGCCGGTCGTTCCTCCCTTGGCCTGCACGCCAAGGCATCCCTTTATGGCCCATCAATCCCGAACCCTAGCTGCACACCACCATCCCCAAGCTCGCGCCGCCGCCGTCAAACCCTTTCCTCAACGCCTCTGCCGCACCAAGACACCGTCTTAGAGCTTCGCAGGAAGGTGAGGAACACGCCACGCCCGATTCCCCTCCATCTCTCACTCTTTCGCACGCGCCCGGCCTCGCCATCGCAACCGAGCCACCATTGCCTATCGCCGGCCGCCACTACTGGTTATCCTAGACGAGGTCACCACCTTTGAACTCCCCGTGTCCGAATATTTCTTCCAAGCTTTGAACGACCCGAAACCATGGCCCGTAGCCCCGTTTTGCCTAGCTCCGGCGAGAGCGTCGCCGTGTCAGTCGTCTCCGGCGACCAGCGCCGCCCCGACCTAGCCTCAGCCGTCCGATCACGATCCTACGGTCCAGAATAGATCCAATCCAAGTCTCCACAGGTCAAACCGGCCAGCACTGGCTACTTTGCAAAAACACCCCTGTAGTTTCTACCAATAAAGCCACAGTCCGCACCTATACAAAAGTAATTCCATCTAGGTCCTTTTATTCATGGTTAGCCCCCTGCTCTATTCCTTTATCCAACCGGCAGACCTTAGGCTCCTCTTTTGCTCGTAGGGCCTCAAGCTTTTATACAAAATCATGATTTTAGCCTTCGTTTCCTTCTATCCAAGTCCCTGGAAGCCCAGTTTCTTCGTAGTTAAGACCCTGGGACCTTGTTTAATCCATAGATTCCACATCTAAGCCCCGTTTAAACCTGTTTTTGTTGCGCTAATATTCTAAGAGTGTAAATTTTAGTTCACCAGTGTTTCAGATCAAGTTTCATGTTTTAGAAAAAATAAATATTAATTTTCCTAATTTTTATTTAACTAGCTTTCTATATTAAAATGTAATTAGAGCTCTGCCTTCATGTTTTTATAGTAAAAGGTAATTTGATTAACCATTATTGAACTAGCCTTTTATAATTAAAATATGGTTAGAGTTATATTTGTCTTTTCATATACAAAGATGTTAATCCGGTTAATGCATTTTCATACGTTTTTACAAATAAAAACTAATTAGCTTATATCTTTTTTTACAAACAAATATTTAATTTTCTCAATGCTCATTATTGAATCAGGTTTTCGGAATAAAACTTTACTAGGTGTATACATTGCCTTTTGTGAATAAATGTCAACTTGATTAATACTTATTTAACTAGTCTTTCAAATTAAAAGATATATAGGGATATACCTCGGTTTTATGAGTAAAGTTAATACGATCAATATTATTATAATTTATTTCATAATAACAATATGATTAGTTAAACACAAATAATAAAGTTATTCGGTTTGATGCTCATATAAAATTCTTTGCTAAAGTTAATTGTTTATTAATTGTTATAATTTATACATAATATTTACAAGTAAAATTGATTAAGCTTTAATCTGCCTTTTCGTATGAAAGTTTAACTTGAAATAATTCAATATGAATATCTCTTTGAAATATTCATTGCATATGTTTTTCAATAATTAAAATGAATGAAGCATATAGTCTTTTCTTTATTTTATAATATTAATCTCTCGATAGTTGTACCATTACAACCATAGCCCATTTTAAGCGTTGCTTGTTCCCTCGCGGTCCTTGCCGAGACTTCAACTATTTCTATGCGTGTTCAATATTGTTGGCCATGATTGGTGCATTGTTTATTTATCTGTGCACTTGTTTGCTTGTATATGCTCGTGTGACAATAGACGTTTCAAACTGAATTGGAAGATCCAAGTTGTGGGGAGTTCGTTGAAGATCAAGTCTACGAAGGGTAGATATTATTAGGATTAAAGGAAAGTGGATTTCTCCCTCTGCATACTCTCATTTTTCCTATGAAGTGTCATGTTAATTAAAGTTTACTTTATGTTATGTATTACATTAAATGGTTGGGTCCTATATTAAGGATGACTAGTTTTTATTGACCATCCCTTTGATAGATTGGGTCTTTACATTCATGTTTGGTAGCTTTGCTTAGCTGCTATTTGGGAATGGTTCACACTAATTGTAAAGATAATAATTTTGTTCTACCATTCATCAAGATATTTACATCCATGTTCTGATGGTGATGTTAAACAAGACCACATGATTAATTGGAACAGGGAGCGACAACCTAAGATTAATACGTACAACCACAATACCATATTGGCTCTGGTCTTGGCTGAATAATTAGATGAACTATATGTTGTGTTTAAACTGTTTGATGGTGTGTTATTCGTTCCTAGCTTGGCTGAGTGGCGAAGGAAGCTTCGGCTTCCGAAGTACCATGGATACCGAGGAGCGGACATACAAATATAGGAATTCTTTAGAAAGACCTCGTAGCGTCCCTATGCAGTCACACCTCGGAAGTGTGGTATGTGCCTGACCCGCACTGCATGGTTCAGTATAAAGTTCTTCGGAGCTATTAAACGAATTGTGGTGAAATGTACAACCTCTGCAGAGTCTAAAACTATTATAACAGTCATGTTCATGGTTATGAACGGCCCGGATCCTCGGATGATAATTGAACTTGAAGTTGAGAATAAATTGTGGTTCCTGGGTATGGAATGATGTAAGATGATATCTCTTCATTTGATTAATTTTGGGTTGGTATATACTTATACTATAGTAACTAGGTGCTTGCTAATAAAACTTGACCAACTAAAATTTGACCGCTCTTAGCCAAGCCTTTCCTTGAAAGCTTATATATTTCCCTACTTGCTGAGTACCAACCATAAGTGTACTCACCCTTGCTAAACATTGGATCAGAAAGAGAAGAAGATGTGGAGTACTTTAGTGACATCAATGAAGATTGCTAAGCGTACGCAACCCCCAGTCAACTGCATGTTGTGAAGAGTTGAAGATTCCGCTGATAGAATATTGTTGTATTGTATTTATTTTATTCTTTTCGTTGTAACTTTGTGTTCTGTATATACATAGAGTCTATCATATGTGTGAAACTCGATCCTGGCAAACATATGAGATGCATTCGGTTTGTCTTTATGAAATCGGGTGTGACATCCACCATTTGGGTAGAGCCAAGCATACTACTAATGGCCCATAAATTCAGAAACTCCCTCAATTTTTTAAGATATGCCGGTGACCCGAACCCATACCTTAGGCAGCAAGTATTCTTCGTCTTCTTCAAGCCACTCATTAAATTGCAGTCGCACCCCCTGACGCACATCCTTGTCACGAACATCTGCCACGCTGCAGCTCACCCTTAGACAGGAAAGGAACGATGAAGGAATCCTTCTTGAGAACCACGGGCTCCAACCTCCATTTACCGGAGACCACCCGTTGCAATTGAGCCACCACCTGCTCGGTGGACAAAGAGCCACCAACAACCTTGACAAGAGCTATCTTTGAATCCTTCTTCCATGATAGCGGCGGGTGTGGGATGTGGTAAAACCCCAAACCAGCCACTGCGTACCCAACAGCATTAGCAACCGGATGTAGCTTCTTGAGTAGATGGCACCGGTTATTAACATGATCATGACCATCGCAAATGACACAGTAGACTTCGTTGGTGCAATCAGCAGCCAAGTGACCCTTTAGCGCACAACGGCCATTTTGATGGTCATTATAAACGCTTAGTGCCCGTCAACATTTCGGTAAAAAAGAGGATTATACTACGTTCCATACATGATTTACTAATAATTAATGAGTTCCACTAGTTTTGGATGAGTTGTGACTGCAGGAGGTGACACAAGGAAACTCAGCACCAGAAGCCACAGGGCCAGGCCGATCGACCACTTTGTGACCGGCCGGCCTCCCACCTGCCCATTTCACCACATCACTGATCCATGAGTGAGGAACCACAATGCATGTTGATCTGAGCTATGGCAGACCACTCCAAAATTATTCCAAGTTAAGTACCCCACGGACCACTAACAAGTAGTCAAGCACTTAATCCAGAATAAGCTGGAGTGTCGTCGGATTATACCCGATTAACCATGTTTTTCTTTCGATCGAAACAACACGCACTCCCACACGAAGGTGAGTACCAGAGATTACAACATTCCACAAGTTCAACTTAACATAAATAGTCTCATAAAGTTATTACAAACTAAGTCTGAATTTGAAATAAAAGTTTGAGAGTTCAAGCAGCGGAAATTAAACTAACGACGATACATAGCAACACCATAATGAAGCCGTCGATGGTGCTATTCCTCCCAATCCTCGGAAGAGGACGGAACCCACTTGACGTGCCAGCCAGGAGGAACCTGGGCAGGCCAAGAGACCGAATTCACTATCTCATCCAAAGCAGTACCTGAAATAATAGCCACACGCAAGGCTAAGTATACTAATACTCAACAAGGCTTACCCGTCGGGTGAAACTATATCACCGACTCCTAGACATGAGAGGCTTTTGACTAGTGGGTTTGTTTTGCCAGAAAGCGACTAAGAGTGGATCCTTACTTTCATTATTTTAGCATCAGGTTCTAGTAGTTTTAACCATTCTAGATGAGCAACCTTTCTAAGCATACAAGTGGTGAAATACAAATTAATACATTCAACAAGTTCATCATCCTCATAGTTTCACTTGTTACTCAATGTAGCACATCAGTCAAGCAGTCTCATTAACCGCAAGAAGCGGACAGTTTGAACCAAATTTCACTACCTGGCCAGGGAAACCCAACACACACGGATAATGCTCGCTATAAAAGGCACAAGCACTTCTCAACCTTTTCCATCAATCCACAATTCGGCGTCGAGTCTACTCCCTAAAGATACAAGGTTATCAGATACTCGCGGACTCATGCCGGCCAATCTCACGCATGTAACCACATGTGTATAGCAAGGGAAATACATTTCCAAGGAAAGATGGCTATCGGTCCTAGCTGTATCAATCTGGTACCGGGCTTACCGATTCCCATAGGTCGGCATGTGCGTGGTACGTTCAAAAATTTGACCCACAGATACCACACGTTTCAACCTTAAGCAATTATCATACACAGACGGGAGATCTACACATACCATCCCGCCCGTCCCTCCTTATGATTACAGCATAAGTAAAGACAAGCAACTCATATATCTCTCGAGTGACAGGAAATCACTCGACTTGCAACGGTCCTAAAGCATTGCACTATCGACCTTATCATACTAGTATTTCAAGACATAGGTACTAGAATTATGCAACTAGGGTATTCAAACAACTCCTTGAAACGTAAATGCACAAACATAAATATTTCAAAGTTGCATAAACTTTAAAAGTTAGGTTATGCTTCAGGGCTTGCCTTCTTGAGCTACACAGGCGTCAGTCTCTAGGTCAATCACGATGACGTTGGCACCACCTTCGGGAGCTTCTTCTTCGTTGGCGGGGACGAGATTGTAGGTACCGTTAGCGAGGGCGCCTTCTACATGAGATGCACAAGTTTGAATGTTGCTGCGTAATTTTAGATCTAAAAACTAAGGCACTTGAAGGCCATATTCACCTAGACACTTTAGTTTACAATTCTTTTCTTCATAAAATTAGAGGAGATGTGTGGTGCTAGACTTAAGTCTATTTGATGGTAATTGTTTACATATATAAAACAATTTAAACTCATATTTCTTATACAAGTATTCAGTTCTGGAAAAAAAATTAACATGCACCCACATATGCTTTTATTACTCACAAGTGATCTACATCCTTTTATTAACTCTGATTCTTACTCTAGTTCCTTCTCATTTTTGTTTCTCCGTTTCTGTTCATCCTTTTTATCCACAAACTTTATGACAGCTACAGGAGTATAAGAGCTAAGCTCACCCCAAAATGTAGCTAAAACTGAGTTGTACCCTAGATTCAAGATTAAATCATATAAATTCGAAAATACATCCAAAACAGTAGATTTTGCTACCAGAGCTAGCCGTGATCAAAAGGAGTGCCTTTCCCAAGTGGTAGCTAAAAGTACCACTGGAACAGTCCTAAACAAATACCAACCCGAAAACATACATCTATTTATTTGATAGCCTAAACAGAGTCAAAAATTAATTCCAACATTTTTCTAGCATGTGCTAGCAAGTTGTTAAGCCTCTGGTGGAAGTTGAGGATTTTTGAATGTAGGAATTATTTTTAATAAATAAGGAACTGAGCTAGAACATAATTAACTAAAGAATTAATAACAGAGGCTACAGAGCATATTTTCAGGTCCCCTTTGGATACACAGCTAATAATGACTGCACAAGCAACATATCCAAAAATTTGCTACAGTGGAATTCTGGATTTGAAATGGTCCAAAAATCTCTTAAAACTGAGTTTGAATTTTAATTCAAAAACTGTTCATTAAAAGCATATACATGCAAACATTAGATTGGAGTTTACAATCTCACAAGTCCAGGGAGTATTTTTATGCATTTTTCTGATGTTTATACGAATTTTAACAGATTTTAGAAGAACTCATAAATTTGAACTAGATCTAAAGAATCTTTTTATGCTGGGGACCCTAGATCTTGTGAACTCTCGCAAACCAGCCCTCGAATCTTACACGGAGGACCCTAAAACTAACAAGGGGAACGCCAACCAGTCCAGGCTCGTCGGCGGCCGGATTCCGGCAAGGAAACGGCGGGGTAAGCCGGGGAACTAGGCGGGGAGTGACGAGGAGCTCACCGCGCGTCGGTGGGAGGCGGTTTCGTGACCGGAGTTGGCGCGGCGGAGCGGCTTGCTCCGGTGACGTTGGTGGCGGGCTGCTGGGGTCGTGGCGAGGCACGGAGTGGCTTGAGAGCTTCACCGGGACAAGGCGGAGCTCGCTATGGTGTTGGCGGCGATGGGGATGGCCGGAGGATGGAGCTCAACGTTGAGGTGGAGCTTGGGCGAGAATAAAGGTCGGCGGCGCTGGAATCCTTCGAGTCCTGGCGAGGGTTGCTTGGTTTTGGATGGGGATGGTTCGAGGGGCTAGCTAGGATGGTGAGTGAGCTTCGGGTGCGGTGGATTGGAAATCCACGGAGGGAAAGGCAGTGGATATGGCCGGCGGCTACGAGCTCTTGAGCTCTGCTCTTCGCGGCCGGAGGTGGAAGAAGGAGCGTGGGAGCGCGGAGAAGGGTAAATGGCAGTGTCGCTGGTTGAGCAAAGAGGTAAGGTTACTTGGCGGAGCCTTGGAGTGAGCTAGAGCCGGTTGGGGTCGCTCGGGGCGCGCGTGTGTGACGAGGCGCCGGTAAGTTGCCATGAGTGCGCCTGCAAGCTCGAGCAGAGCGCGGCCACGGGTTGGAGCCCGAAGATCTTCGCGTGCGCGACAAGAGAAGTTCCGACAGCTGCTGCCAGCGTGCAGTTGGGCGAACGAGCGGGTCGCGTGGCTTTGGGCAGGCGCGGCACGAGCTGCCTGTCGCGAAGCTCTGCCCGCCATGATGGCGCATCGAGCGGTGAGGCTGACAGGGCGAGGGAAGCACGCGAAGCAACCGGACAAGGGGGCTGGCGTGTGCGCGGGGAGGTTGGACGCGGCTGCAGGGGGTTTGGCCAGCCAGCCGTGGTCGCCACCGCTCGCCGGCCACGTGGCGGCCACTGGCGGCCTGGAACAGAGCGCGCCATAGCGGGCTGTCGGGACGCCCGTGGAGCTTCCCAGCTCAACGATGGTTTTCTCCAAAAAATTGAACTGAACTTTTAAAGTCCAAATAAGAAAAGTTGGATTTCGAAATATGGGACACGACTTTCATTTTGGGATGAACATGAAAATGCGAATATTTCAGGCTCAAACAAGCTAGGTTTGAAAAGGTGTTTTGCATGGTTTTTAGGTTTTTGAGGGGCTTAACTGCAAAATTTGAAAAAGCTCCAAACAAAAACTAGGCCTTATTTGAGATGACAAACAAAACTAGGCCTTATTTTTGGATAGTTTCAAGTTTAGTAGAGAATTTGTGAGATCTAAGCTGGGTGTCAAATTAGCCCTTTTTGAGTTCAAACTTTAAATTTTGAAACCCAATTTAAGTTTATTTCCACTCTTTTGCTTTAACCCTGTTTTGCTCTCTGTTTTTACTAAATTTTTAATGTCTAAACATCAAAGATGTCACATGAGCCGTGAGTTCCAAGTCGGTTTGATCAACGGACATCGAAAGGCGTCACCTTGGATTGGAGGGCCCACCTGCATGACAAAACCGACCAAACTTACCAGGATTCAGACACAACCGACTTCAAGACATGATCACAAACGCACACAACAAGGAAGGTGCCAGGTGGACACCATCCCATGCCGATCGGCCTGGGAGAGGCCGGACGGCCTCCACTTGCCGCCTTTCGCCTCCTCCTTTCGCGTGCATGCTGGTCCTTGGATGCCAAGCCTCCCTATGACGGTTTCCAAGCCTCACCGACCTTCCAAGGCTATAAATGGACAAATCCTCTCCACTTCAAAACACACACTCAAGGAGCTCTCTGTTCATTTCCACTTTGTAGTTTAGGAGTTGTAGTTGGGAGTAGGGTTGAGTCGAGCTTTGCCTCGGGGTTCTGGAGTCTTCGGAAGTTCTGGTAAAGGCTCTTGTATCTTTTCCTTGGTTTCTGAATATTTTAATCAATAAAGTTATCTTCTTTACTATGAGAAAGCTTTACTCTCCATGTCTTCTTTGCTTCAGTTTTACCTTAAGATGGAGAGTACCTTCCTATAAAGTTAGACTTAGAGTTTTATTTAGCTTTGTCGGGATCACCTTGTGGGTCTATCTAGCCTATCTCCGAGCCGTCGAAAGCTCAGAGCTGAAAGGTCTTTCTCTTGATAGACATCCAAGGGAAGTCCTAACATCAAGTGCGTATGTGGTGTCTGAATTGCTGTTAGCTAAGTTAGTGTGTTCCACCCCACAGTACTATAGTGGTAGGCGATAGGTGGTGACAGCCCTGTCGTCCTTTGTAGTCCATCATGTTCGGGTGTTTTCATAACAGTAGTGCTGAGCCAGGAGGAACCCCTTCTCATCCCTTTCTGAGTTCCTCCCGCTCTAGCCGTCGAAGCAAGGTCTGACCCCTACATCTAGGTATAAGTCTAAGCTAAGGATATACTGTGTCTTTTCTCTAAGTATAGAAGTGTCATAGGATCCTTTCTCACCTTGTTCTCCTAGCTTTTCCCTTTTTCTCTTTCGTCTGAGAGTCTCCTGTGTCGCTCGCTTTACCAAGCCTTCTGTCCGGTCATACATTGGCCATTATCCAAGCTATATGTTACGTCCCCTAAGCTAGTGAGTCGATATTGCTGGGAAAAATTATCATTCCATTCTTCAATATTCTTTAACCATAGTGCTTCCCTGAGGATATAAATACGATACCCTGGTTTACTCCAAGGTGAAGTGTTACATTGGGTTATTCTGTGCGCTTGCAGAATATCATGAGCATATAATATACCTACTAGGTGTTCCTGACTTTGCGTTAAGGAATGACAACAAGCATTTCTGACGGCGTCGTTGCCAGAGAAGCAATTGTCCAAAGATATTGTTGAATTGTTTGATAATTTTTCACAGTTTTTATCACCGCTAGTCTTAGCAGGTTTATCAGTATTGTCTTTCTTTCTATGATGAACGCAGGGCAGTGGATGACCGGTTTCAACCTTCCTTCAAACTTTGATCCTAATCTGGGACGCATTGGCAGAATTGTGAGACGATGCTTCGTCCCACCACAGATTTCTCTCAGCCTGGAGTCTGACTCTTTGTCGGAATCTTCAGAGTCGTCATATTCATCAGCACCACCTTCACCAATCATGTCTGCGACTGCCGTGAAGACCCTTCGTGAGTTTTCAGCTCCATCAAGCTCCATTATCCCGGGACTCAACAATGCGCAGCCGGCCGATGCTTTCGAGCTGAAGACTGGGCTAGTGAATATGGTCCAAGCGAGTCCATTAATTCTGTGGTACGGCATCGGAGGATTCCAATGCTCATCTTTGGACTTCCTGGGAGTGAGCGGTACTATCAACCCCAATGGCTCTACAATGGATGTTATCAGGCTACGCCTATTTCCTTTCTCTTTGCTTGGCAAAGCAAAGGAATGGTTCTACACTGACCAAGGGTCGTTCAACAACTCTTGGAGGACTTGTTCAGATGCTTTTCTGACCAAGTACTTTCCGGTGGGCAAAACAAATGCCCTACGAACCAAGATCACAAGCTTCCAGCAGATTGATGGAGAAACTGTCCCAGAAGCTTGGGAGAGGCTACAGGAGTACATTGCAGCCTGTCCACACCACGGCATGGCAGAATGGCTGGTAGTCCAGAACTTCTACCATGGCCTGACCCGCCGATTGCAAGAGCACTTGGATACAACCGCAGCAGGAGCTTTCCTCTCGTTGGATGTAGTCGGGGCTAAGGCGCTCATGGAAAAGATCGCCCGTCATCAGAGTTGGATCGGAGAACGCCCGACGACTCGTTCCAAGGGAGTTCACCAAGTTAACTAGTTTGATATGCTAGCATCAAAGATGGATATTCTTATGAAGAAGATGGAGTCTCCTATAATGGAGATGGCTCAGATTGCGGATGCACGGATCACATATGAGACATGTGGTGACACCGGACACTCGGGCAATAGCTGCCCGACGACTCAAGAGGACACCCACTTTGTTGGGGGTAAAAACTCCAACAATTCGGGATATCGTCCTCAGCAAGGTTGGAATTCCGAGCCCAATCTCCCCATCGGCCAACAGCAAGGTAACAGCAACAACTTCGGTAACAATTTTTAGCCTTCAATTAAAGATTTATGGTAAGGCTAAAACACTATAAATGATAGCATTAGTAAGAAATTGCTTGCTAGTGAAAAACTTTTTAGGAATATGGCTGCTCAAATGGAAGGCTTGAACACTGTTATGAATAACCAGAAGAGTTTTAATAAAATGATAGAAACACAAATACCTCAGCTGGCCGCATCTTGTCCTCACTCTAACAAAGGGAAGCTCCCTGGGCAACCAGATGCTCCCCCGAAGAAGAATGTTAGTGTCGTGACCACACGTGGAGGTAAGTCCACTCGTGATCCACCCTCATCACAAGATGAAGGATCTCGGCGGAAGACCAATACCGCCAGTGAAGCCGAGCAAGAAGCCGTCGAGCAGGAGGTAGAGGGATCCAACTCTGCCACCACGGAAGCAATTGTGGAGGTTCCTAGAGCCTCGAGTGACTACCATGATGCCACCATCCTACCGTATCCGGAACAGAGGAGGAAGCCAGTGATCGACGAGCAATTCGGCAGGTTCGTCGAGGTAATCAAGAAAGTTTACATCAATATTCCACTTCTTGATGCAATGCAGGTACCTACATACGGAAAGTATCTCAAGGATATTCTGGGTAACAAGAGGACCCTGCCCCACACTGAGATGGTTCAGTTGACACAAGAGTGTAGCGCCGCTATACTCAATTCTATTCCATAGAAGAAGAAAGATCTCGGTTGTCCAACAATTGCTTGCTCAATCGGGTCCTAGACCTTCAAAAGAGCCCTTTCTGATTTGGGGGCAAGTGTCAATGTCATGCTGAAGACTGTCTTCGAGAAGCTCAGGCATGTGCAACTGGTTCCCACAGCTATATGTTTGCAACTAGCAGACCAGTCGGTCCGCTACCCATCTAGTATTGCGGAAGATATTCTGGTGAGAGTCCAGCATTTCCTTATTCCCGTGGACTTCGTCGTCCTTGACATGGAAGACGACTCCAAGACGTCTCTCATCCTTGGTAGGCCATTCTTGAGCACCGGAAACGCTAGCATTGATGTCAGAGCCAGGGGAATTCAGCTCAACATCAATGGGGAGACAGAAACCTTCACCTTCTCACCGAAGGTGGAGAACTGCCAGCCAGTCAGCAGGGTGGAAACAAGAACACGAGGGCCAAAGATACCATGATACCCATTAGCAGAAGCAATAGCTGCGTATTGGAGTTGCTTCCCATTCAAAGGCAAATTAAACTCCATGACCACAGGAATGCTAGATGGAGGATCCAACGTAAGCAAGTTCTGGAGAATGAAGCGAAAGAGGTTGAAATGAGCCCCATCGACTCGAAAAGTCTGGCAGGAGAAAAGGGGGGTACCAGACTCATCTTCGAACGGCATTCCCACAAGAAGGAGCGTCCCGTTGAAGATGTAAAACTCAAAGCCCGTCTGGCTAAGGACGTTAAACCCAAGCCCTCACCATAAGGTATGCGACATGTATCCATTCTTGCATATGCATATAGGATAGGTTTTATTTCATTGCACTCTTTTAATTCAGAAATCATGGCATGTTTCAATTTTGAAATGCACAAGTGTGAGTTAAAATTTCGTTTGATTATGCATCTATAAAAACAATTCACCCATGCCTTGAGTGGAGGCCTTTTGGCCCCACTTTGCACTCACTGGCATGGAACCGTGTATAGGCATGTGACTAACCTGCAGGAGGAGCCACGGACGAAAGGAGACTGAAGGACGGTCCAGTGGGAGGCCGATCGGCCCCAAGGTGGTCGGCCGGCCTGCCTCCACCATTGGTGTCTCATCAGTGTCGGAGCTACGTGTAGTCACCGATGTCAGCTGACATCGATAACTTTTCCGTGACTACACGTAGCTAGCCAATGCTGATTTGGTTGCTGACACCGGTAAAAAAAATTGCCTTGACATCGGTAGCCCTAGTAACCACACGTCAAGCCCATAGACCATCATCTTTTACAACGGGCCAACACAGGCGCAAATCACATGCATGGTTTGTTTGCTCCGCAATCTAATGCAGCGACCCTTGGTTTCCAATTTTCCATGACTGATACGGCACCTTCTCGTCTTCTCCTGCGTCACGGCAGCACCGACGCACCGTGGCAGCCAGCAACTCCTCCGGCAGGCATCTGCCTGTGCAGCTTAGGCCAATTCCATCTCATTGCCGCAAATGTAATGTGAATTCAGGTACATTCGGATTACACCCACAAAGTCCTAATTTCCTGGAGCTACTCTCTCCAGCGGGAATATATTAGGGATTTTATTTTAGGATTTTATTTTTCTTTACTTCCTAGAATCCTAGATGGTTTAATCTCTGACGCTTGGAAGAATTTTGTTGTTTCAATTAGCTACTATTAGTAGTGTTCAAGTCAGAAACAACTGGACACATGAATAGTCTTGTTAGCCTTCTCGATCAGTTTTTTTTTCTGGCAAAAGATAATATGTGAGTCCTTTATTTTTTTTCATGGCGTTATCAATGGCATTTTATAAAGTATATATGACTTAAGTATGACTGTAGGAGTTACTAGCTACTTGCACCGACATTGGTGAAAAAAATTCCTGGCTTCGCCCCTGTGTCTCATTGCCACCTACCAGAGCATGTTCTACAGCAGGCTAAGTGCGCTAAAGTGTGGCATGGCCACAACTGGACCAAGCCAGGGCCGATCAGCCTGTTGATGGCCGGCCAGCCTGCCTCCTGCTCGATGCTATAGAGGCGAGCGCGTGTGACTCCTTCATGCATGCCTCGTCGCAACCCAATGAGCACTCCAATCCATTTCCCCTCAGTTCTTCCATTTCTAAGTGCCTAATCAAGTTCTTCAGAGAATTAGTTAAGGTGCTTAAGTCCCCCTCCACTAAATTAAAAACTTCGTGAGTAGCTTTCTAGTTGCTCACAACAAAAATATTTTTCTGCTCTTGTGGAATAAATGTAACAAGAACGAGAATGTTTTGTGGTGGTAACCTACTCCACAAGGACGACTAACATTTGTTTACTAACCGATAACCCCATACTCCCTCGGGTATTGTAGTGTACTAACTTTTTGCAGGGAAAATGAAGAGGGCAAAGAGGACCGATAAGAATGTCAGCCTGAAGTTGAGTTCAGGCTCTCGACACTCAGGATCAGAGTCCTCTAGGTATAGGATGCCAGAGGACTCTGTCCGCCAGACGGCAGCACCCGAGGAGGAGACCCCTACCGAAGTGTCGCGAGCGCCACTCCGTATTCGTGTGATGACCACAATTGAACACATTGTGGTTCGCACAAAGTACGAGAGAGAAGCTCTCGATCTTCTCAGACCTTGTAATTCAGGCACCACAAGGCCTTTGACAACCTCCTGCTTATCAAGACCGGACTCGGCCACGACATGGACCACGCTTTTAGAAATGCGGGATGGGATGACTTCGTCAACATCACCAAAACAGGTTCGAAATTCTTAACCATGGAATTCCTTATGTCCCTCAATATCGAGGTGTTGCCGTGGGAAACACGAATTCGTTTTCGATTTTTTAACGAGGATTTTTTTATGACCCCAAAAGAAATGAGCATTGCTCTTGGTTTTAACAAACGTTGCATCTTGGATTCAAACACTTTGGTGAGGGACCACCGTTATGATCGTAACACATGGTGGCACACCAATTCTGATGACCTTGTTAGTAGTAACAATAGCATCACTTCGATTCACAATCCCACTCTTCGGTTTTTGGTAAAGTGGCTCGTGATGAACGTCCAACCTCGCGCCGACTTGCGTCTTTGCAACAATTCCGATTTGATTTGCCTGTTTACCTTTATGAAAAAGATTTGATACTCCCTGGTCATGAGTGTACTGGAGTACTGGCAGAAGTTGATTCTTGGGAGGTCATCCATCGACATAACATCCTTTGTTACGCGTATCGCTACGCATGTCGGTGTGTTGTCCAATGCCCAGGTCACTTACTTGCCAATGACCGAGGAGTACATCAATTGCATGGGCTGGATCATTTTGTGCAGGGGCACTTGATGCGGGAGAAGACCGATGGTTCCCTTTATATGTGTTATCCCGGGTACGATGTGGAGGTCGAGCTTCCAAACTCGATACTCGCATTGTACTCGACTAAGAGACTAACTTTGCAGATGAGGCGGAGGGAACCAGCTTGGCACAATGTCGCGGAGCCACCAATGACATGGAGACGAGCCCGTCAAGACGCTGAAGATGAGGCAGGTACATCGAGAGCACCTCAGCCATCACCACCACCGTAGACGGAGGCACAACCACAGCGAGACCCAACCACCACCAACATGAACTTTAAGCAGACATACGACTACTACTCGCAGCAGCAAGGGGTGATGCCGTACGTAATGCCAGGCTATGGTTAAGATTTCTACTACCCGTCAGATACGAATTCTGGTCCGCAGGTGGGACCATCGTTGTTAGCCCGGTTCGACTACCAAAACCCAATCACGTTGGAGCTCTCGAGGATTAGTACCCAGATCGGTGAGATTAGTTAGGAGCAGCAGCGATTGCGGGACGAGGTGGCGCACAACACTGATCTGACTCAGGAGAGTTGGGGAATGGCCAATTCGATGCATTACGACATCTCGAGCATCTTCCGCAACTTGAACCTCGACCCCAACAAAGAGTACTGAGCTTTATTCAAGCTTGGGGGAGGTTCAGCGTGATCAGGTGAGTCATCTACCTTGTTCATTCTCGTCCATTTGTATGCCATGAGTTTTTCCTTCATCTTTCTTTTCAGTTTATCTTGAATAAATAAATAATAAAACTCTCATGAGTGGAAATCCGTATAGTCTTTCCTTGGAAATGATGAATAGCTGCTCTGTCTATCCCTTGCAAATGCCTTGTACACAAATTGTTACTCTCCTAGTACTTGAGTTTGTTGGCATTTGGTGAAAATACATGTTTATCTTGTGGGAAGCATGAGCTACACTTTCTAGTCTGAGCTGTTGGGAGTTTTATATGGTTGAATCTAGAGTTGAAATGCATGCATAATAGGGAACCTCTTGGATGTTTATGAAAACTTTATTCATGGTATGTTGTTCCCTGATGGTTTACATAAGCTATCCAGAGCCAAAAATATTTACATGTTTCTCTAGCCACCATATGCAATCTTAGTGTGACATCTCTGATGTAAAAGTATTGAAAGTACCTTTAAAACAGGTATCAATGGGGAACAATGTTGTAGAATTCAAAAATTCATCAAAAATTCGAATTGAAATTCAAAAAAAAAAAACAAAGGCCATTTGACACCCAACTGAAAACTTAATAATTTTGTACTAAACTTGAAAATCTCCAAAAATAAAAGTTGTTTGTCATCACAAATAAGGCCTAGTCACTGTTTGGAACTTTTGAAAATTTTGCAGTTTAGCCCCTCAAAAACTCAAAAAACTGTTCTGAACACCTTTTTAAAATTGGGTTGTTTGAGCTTGAAAAATTTGAAATTTCAGGTTCACCCCAAAAAAGAAAGTTGTGTCCCACCTCCCAAACTCCAACTTTTATTTTTACACTTTTCAAAGTTCAGTTCAAATTTTTGGAGAAAATTCAAAAGGGGCAAAGGAGCTCCCCGGGGCGCCCGACAGGCCCCTGGCGCGCTCTACGCCTGGCCGGAGTCCGGCCGCCACGTGGCCGGCGAGCGGCGGAGGCCGCGCCAGGCCGGCCGAGCCGCGGCGTCGCGTGGCTCTTGTCCTCACGCGTTTGTCCAAGCCCTCCGTACGGTCACGTCGCGCGCGACAGCGCCGCTTTGCCTCGCGCCGCGCGAGCGCCATCATGGCGGGCGGAGCTCCGCCGTTGGCCGCGCGCGCGTGTGTCGCGCAGAGCCGCTCCGCGGCGGATTCCCTCCCCGCTCCGCGCCAAAGCTCCTCTGCAGCGTATCCCACTGCCTCACGCGACGATCCCCCTCGCCCAACCCCTCGCGCGCGCTCTGCTCGAGCTCGGCACACAGCAATGGCGCGTCGCGTCAACCATCACTCCTCTCGCACGCTTCCGAGGCAGCTCGGTGCTCGCTAACGCGCCCAAACACTTCCCTGAGCACCCTCATTCTTTCCCCCAGCTAGCGCCCAGTCCTTCTCCCTCTCCCCGCGTTCGCTCCCATCGTCTTCTACCTCGGGACGCTTCGAGCAAAGCTCGAGCTTCCTCGCCGCGAACCCAAATCGACCGCGAATCCCTCCACGTTTTCCCAATCCCCCGCTCGTGAAGCTCGCTCACTCACCCAGCTAGTCACTCGAGCACTCCCCAGCTCGAATCGAGCCGCACACGCCAGGAATCGAAGCTTTTCCCCACCGCTCGGCCATTTTTCACCGGGAACACCACCTCCACGTCGAGCTCCATACCCCGGCCATCCCCGTCTCAGTCGAGCCCCACGACGAGCTCCACCATCGTCCGGTGAAGCTCACACGCCCCTCCGCGCATCGTCTCGACCACCACAGGCCGCTAGCGACGTCGCCGGAGCCAACCACGCCGCCGCTCGACGTCGACAAGCCGCGCCGCTTCACCCCCGGCCACGAGACCTACCTCAACCGACTCGCGGTGAGCTCCTCTCCATTTCCCCCAACTTTCCCCGAGCCAACTCGTCGTCGTTTCGCCGGCGTAGCAACGCCGACGAGCCGTGGACCTGTTCGCGTTCCCCTTTTTAGTTCTAGGGTCCTCTGCGCAAAAATCAGGGACGGGTTTGAAAGGTTTTAAAAGTTCTAGGGTCTCCAGCGTAAAAAGATTCTTAAACCTAGATCTATTTTGCTGAGATCTTGTAAAATCCACCAAAAATCGTACAAAAATCGGAAAAATGCACAAAAATACTCCCTGGACTTGTGAGATTGTAAACTCCAATCTCATGTTAGCATGTGTATACTTTTGGTGAACCGTTTTTGAATTAAAATTTAAACTGTGAATTTAGAAACTTGTGCACCATTTTAAAACCAGAGCTCCGCTAGGGCTGGGCTTTGGATATGTTGTTAGTAGTGACCTTGGACACCTTGTGCCCAAAGGAGACCTAAAAATATGGAATGTAGCTTCAGTTATGAATTAATTTATAATTCCTGTCTTATTGCAGTACTGAAATTATTAAAAATAATCCATGCAGCTAAAAATCGCCATTTTTCTCCAGAGGCGTAAGAACTTGTTAGCACATCTGCTAAAAATGCAAAACTTAATTTTTGCTCTGTTTAGACTAGCAAATAAATAGATATGTGTTTTCAGATAGAAAATTGTTGAGGACTGTCCAAAGGTTATTTTGAGCCACCACTTGGCCAGAGCCCTCCTTGCACTCAGGACTAGCTCTGGTAGGAAAATTATCTGATTTGGAAGTATTTTCGATTTTATATGAATTTATCTTGTTTCTTTAAGCAGCAGTTTTTACTATTTTTAATAAATTTTGTGTAGCTCAGTTTTAGCTAAATTTCGGAGTGAGCCTAACTCTTATACTCCAGTAGCTGTCATAAAGTTTGTAGATAAAAAGGATGAACAGAAATAGAGAAACAAAAATGAGAAGAAACTAGGGTAGAATTGAGTTATAAAAAGGAAATAGACTATTTCGCTAAATAATTAAAATGAAACATGGAAGGTCTGAAATTCCAGAACAGCACCCAAACCTCAAAATAATAAATGGAAATTCTTTTATATGTGTACACAATCACCATCATAGATACGTAAAAATTTCCACACCCCTCCTCTAATTTTGTGAAGGAGAAGGTAGTACATTAGCATGTCTAGGTGAATATGGCCTTCAAGGCCTTGGTTTCAGATCATCTAGGCAACCGCTTAAAGTTATGCATCTCATGTAGAATGCGCTATTGCGGACGGCTTCTATCCTCTCATCCCCGCCGACGGAGAAGGCATCCCGGAGAACGGTGCCAACGAAGTAACAGTCGACCCGGAGGCTAACATTCAGCTAGAGCAAGAAGGCAAACCCCGGAGCATAACCTAACTTTTAAAAGTTTATGCATCTATGAATTCCCTATGCTCGTGCATTTACGTTTCAAGGAGTTGCTTGAATACCTTAGTTGAATAATCCTAGTACCTATGACTTGCAACACTAGTATGAAAGGATCGATAGGGCATTGCCTTAGGTCCGTTACAAGTCGAGTGATTTCCTGTCACTCGCGAGACATAGGAGTTGCTTGTCTTTACTTATGTTGGAATCATAAGGATGGACGGGCGGGATGGTAGATGTAGATCTCCCGTCCGTGTATGATAATTGATTTAAGGTTGAAACGTGTGGTTGTGTGTGTCAAGTTTTTGAACGTACCACATGCATGCCGATATATGGGAATCGGTAAGCCCGGTACCAGATTGAAGCAGCTAGGGCCGATAGCCATCTCTCCTTGGAAACTTTTGTTTCCCCTGCCGTACACTTGTGGATATATGCGTGATGCTGTGAGTGAAGCAGTAAACCTTTATCCTAAGGAAGTGGACCCGGTTCTGAATTGTGGATCGATGGGAAAGGTTGGGAAGTGCTTGTACCTTTTATAGCAAGCATTGTCCGTGTGTGTTGGGTTTCCCCTGGCCAGGTAGCAAAATTCGGTTCGAACTGTCCGCTTCTCGCGGTTAATGAGACTGCTTGACCGCTTAGCTGCATTGAGTAACAAGTGGAACTATGAGAATGATGAACTTGTTGTATGAATTAAATTGTATTGTACCACCTGTATGCTTAGAGAGGATGCTAATCTAGAATGGTTAATTCTACTAGAATTTGATGCTAAAATCATGAAAGCAAGGATCTACTCTTAGTTGCTTTTTGGCAAACAAACCCACCAGCCAAAAGCCTCTCATGTCTAGATGTCGGTGATGTAGTTTTCACCCGACGGGTAAGCCTTGCTGAGTATTAGTATACTCAGCCTTGCTTGTGGCTTTTATTACAGGTACTGTGATGGATGTGGCAGTCGATGCCATTACTTGGCCTACCCAGGTTCCCCCTGGATGGCACATCGAGTGGGTTCCGTCCTCTGCCGAGGAACGGGAGGAGTAGCACCATGGCAGGCTTCATCATGGTGTTACTACGCATCGTCGTTAGTTTATTTTTCCGCTGCAATGAACTATTTATTCCGCTGCAATGCACTTGATACTCTGATTTAAATTTCAAACTTGGTTTGTAATAACTTTATGATACTATTTATGTATGATGAATTTGTGGAATGTTGTAATCTCTGGAACTCACCTTCGTGTGGGCGCGCTTGTTGTTTCGATCGAGAAAGTATGTGGTTAAATTGGGTTTAATCCGACGGCGCTCCAGCTTATTCCGGATTAAGTGCCTGACTGCTGGATTAGCGGTCCAGGGGTACTTAACTTGGAATAATTTCGGAGTGGTCCGCCATACTTAGGTTACTTTGAGCTTTGTCGAACTGTGAGTCCGCTTGAGAATGTTCTTGTCATATACCGGTCTTTCTCCTTTGCGTACCCATTGTCTGCTAGCCTCATAAATGTTCGGTAAGTCGATCGCCCACTCCGGGGATCGATTTCCACTTTCGCCGAACAATTCCCAACAACATCAGTCCAAAATCTCCACTGTGTACCTATTCATCTCAAGGGTCTTCATGACTTACACCAAAGAAAAAAATCTCCATCTGTTATAAAAGAAAGAGAGTGTGGATTAGTATCTTCTTAAAAAAATCCACACTCCCAAAAAATCAAAAGGGAGAACATCAATAAAGATTATAAAAAGACCAAAGATTTCCATGTGTGAGTCCATTCTCTCCCTCCCCCCTGAAAATTATGAATTCCAATGAACGGAATTTGATGAGTACCAAGTCTCGTGAACCACTCTTCAGCTCAGGGATAAAGGTAACTAAGGTATGCACTTCATCATTCCTATAAACTCCAAATATCAGCCTTAGAATAGGAATATGATGGTGAGGTAATCATACACATCAGAGCGAATAAGAGTACCATCTGGGAATAACATACTATAACTTTTGAAAATTATACCTGAGATGGAACCAGAAAGGTTGCAGGGATATTCTGGAGACGACTGTTCAAGTTTTCAACCATTTAAGATGAACGATTGAATGTGAACAAGCCCCGTAGGTAGCAAAGGTATGAACACACCGACTGCTAACTCATTCAATCTACATATGGACTAGAGTGGTAGTTTGTGCATCAGGAAATTGCAGGGTATAAAGATTGATGCAAATCCTGATCCACCAAATCTAATTCCTTAGCTTTGCTCGAGGACGAGCAAAAGTTTAAGCTTGGGGGTGTGTTGACGGTCATTATAAACGCTTAGTGCCCGTCAAAATTTCGGTAAAAAAGAGGATTATACAATATTCCACACATGATTAGCTAATAATTAATGAGTTCCACTAGTTTTGGATGAGTTGTGACTGCAGGAGGTGACACGAGGAAACTGAGCACCATAAGCCATAGGGCTAGGCCGATCGGCCACTTTGTGGCCGGCCGGCCTCCCACCTGCCCATTTTGCCACGTTACTGATCCACGAGTGAGGAAACACAGTGCATGTTGATATGAGCCGTGAGTTCCAAGTCGGTTTGATCAACAGGCATCGAAAGGCGTCACCTTGGATTGGAGGGCCCACCTGCATGACAAAACCGACCAAACTTACCAGGAATCTGACACAACCGACTTCAAGACATGATCACAGATGCACACAAGAAGGACGGTGCCAGGTGGACACCATTCCAGGCTGATCGGCCTGGGAGAGGCCGGCCGGCCTCCACTTGCCGCCATTCGTCTCCTCCTTTTGTGTGCATGCTGATCCTTGGATGCCATGCCTCTCTACGAGGGTTCCCAAGCTTGACCGACCTTCCAAGGCTATAAATGGACAGCTCCTCTCCACTTCAAAACACACACTCAAGGAGCTCTCTCTTCATTTCCACTTTGTAGTTTATGAGTTGTAGTTGGGAGTAGGGTTGAGTCGAGCTTTGCCTCGGGGTTCCGGAGTCTTCGGAAGTTCTTGTAAAGGCTCTTGTATCTTTTCCTTAGTTTCTGAATATTTTAATCAATAAAGTTATCCTCTTTACTATGAGAAAGCTTTACTCTTCATGTCTTCTTTACTTAAGTTTTACCTTAAGATACAGAGTACCATCCTATAAAGTTAGACTAAGAGTTTTATTTTGCTCTGTCGGGATCACCTTGTGGGTATTTCTAGTCTATCTCGGAGCCGTCAAAAGCTCCAAGCTCTGGGGTCTTTCTCTTGATATACGTCCAAGAGAAGTCCTAACATCAAGCGCAGACGTGGTGTCTTACTTGCCGTCAGCTAATTTAGTGTGTTCCACCCCACGGTACCGCAGTGGTGGGCGATAGGTGCTGACAGCCCTGTCGTCCTTTGTTTTCCACCATGTTCGGGTGTTTTCATAACAGTAGTGATGAGCCAGGATGAACCCCTTCTCATCCTGTTTTGAGTTCCTCCCGCTATAGCCATCGAAGCAAGGTCTATAGTGTGTCTTTTCTCTAAGTATAAAAGTGCCATAGGATCCTTTCTCACCTTGTTCTCCCAGTTGTTCCCTTTTTCTCTTTCGCCTGAGGGTCTCCTGTGTCGCTGGCTTTACCAAGCCTTGTATCCGGTCATATATTGGCCATTGTCCAAGGTATACGTTACCTCCCCTAAGCTAGTGAGTTGATAATGCTGGAAAAAGTTATCATTTCATTCTTCAATATTCTTTAACCATAGTATTTCCTTGAGGATATAAATACGATACGCTGGTTTACTCCAAGGTGAAGTGCTATAGCGGGTTATTCTGTGCGCTTGCGGATGAGCATATAATATACCTACTAGGCGTTCCTAAGTTTGCATTAAGGAATGCCAACAGGCCACAAGACTTGTCTTTCTTCCCTACCTTGGCCAACGCCCTCTCTTCCACCTCCACCTCCTGATCAATCTCCATCTGGATGACCTCCACAGCCGCAGCTGGTGGACCATTTGCCTCGAGATTGTTTGTTCATGTAGGAGTGGTAGTTCAATTGTGTTACATTTTGTACATGGTTCTCTATTCTGTCATTGTCAAAGTTCCTTGCTTCTTCATCTCTATAGTCCAAATCATCCATGACGTTAAGTTGAAAGCTGTTGTGCATAAGGTAAAATATTAACAAAGGATATGAGAAACACAAATCAAGACATTCAAATTAAAGTATTCTGTTTGGATTTTAAATTTTAAATATTGATAAAGGATGTTTAAGATATTTTCTTCATTAAAATAGATCAATCCACATGTTGGGCCAGGTCAAAGCCTTCATGGCTTGACCTCACAGAGTCACGGCTATAGGGCAGTGCTCAAGGCTGGCGGTGCTGATTTAGCTGGCAACTAGAGGCGCTACAACGCAGCCACAAGAGTGGAGGGGATCACTACAAGAACCCCCCTTTAGATACATTTTATTTATAACGCTACTTGAAAGCGTTTCTACGCCCGGCTATACACACGTATATTGATACGATTTTAAAAACGCGACAACGTGAGACGATATTTATTACGCTTTCAACGTCATAAGGTATGTAAAGACGTTAAATGACACACTTTAAAAATCATCTCAATTAGCCACGGTGTTACACATGCTTTTAATCATTGCTATCATCAAGATACGTTGTAAAGCGCAACAACTAATTGTACATATGGACCTAGAAAGCACAATATGACAACCACTAGAGCAATGGCGGCCATAGCCAATGGCCACAAGCTCTGGAGGAAAAAGCAGGGATTAGAGGCAGGTGTGGCCCTGGAGGTAGGACAATGTGGGAGGGAGAGGAGGCTCAGGCATGTCGAGATGATGAGTCGCCACTGGAGGAAAGAATATTTGGAAACACTTGGATGACGACAATGGATACATTTGGAACCACCTCTTTTTTTGGCTGCAATGAAAGGGACACTGGAGAGGGGATGAGAGTGACAATGCATGAGGACGGATGACAGATATGATGAAAACCATGTGCACTGACAACTTCTTTGTTTTTTTAGATAGAACATTTTTCCGTTTTCAACTAAAATTCAGCCAAACCAAGGCCACTAAAAAGAGAGTGAAATTGGTGAAAAGAATGGCTTGGCTTTAAGCTGCCACTACTAGAGAACCGAGCATTTGTCCCTGGCACGTTAGTACCGTTTGCACTTTGAGCCGGTACTAACGTGCAAAAGAGCCATGCGTCGACGTCACTGCGCCAATTTAGTACCGGCTGGTGTCACCAGCCGGTATTAAATTGCGCGCACTGACACCTCTGGTGTCAGGGGCAACGGCTAGAACACGTTAGTACCGGCTGGTGAAACCAGCCGGTACTAAATGCGCTCAGTTAGCACCGGTTGTTGGCTCCAGCCGGTGCAGGGAATTTAGTACCGGCTGGAGCCATCAGCCGGTACTAAACATTTACGGTTACTAACTGCAATTCTATAAAAAGGGGCTCCTTCCTCCTCTCGACAGCCAGCCGCTCAAATTGCATCTACCCGAGAGGAGCTTGTTCTTCACATCCAAGAGCTCTAGGGGGGAGGTGCTGTGCATTTTTTCAACTATTTGTGGAGATTTTACCCATCTAAGCGTTCTAAAGGTTAGTAACTTCATTTACCCGCTCACCGAAGTTTAGTATGTTGCTTTTAATGTTTTGTAGCTAGAGAAATTTGTGATTTCCTAAAATGAGGGAAAGAGGAGAGAGATTTTGTAGTTGTTCATGATTGTTGTTAATAATTTCTATAGTTCTAGTGTTAATAATTTCTATAATCCTTTGCATTGTTTCATTTTTATCTTTTATATAAGAATTAACTTTTATCTCTTTTTTAGTTTAATTATGAACTAGCCCCTAGAATATTTATATTCATATAAGTTAGCACGGTTGGGTATGTTGGCAGAAGATGTATATCATATTTCCACGTTTCACCATAACAGAATCATCGGGACAGGACACTGGCATAAGATCACCACCGACTGCAGACGTTACGCCCCCTAGCAATGATCCACAGACACCTCCAGATCAAATTCATCAGCAGCCTGCTCAAATGGAGCCTCCACCACCTCCTACTAAAGATAAGGATGCGCAACCTGCTGGAACATATCCGAGCATTAGCTCGCCTGCGCCTCCTACAAAATCTACAAATGCACAAATACCTGCACCAAAGGATGCACGAAAAATTGGTGGCAGAAGCAGAATTAGGATCGCTGGATCCTAATTCTGCTTCCGCCACCAATTTTCCGTGCATCCTTTGGTGCAGGTATTTGTGCATTCAACCACCTCTTGTGCCCCCACCTCCTAAGGAGAAGAAGGAGGCTTGGGAGAAAGCTCCTAAGAAACCGCCTCCCGTGCCGCAGAAACTGGCTTTACCGCCTAGTCAGAAAACCACGCCCGAGATGACTCGGAAGCAATTCACTGCGTGGCAGAAGCAACAACAGGCGAAGAAGCAACAAGAGACGAAAAGTCCATAATCGAATTATGACCGTCAAATAAAAAAGGCAACTCAGCGTAAGAGAAAAGCGTCGAGCATTGCACAGCTTGGTATGCAGAAGAAGCAGTCAATCCCACCTCTCAAAGTGCTATCAGAGGAGGACCAAGCTCTCGTTGATTTTGTCTGCGACACAAGGCTCACCAAAGCACAATTACGAGGCGAGGACCATATCCCAATGCATCCTGGAGCTGAAAGAACTCAATTTGAATTGAAGAAACCTCTAGTGTTTGAACACCAACTCAGGAATCTTCCAACAAGGATGCGTAATCTCCATAGTTGGTACATGAAACAATCTGCAGACGGCCAGTGCTACCTAACTCTTCGTATAAGAGACGAGCATTATTTTCGAGGGGTGGATGAGATAAATATTGAGTTTTTAGAATTCTGGTATCTGTTCAATCAGGACGCCCTCGACAAATCACTCATCAGTGCATGAGTTCTTTAAGTCTTTCATCTCATTTATGTTCCATCCATCTATTCATTAATATTATTCACCATCACATTTATAATTTGATTGTCTCGTGTAGAATGGAACAACAAGTTTGCCGGAGAAAAGGCTTTCAAAACCTTGGCTTCATGGACCCAAATATCATCCACGAATATAATGTCAAGAACACCCCAAACTCGACTACGAAGAATATATGGAAATTCTTGGATAGACAGAAAAAATGTGATCTCATACTGTTGCCGTACAACACACAGTGAGTACTTCAACTTTTACTTATCATAACCCTTGACCTAAAGAAGCAACCAATATATCTAACGTACTATGCGTCTTTCACTGCACAACTTCCATTGGATGCTTTTCGTTATAGAGCTACAGAGAAGCTTGGTCATAGTCCTTGACCCAAAGAAGAAGGGACAAGAAGAATTCCAAGACGTCATCGACCTAATGAACAAGGCATGGGCTCGCTTCCGGGAAGAAAATGAAGGTCCATTTAAGGATCAACTTCATATCAAGCTAGACTTTCCGGTAACAACTTAATTATAACATTTTGACATATGTTTATATGCAATAACTATTTTTAATAACACTTTTGCATTCCACATAAGTGTATGAGACGGGAGCACGGCAACAACCTATGTGGCTACTATGTGTGTGAGTTTATTCACCGGTTTGTAAGACCGACGGGTGCAATGAAGCCAGATGAATTCGAGGTATGTCACGCATATGATCATATTCAAACATACGACTTGTATATCGCTATATCTAATATTTTTTGATGTGACAGAAATGGCGTATGGAAGAATGCGTCCTCCCAACGGACAAAATCAAGGCCGTACAAGAACAACTCTGCGGATTCCTGATAGACGAGGTCATCGACCCTAAAGGCGAATTCCACAACGATGGATCTTTCTACATACCGGACGTCAGCATCCAAGACGAAGACAAAGCGTGGCCGTAATTTCAAGCATGGAGATTGTTGACTTATGTATGTAATACTTCGGATTTTGCACACACACACACACACACACACACATATATATATATATTGCTTCAATTATGTTAATCATATGAGTACGAGAATACACGTAGGAACCACTACTAGTACGTATAGGAACATAACATGTAAAAAAAACTTAAAATAAAAAAACAACAAGCAACTTCTAAAAGAAAAAAAAGGGCGAGCTCGAACATTTAGTACCGGCTGGTAACACCAGCCGATACTAAATGAGCTGGGCCTAAAGCACCCCGTTTCTTGACGCGTGGCATCACGTTAGTACCGGCTGGTAGTACCAGCCGGTACAAAACGCGTGGTGCGTGGTCTGCCACGTGGCCCGCCATTCGTAACACCAGCCGGTACTAAATGCATCCGTTAGTACCGGCTGGTGCAGCCGGTACTAATGGCTGTCCATTAGTACCGGGAGTTTCGTACCGGACGCATAACCGGTACTAAACCGGCTTTGCGCCCGGTACTAAAGCTCTGTTCTCCAGCAGTGTGCATTTCTGTGTAGACAATCAGAAACTGCTTCTGGAAAGCCACAGTCCAAGCAGAGAAGGCTTGAGAGGCTTTCTTGCAAGGAGGAAACAAGACTAGAACTGTTTTCAGTCTAAAATCAAAAGGGGACGAGACGGTTTGGGCTACTCAACAGATGTTGCATGAAATGTCAGCACTGGAATAGAGTGCGCCTAGAATGATGAGAGTATCAATCCCCTTCTTGTAGGTTCTGGGTTTTATCTATTTTCCCAGTTGTCTTTCGCCAACAATCGGCACATTTAATACAATGTTTCCAAAGGGGGCAGTGGGGCACCTAGAATAATGAGAGTATCAATCCCCTTCTTGTAGGTTCTGGGTTTTATCTACTTTCCCAGTTGCCTCGCGCCAACAATAGGCAAAACTCAGTTTATTGCAACTAAGCATGCCATAGCACACAAACTACCAATACAGCTTATATGCTGCCCTGCATAGCATTCCAACTTTCCAAGAAAAGGGTTAAATACCTTGTATTAGAGGATGGTCCAGATGGATTCTCTTTCGCCCGAAGAAGCGAAACAAAATCATGAGAATTAGCATAAAACTGCTCAACAAATTCAAATACAAGACTTGCCACAAAACTCACATTAACATGCTCTCTGGCCTCTTGTAACAATCTGAGATGTGCTGCGCTTTGCTCAATTGGATTTACATCGTCAGGATGTGTTTCCAGTAAAGTCTTATCCCTGCCCCCTTTCCTGTCCGCCCCGACCGGCAGCAGTTGGGTCTCCCCATCTCTCCTCAACTTCCCCGGTCATCGGCCCGAGCTATATGAGGCAGAAACTCGTCCCATGTACGGTTCGGAGGCCGAGCCCCACCCCTGCAATAATGGTGCGGCTTAGGTCAACTAATACGAATAAGATACAGTTCACTCAACGATTGCCTTTTTGGGTCCCGAACTCCATATACCTCTTAAACAACAAAGGTCAAGAAGTGAAAACTCACATTATGTGAAACTCCAATTATGAAAAATACATTAGCCACCAACCTTTCGCTCTCCTCTGACGAATTCTATGGGTAAGCTTCTTCTCAAGTTTTTCTGCCAATGCATCTTTCGAGGTTCTGTTGCAGCCCCATGAAGACACCTGGCTTTTATCTTTTTGGACCTTTTCCTGTTTTGACTCTTCTACACCAACCCTTGATTTTTTTCCTAACCTTTCACTTTGAACCAGCAGTGTAATCATCACCACTATCATTATCTTCTTCAACTAATGAAGGCTCAACACTGTCTTCATCAACATAGTCATCTTTATTCTTAGATGTCTCAGCTTTATTAGAACTTTTCCTGCACCGTAGTTTCATAGATGATTTAACACCTGATTTTGTTGGTTGTTCAATACCATGCTCTCAATATCACTATTTTCCTGAATATTTGAATACTGTTACTCAGTAATAGAACTATGAAGGAAAAGTGTGAAAAAGGGAGAAACATTGTAATAGCCATGCAAATATAAATAATTGGATCTTCTAAGCCGAACTCAAATACACTAACCTTTCCAGCTGTCTGCTGAGAAAAGTGACTTAAATTTCCATCAGGCTCGCTGGATTTATGCGTCTCATAATTGGTATCTGTAGGGGTCATGACCCCAGAAGCATCTGACAGAGCAAAAGTTACAGATTTTCCTTTGCACTTTTCTGTTCCAACATTTGGTTGAGGCTTACAAGTAGCTTCAGCTATAAAATAAATATGTTTGCTGTTTGTGAGAATAAGTACCAAAAAGATTGTTAAAACAAAGTCAAATTGTTACACACATTCGATAATTCACTATGGACAGCCTCATGAATGAATCTTATCAAAGTTCTTAAAAGAGCACCCTGTTTGCTCGCACGAGAGCGATCCACGGCATCCTGAGGCTCACCCATCCAGGACAGGTTCGTCAAGGTGAAGCTCATCAAGAACTGCTTCTCCGGTGCCGAACTGCCGACATGGTGGATGCCGTCGTGAACCATCTCGACTGCAGCAGGAATAAGGTGAGTCCCCGTCGTAGCAGATTACGATGGCTGCTGCAGCTTCAGATCTCTCCTCCCTTCTTGCGCCTTTCGGTTCCTCTTTGATCCTTGTGGTCTTTCCCGGTGTTTTGTGGAGTGTGGACACACTCTAAATTTGCTTCCTGATTAGTTTTATTTTTGTGCTAATGATTTGGTCGCGCAGGGATCTCAAGTTGAACAGGCTCACATTTCAAATCCCAGATGAGATGGGGATTGCATCTTCTTAGAATGTCTGTACGCCCTTAAATCCAAATTTTATTGTGTTACTGCCTGCCTTTTTTCTATAGATTGGCATTTATTTAATTAGCCTATGTGCCTGCATGAAGCTTCTTGGATTGGGTCAGCACTATGCAAGATCTCAGGGTGAGTTAACTACACATTTCCGTGTGCTTGTGTGCTCCCTGCAGGGAGTTCCTTGGTGCCCCTTTTTGTGAAACGAGATTTATTACATCTTGCCCTTCTTTCGGTGCTGATATGCTCGCTTTGCTATGCATAGGGTAAAAGATTTGTCTTTCTTACTAGATCTATGGTGTGGTACTGTTAGATCTGTTTAGCATGCTTTGCAAATTGGAAAATGAAGCTTGCTTTCTTTCCAGTTCATTCTAGCAGATGTGTGTTATACAATGAACTTCGTATCATTGGATGCACCAATAATATATACATGGTCAGAGATGTTTACATGGTTATATTATAATAACTGAATGCTATCTACGTTTTTAGAGAACAAGGTTTGTGCATTAGTATGCAAGTCTGGCAATGGCTACCTTCAAGTGTGTGCAAAAACTTTGATTAGATGCTTTCAGGCAATCATAGAGATTAATTGACTAAAACATACTAACTCATGAAGTGATACAAAAGGCAGTACCTAATTAACTAAGATTTGGTTCAGTCAAGGGTTTATCTAACAATATACTCACAAAGCTGCCTGCTGAGGGAGCTTGTTTCTCAACGGAGATGAATTTTCTGTGATTAAATTATTCGACCGTGGTCATACATTTCTATTTACACCAGAAATGACATGCATTGTATTTTTCTGTGTGGCGCGTCACACATTGGGCAAATGTACTGTCAAAACTCTACGGATCATATTTGTGTCACAATCGAGTCTTTATATGATACCCATCCTTTGTTTGATATGTTGTCACTTCGATTTTAGAATAATATCTAGGATTGTGAACCCGAAGGAAGTGTATATGTATGGAGAAAAAGTCTGAAACCTTTAGTCACACAGCTTGATTCTGTCTGTTGAGATGAGCTTAGATTAGTATCCTTGGCTCCTAGCTGTTAGCTGTTAGTGGTCCTGGTAGCTAGATTTAGCATCCTGGTAATTGTTATGTGATTTTATTTACTGGTAGAATTGTAGTATCAGGTTCACACTGTGCTGACATGATTGTATGATTTGTACGATTGCCAACTATTCACTTTGTTATGCTTGATCAATTGTTGTTTCAGTCATTTCACTATTGATTTGTGAAATATACGTTTATCTTTAGTGTGCTAATTTCCTAGAATCAGAACTCCCAATCTGTGCTCTTGGTAAAAGTACAGATGGGATATAAGTCTATCGACATGAGCTCATATTTGGCAATTAAAACTTGTTTGCAGATTTAGTATACAGTCAATATGGAGAACTTTAGCCTAGCTTGTTGTATTTTGAATGCCAGTACTCGCGCGTAGGCGCCGCCGGTGTCCGACAGGTTCACCACAACTCTGCGGTGCTGCTCCTCCCACAAGCAAAAGGTACGCTGCCCCTCCCTCATTCTAGAAATAAACATACACAATGTGCCTAAACATACACAATGTGACTTCTGCTCGAATGGGAACTTTTTTTTACCCTGGAACCTGTCATTCTTATCTGAATTTAACTAAGGATGAAATTTAGTAGATATTCACATACTTCATTGTCTGATTTCACATCACTTCTTTTTCCCATTTACTATGACTGGCATATTCCTGCTATGGTATACAATTATAAAATGTGACTTCCTGCTGCACACTTGGATTTGACTATCTGCTAAATTGGACTTCCGCAAAACAAACTACGGCTAGTTCAATGTTATAGCTAAATGAGCATCAGATTCTAGCTTAGACTACTTAGACAACTCAATCTGAACAATAAACACTTAGCCAATTGCTCGCTCAGTTTGTTGCATGTATTTAAAGTGCAGTGATAGACTCACATGAAGGGAGCAATATGCACAATTTATCCAAGAGGTTCTGAAAGCTTTTGAGATAAAGATATGTCTCCTGCTTTTGAATATGCATGAAGTACACATCGAGGTACAATAAACAACACAGCAGGAAGTAAAGTGAGGTGAGACGTCTGTAAGGCTCACAATCAGGAACTTAAGTCATAAACCACTACTGCATGGTGCATATTCTAGATGTCAGGAGAAACAAAACCAGCAGACATTGGCAAGTGACTCCATATCCTAAACATCGCTCTAGACAAAATTAAGATACTTCTTGTTAATCTTCTGTCACGGCAAGTAGTCAGACTGCAGGAGTGGCACTACAGTATGAAAATAACTCAAAGTTCAGTACAGACCCATTTTTTATTGTCCATTGCATATAATCGTTGAAATTCCATCATAAACCTTGGCATAGATTGTTGTTACTTCAGATTTTGTCGTTTGGAAACCAAACTAAGAACTAAATTCCTTCTGCATCAAACAACTTCAATTCACAACGCTGCAGGAAAATCACCAGGCACGTGTTCCAATTCAGTAGTCTCGTGTCCCAATTCCTTCTGCATCAAACAACTAAGAAATAGAGATGTATTGAGGCAATTTAAATCTAAACATGCATAAAATTTTACCAGCTAAGTTACGCATTCCATTGATACACGAGAGAGTACTAATCTGACATCAAGCTGCTGCATTTCAACTGCAAAAACTCCCTGCTCGGTTCAATCTTCCTGAACAGAATTTTCTGATCACCGACAACAAGAAACATTCGAAACCATCTAGATGTAAAATTTGGGAGGCTCAGCTACTGGATATTCGCAGGTAATCGACCACCTACGCATTTCAACACGCATAAACAGGAACGCCCAGACAGAGCTCAGCACGGTCCACCCAATCAATCGACCAGCTCTATGAGCGTCTTGGTCACTTCCTTGGTCAGGTCATGGCAGCGGTTACGCAGCCTCATCTGATGCATCCTCTGCTTCTGAATCGTCGCGTCCAGCGAGCGCGCCTTGTCATCGTCCATCATCCCGAACTCCCTCTTGAACAAGCCCTGGTGCGACCTCTGCAGCGCCTTCACCTCCTCCGCGAGGTACGGGTACAACTCGCACATCTCGTCGAACTCCCTCGGCGCGCCGCCGTTCGCCACCGCGGCCACGTGGCCCCAGACGCTCTTGGAGAGGTCGTAGAGCTGACGGTCGTGACCCTTGCTCGGCAGCACGCCCTTCTTGTAAGCCACGGTGTACCGGCGCTTCAGGGTCTTGACCTTACCCTCTAGCACCTTGAGGCTGCAGCTACTGTTGTCGAGGCTGCCGGAGAGCGCGGTGGCGAAGGCATCGACCTGCGTTAGCACGCCGTGATCCCGGCGGTACGCGGCCAGGGCCTCCAGGTTGCGGACCTCGTCGTCCGTAGACCAGGTGCGTTGGAATGGTGTGCCCGCCTTCTTGTCCTCGCCCGACGAAGGCTTCGCGCCCTTCCCCTCACCCTCCTGGATTGGAGCACCCTCCTGGATTGGAGCAGGCTTGGGCTGCGGCGCCTCGTCGTCCGTCTCCTCCTCCTCCTCCTCGTCGCCCGTCTTCTCCTCCTCGTCGCCCGTCTCCTCTTCAGTCGTGTTCTCGGGAGCGGCGGGAAGGGGCGAGTAAGAATTGGCATGCTCTTGAGAGAGTATTGCGTTATCTAATAGGCACTATGAGCTATGGAATTCACTATGCTGGGTAGCTATAGTGACTCAAACCGGATATCTGACGCAGATGAGTTAAAAGCCACAAGTGGATATGTGCTTACACTTGGAGGTGGCGCTGTTTCCTGGAAGTCTTGCAAGCAGACCATCTTAACGAGGTCAACTATGGAAGCAGAACTCACTGCATTGGATACCGCCACAGTTGAGGGCGAGTGGCTTCGTGAACTTTTGATGGATTTACCAGTGGTTGAGAAATCAATACTGGCTATTCCAATGAATTGTGATAATCAAACTGTGATTGCCAAGGTGAACAGTTCACGAGACAACATGAAGTCATCAAGGCATGTGAAACGGCGGTTGAAGTCTGTCAGAAAACTGAGAAACTCCGGAGTGATAGCATTGGACTATGTCCACACTGCTAAAAATCTGGCAGATCTTTTTACTAAAGGTCTTTCACGGAATGTGATCGACAAGGCATCGAGGAATATGGGATTGAGACCCACTTGAGAGTTATGTTATAGTGTTAACCTATCCTTTTTTATCGGAGATCCCGTGAAGAAGGATGGCGAAACAAGCTATTTACTAACTGAGAAGGAGAGTATTTTTCTTCCTATAAACCCACTCCGTTGGAGATGCATTCTCTCCTTTTCTGCATGACAGGTTGGTTAAAGACCTTAATGTGATCCGAGTGGCTTACTGAAGCAGAGATGTTATCCTGCATAAACATCTTTTAAGGAGCACACCTATATGAGTTGACTGCTAGTCACAGTCTATGACATTGGGTAATCTCTAGAGGCTCATGAAAGGCACAGGAGTATGACTTATATGCTCCTACCAGCGGGGAAGCAATTTGCAGCCCGGTATCGGTAACGGTCGTAAGTAAAACTTGTTCACAAAAGACTGACAATTCAAGGCATAGTTCATTGTTCAGTTGTGGCCAAGCGTAGCTTATGCTCTAGATGGATGTTCAACCTTAACCAGGTCTCCATCGAATCGCCGATATATTAAACAATACCTTGGAATTTGGTGGGGATTGTTAGATTAATTGTCCCAATGGCCTATTAGAAATAATCAATAAATCTCAAGGCACATGACACATGGAAGTTGAGAAGGCCTTTGCCATTTTGATCATGGCTTGATAACTAGTAACTAACATGTGGTTAGTGACTAGTAAAGGTTAGAGGTTAGTTGCCATTGAATTGTTGTCATCAAACATAGTAACATACATCTCAATGGATGGAAATTACTACCTTGATAGCATTGATTTGGGCAGCAGATGGCATTTTCATGGCATTGACATGGGCAGCCAAAGGACCATCTTTGATGGCATTTTCATGGCATTAACATGGCAGTCAAATGCCTCTCTTATGGTGCTCTTTGATGGCATTGAGTTGGATAACCAAAGGTTTGTCATAGTGCTCTTTCATGGCATTACCCATGGCAACCAAAGGTCACATATGGTACCTATAAGGGAGGCATCCCTCCATTGTCTTCCATAACAAAACACGAAGGTTCCATTGCTGCGCTGTGCTTTTGTTCTTCTCCATTCCGGCGTTCTGCGTGCATGGAATTCGCCGGAAGAGCATGCCTCCGAAGCTACGCCCTCATCGAGACTCTGCACCCGAGGAGTAGGGGAGCGATCATGTTTTTGGGGAGCGCACCCGCACGACTGCTCGGTGCGTTTGTCTACTTCCTGGAGGCGCATCAGCACTGCATCGACTCTTGATCGACTACATCGAATAGGCTTGACTAGCAATGTCAAGTAACGGCGCATCTGGTTCCCTCGGAACTGCGGCCTCTGGGTACTTTCTTATGAATCTTCTATGTTATTTTCTTATGTCCTATATGTCTCGTGGAATAAGCACAATAAATTATACATATGTGTATATTATTCTTTATGTCATGATTTATGCTTTAATTCGGATTAAAATAAACCGTAAAATGCCCCTAATTCCAACAAGAAGTACAGAACACGAAGTAGCATCAGGAAGCTGTGGTCAAATGCTGAATCAGCTGGGATGCAGAGCACAGGTCTGATCGATGCTTTAGCTTGCCTCTCTTGCAGTGGATGAGCACCGACTGGTTTCTTACATCTGAATTGGTTCAAACAGGAGAAGAGTTAGAGATGGCAAATGTCGAGAATTGCAGTTCTGTGGTGTAGAGTAGAAGAATCTGTGAATGTATGTACCAAGAATAACTATGAGCGCCTTCCGGATCGTTTCTTCAGGGTTGTAGACGAATGGTTCATGTAGCAACAGGGTTTCCAGCATTGTCAGACCGCTCTGTGGATATATAAAAACGATAGTTTCACACGTTATTTCTGCAATCCTAAACGAAATTGAAAAACAAGCCCTTTAGATAAACAGATATGGAATCCCATAAACCAGTTCAACCCAGCTGCTATTTTCAGAATTTTACGCAGGTGTGATTCTGATTAACTTTGTATAAAAAATCAGTTGTAAGATTTCGCTATACCTCTGAACAACAATGCGTCAGAGCAGGTACAATAATCGGTGATTCGACCGTCAGCTCAAACTTCTGGCTGATCAGGAGGAGGGAGACAAGCTGTGAGGGAGTTGATTGTCGCTGGAGGTTGCGATCAGCGCATCACGATTCCATATGCAGTTCTGGGCCCATAGCCATTTATGTGAGATGGGTCGGTTGTATAATGAGCCAGTAAAAATTAAAAAAAAACGTTGATTAGAAAGTCGAATCGACAGGTTGCTGTACGTATAGTCTCTAAGGCCGCGTTTAGTTTCGGGAAAAATTCCCTGTAGAACCAAAAGTTCCATGTAGATCAACAGTCCCTCCAAAATTTCCTACCTGCCACAACTGCGGGCGGTCAGAAGTCTTTAGATAGCCAAAAATTGCTCTGCCAAACCTGGTGCTGCATTTAATGCATGTTCATGCCACCAGCATGGGCAGTCACGACAATGGAGGTGATCAGGCATTAAAAATGCATATCAACTGCCCACAGTTACAGATTTCATACAACAACTTGTACTCACAAACAAACATCATTGTTAACGTTTACAACATTTCATCAAGTCAAGGCCTGCAAGCCATCTTATTTCACAACCAAAAAAAATAAAGAGAACACAATCAATTCAATATAGCCGTGAAATGACAAGAGACTCATATGTCAACGCCTACTCAACAAACCGTGGGCAATCTGTTCACGAACTGCATTCATCTCTATGGTCTCAAAGCTTGACGGCCCACCCCCACCCCCAATATCCTCATATGTGTCGGGTGGCACATAGTTCTCATCTCTATCACACCGGGCAAAGTGTCTATCCCTTATTCCACTCGTTCTAATAAAGTTATGCAGAGCCATGCATGCAACGATGATTTCAGATTGCTTATAAACTGGGTAGCTAGGTACTTCTTTCAAGATCCGCCACTTCTGCTTCAACACCCCAAATGCTCTCTCTATGACATTCCTAAGAGATGAATGGTGGAAGTTGAATATTTCTTCTTTACCTTGTGCCTGCGGACCATGGATGAACTCTGGAAGATGGTACGTGCAACCCTTGTATGGCGCTAGGTAGCCGGGACGGTTTGGGTAGCCCGAGTCCACGAGGTAAAACTTGCCTACACGAGGTCAACATGTTAACAACGAATTATGTCATTGTATGGCAGCATAAGCACATGGAAGGTAAAGAGTACCTGCTGGTGGATGTGGGAACACATGGCCGTAAGTTGTCATTGCGGAGTTGAACACCCTCATGTCATGCACAGAACCTTCCCACCCAGCTAGTACAAAGGTGAACCTCATGTCGAAGTCGCACACAGCCATGACATTTTGTGTTGTGTTGCCCTTCCGAGACATGTACTTCACTATGTCCTTAGTTGGAAGTATACACTTTATATGAGTTCCATCTATGGCGCCTATGCAATTGTTGAAATGTGGCGCAAAACGACGCTGACGCAACCGGGGATGGATGGTTCTAAATTGTGGGTCAACAGGTTTGATGATGTCCTCTGCTAGTTTGTTAACACTCTTCAAAACTCTATGAAACATGGAAAAAACTGTTCCCTGAGACCTCTCAAATCTATCATCTGCGGACCTCACTGACTGTGGCTGCCCAACCATCCAAAGGAACATTGCTAAGGCCTCAATTGAGCTACTCTTCCTAGTCGAAGTTAAACCATATGACTCTACAAGGACATCATGTAGCCTATGAAACATATTTGGGCTCATTCTAAAGGCTGCATAGCATTTTGTTGGTTCATCCAACTTCCTTTCTACCCACTGCATTCCAGTCATAAGTGGTTCCCTATAGGGACCTCTATTGCAGTATTTGTTAATGGCGTCGTCAAGGATGGCTTCTTCCTCCATCTCTCCATCACTTGAGGAAGAACCACTTGACCAGTCATCCCATGTCCACATCCTTGAAGATTGCACTTGGCCTCCCTGCATGCATAGAGTGCAAGCAACGATTAGTTATGAAGAAATCAAATATTGAGGGATGCACATCATCTTTTTATTCACCACAGCAGCAAGCACAAGAACATAAAAAAATATGCACAACAACAGTGGCATCACCATAGGTTCCAAATAAACATAATAGTGGCGTCACTATAGGTTCCAAATAAACATAACAGTGGCATCACCATAGCTTCCTACTTAGTTCCATTACAATTCTAATTAGACTCTAAACCTGCATGATGTCTCTACGGTCCCCTACATTATGTAGGGGGCAATTGGTCAACAAAAGAGAAACAAGAGGGTCTAGTTATTGACCCTTTCAGCCACTTTATCCGCATAGAACTGCGCACATTCGCGCTTATTGCCGTCTGGTGTGGCAAGGAATGCAGTCATCCATGTGTCGTTCTCGATGATTTCCGTGACCCCCTTGTACCAAACTTCACCGTCGTCTGGTTTCAGGCCAGCAGCTATAGCGGCTGCGAGGACCTTGTCCACCTTCTCTGATTGACCAGCCAAAAATTGCTGTTTTTTCTCCAGGTTTAGCCGTCTAGCCGCTGCCTTTTCTTCTTTACCCTTCTCAATCAGATCAGTGCGCCTGATAGTCAGCTCTGTGAGGGTTCGCAGGGTCCCTTGCAATTCAGCCATTGCTGCACCCCGTGCTTTTTTCGGTGGCGTGCCCGCCGTGGTGTCAGTGCTGCTCGCCCTCTTGGTGCCCACGCTTGGGGGAGTAAGTGTAGCCTGGCCCCCAGTGTCATCGTCCGAATCAACTTGCTGAACATCTGCAGGGTCGCGACTATGTCCAGGCACATATGCTGACTCCCCTGAAGCTACTACCTTGTCGAACATAGTATCCAAATAACGAACATAGGGAGGTAAACCATCTTCACGTAGCTTCCTCAAGTGGGGCTTCTTCTGCATTAGCATTAGGTTTCGATGTAAGGACATGATGCAATTAAGAATTGACAGGCACATTGGAATGGAGTCTTGGATACAGTACCATGGTATTCTGATCCCACCAATGATCAGGGAACGACATTGATGAAAATGGCAACATCACTGCACCTGACCATTGGTGGGATCAGAATACCACGGTACTGTATCCAAGACTCCATTCCAATGTGCCTGTCAATTCTTAATTGCATCATGTCCTTACATCGAAACCTAATGCTAATGCAGAAGAAGCCCCACTTGAGGAAGCTACGTGAAGATGGTTTACCTCCCTATGTTCGTTATTTGGATACTATGTTCGACAAGGTAGTAGCTTCAGGGGAGTCAGCATATGTGCCTGGACATAGTCGCGACCCTGCAGATGTTCAGCAAGTTGATTCGGACGATGACACTGGGGGCCAGGCTACACTTACTCCCCCAAGCGTGGGCACCAAGAGGGCGAGCAGCACTGACACCACGGCGGGCACGCCACCGAAAAAAGCACGGGGTGCAGCAATGGCTGAATTGCAAGGGACCCTGCGAACCCTCACAGAGCTGACTATCAGGCGCACTGATCTGATTGAGAAGGGTAAAGAAGAAAAGGCAGCGGCTAGACGGCTAAACCTGGAGAAAAAACAGCAATTTTTGGCTGGTCAATCAGAGAAGGTGGACAAGGTCCTCGCAGCCGCTATAGCTGCTGGCCTGAAACCAGACGACGGTGAAGTCTGGTACAAGGGGGTCACGGAAATCATCGAGAACGACACATGGATGACTGCATTCCTTGCCACACCAGACGGCAATAAGCGCGAATGTGCGCAGTTCTATGCGGATAAAGTGGCTGAAAGGGTCAATAACTAGACCCTCTTGTTTCTCTTTTGTTGACCAATTGCCCCCTACATAATGTAGGGGACCGTAGAGACATCATGCAGGTTTAGAGTCTAATTAGAATTGTAATGGAACTAAGTAGGAAGCTATGGTGATGCCACTGTTATGTTTATTTGGAACCTATAGTGACGCCACTATTATGTTTATTTGGAACCTATGGTGATGCCACTGTTGTTGTGCATATTTTTTATGTTCTTGTGCTTGCTGCTGTGGTGAATAAAAAGATGATGTGCATCCCTCAATATTTGATTTCTTCATAACTAATCGTTGCTTGCACTCTATGCATGCAGGGAGGCCAAGTGCAATCTTCAAGGATGTGGACATGGGATGACTGGTCAAGTGGTTCTTCCTCAAGTGATGGAGAGATGGAGGAAGAAGCCATCCTTGACGACGCCATTAACAAATACTGCAATAGAGGTCCCTATAGGGAACCACTTATGACTGGAATGCAGTGGGTAGAAAGGAAGTTGGATGAACCAACAAAATGCTATGCAGCCTTTAGAATGAGCCCAAATATGTTTCATAGGCTACATGATGTCCTTGTAGAGTCATATGGTTTAACTTCGACTAGGAAGAGTAGCTCAATTGAGGCCTTAGCAATGTTCCTTTGGATGGTTGGGCAGCCACAGTCAGTGAGGTCCGCAGATGATAGATTTGAGAGGTCTCAGGGAACAGTTTTTTCCATGTTTCATAGAGTTTTGAAGAGTGTTAACAAACTAGCAGAGGACATCATCAAACCTGTTGACCCACAATTTAGAACCATCCATCCCCGGTTGCGTCAGCGTCGTTTTGCGCCACATTTCAACAATTGCATAGGCGCCATAGATGGAACTCATATAAAGTGTATACTTCCAACTAAGGACATAGTGAAGTACATGTCTCGGAAGGGCAACACAACACAAAATGTCATGGCTGTGTGCGACTTCGACATGAGGTTCACCTTTGTACTAGCTGGGTGGGAAGGTTCTGTGCATGACATGAGGGTGTTCAACTCCGCAATGACAACTTACGGCCATGTGTTCCCACATCCACCAGCAGGTACTCTTTACCTTCCATGTGCTTATGCTGCCATACAATGACATAATTCGTTGTTAACATGTTGACCTCGTGTAGGCAAGTTTTACCTCGTGGACTCGGGCTACCCAAACCGTCCCGGCTACCTAGCGCCATACAAGGGTTGCACGTACCATCTTCCAGAGTTCATCCATGGTCCGCAGGCACAAGGTAAAGAAGAAATATTCAACTTCCACCATTCATCTCTTAGGAATGTCATAGAGAGAGCATTTGGGGTGTTGAAGCAGAAGTGGCGGATCTTGAAAGAAGTACCTAGCTACCCAGTTTATAAGCAATCTGAAATCATCGTTGCATGCATGGCTCTGCATAACTTTATTAGAACGAGTGGAATAAGGGATAGACACTTTGCCCGGTGTGATAGAGATGAGAACTATGTGCCACCCGACACATATGAGGATATTGGGGGTGGGGGTGGGCCGTCAAGCTTTGAGACCATAGAGATGAATGCAGTTCGTGAACAGATTGCCCACGGTTTGTTGAGTAGGCGTTGACATATGAGTCTCTTGTCATTTCACGGCTATATTGAATTGATTGTGTTCTCTTTATTTTTTTTGGTTGTGAAATAAGATGGCTTGCAGGCCTTGACTTGATGAAATGTTGTAAACGTTAACAATGATGTTTGTTTGTGAGTACAAGTTGTTGTATGAAATCTGTAACTGTGGGCAGTTGATATGCATTTTTAATGCCTGATCACCTCCATTGTCGTGACTGCCCATGCTGGTGGCATGAACATGCATTAAATGCAGCACCAGGTTTGGCAGAGCAATTTTTGGCTATCTAAAGACTTCTGGCTGTGGCGGTCCACTCCAAAATTATTTCAAGTTAAGTGCCTTGGGACCACTAATCATGTAGTCAGGCACTTAATCCGGAATAAGCTGGAGCGCCGTCGGATTAAACCCGATTAAACCACGTACTTTTCTTAATCGAAACAACAGCACGCCCACACGAAGGTGAGTTCCAGAGATTACAACATTCCACAAATTAACTTACACAAATAGGTATCACAGTTATTACAAACCAAGTTCAAATTTAAATCAGAGTACGAAAGTTTTGCAGCGGAATAAAAGTTTCATTACAGCGGAATTTTAAGTTCATAGCAGCGAACGAAAGCTAACGACGATACAAGTAACACCGTGCTGAAGCCTGCCATGATGCTACTCCTCTCGATCCTCGGCAGAGGACGGAACCCATTCGATGTGCCAGCCAGGTGGAACCTGGGTAGGCCAAGACAAGGCATCGACATCCAAAGGTGTACCTGTAAATCATTGCCACAAGCAAGGCTGAGTATACTAATACTCAGCAAGGCTTACCCGTCGGGTGAAAACTACATCACCGACATCTAGACAATGAGAGGCTTTTGGCTGGTGGGTTTGTTTGCCAAAAAGCAACTAAAGTAAGTCCTTGCTTTCAATTTTAGCATCATATTCTAGTAAATTTAACCATTCTAGATTAGCATCCTCTCTAAGCATACAAGTGGTGCAATACAATTTAATTCAGACAACAAGTTCATGTATCTCATAATTTCACTTGTTACTCAATGTAGCAAGGCGGTCAAGCAGTCTCATTAACCGCGAGAAGCGGACAGTTCGAACCGAATTTCTGCTACCTGGCCAGGGAAAACCCAACATACACGGATACTATGCTTGCTATAAAAGGTACAAGCGTTTCCCAACCTTTCCCATCGATCCACAATTCGGAACCGGGTCCATTTCCTTAGGATAAAGGTTTACTGCTTCACTCACAGTCTCACGCATATATCCACAAGTGTACGGCAGGGGAAAACAAAGTTTCCAAGGAGAGATGGCTATCGGCCCTAGCTGCTTCAATCTGGTACCGGGCTTACCGGCTCCCATATACCGGCATGCATGTGGTACGTTCAAAAACTTGACACACTCAACTACACATTTCGACCTTAAATCAATTATCATACACGGACGGGAGGTCTACATCTATCATCCCGCCCGTCAATCCTTATGATTCCAACATAAGTAAAGACAAGCAATTCCTATGTCTCGCGAGTGACAGGAAATCACTCGACTTGTAACGGACCTAAAGCAATGCCCTATCGATCCTTTCATACTAGTGTTGCAATTCATAGGTACTAGGAAATGTGCAGCTAAGGTATTCAATCAACTCCTTGAAACGTAAATGCACAAGCATAGGAAAATTTATAGATGCATAATTTTAAAGTCAGGTCATGCTCCGGGGCTTGCCTTCTTGCTCAAGCTGGGGGTTAGCCTCCGGGTTGGTCGCTCTTGCACCGGCACCTTCCTCCGGGACTTCTTCCTCGTCTGCGGGAATGAGGTGGTAGTTGCCGTCCGGGATGGCGCCTTCTACATGAGATGCATAACTTAAGGCGGCTGCCTAAAGATTCTATGACTAAGGCCTTTGAAGGCCATATTCACCTAGACATGCTTAAGCATTACTATTCTCTTCACAACAACAGGGTAGAGATGTGGGAAAAGTTTTATTTGACTTCGATGGTGATTGTGTACATATATAAAAGAGTTCTATTTACTACTTCACAATTTAGGGTGCCGTTCTGAAATTTCAGAGTCCATCCATTTTATTCTAACTAATTAACCAAAAAGGTTATTCTTTTATATAAATCAATTTTTCCACCTAGATTCTTTCCTATTTTTGTTTCTCCATTTGTGCTCAACATTTTTACCTATAAACTTTATGACAGCTACTGGAGTATAAGAGCTAAGCTCACTCCAAAATTTAGCTAATTTTGAGCTACACATAATTTATTAAAAATATATTAAGCAGCTATCTGCTTAAGTGAAATAAATTCATATAAAATTGAAAATTCATCCATTTCAGGAGATTTTCCTACCAAAGCTAGTCATAAGCATGAGGAGGGTTCTGGCCAAGGGGTGGCTCAAAATAACCCTTGGACAGTCCTCAAAAATTTTCTATCCAAAAATACATATTAATTTATTTGCTAGCCTACACAGAGCAAAAATTAATTTTTTCATTTTTAACAGGTGTGCTAACAAGTTTTTAGTCCTCTGGAGCAAAATGGTGATTTTTGACTGCACAGATTATTTTTAATGATTTCTGCACTGCAAAAAGACAGAAATCACATTTTAATTCATAACTGGAGCTACAGTTCATATTTTTAGGTCCCCTTTGGACACAAGCTGTCCAAAGTCACTACACACAACATATCCAAAGATCAACCCTAGCGGAGCTCTGGATTTGAAATGGTGCACAACTTTCAATTTCTACAGTTTGAATTTTAATTCAAAAACAGTTCATCAAAAGCATACACATGTCTAAAGGAGATTGTAGTTTAGACTCTCACGAATCCAGGGAGTATTTTTGTGCATTTTTCTGATTTTTGTACGATTTTTAATGGATTTTACAAGATTCGGGAAAAACAATTCTAGATTTAAGAATCTTCTCCCGCAGGGAACCCTAGAACTTTCAAAACTTCACGAACAAGTCCCTGGATTTTTGCACAGAGGCCCCTAGACAAACGAAGACGATGAAGTTATGCCCTCGGCTCTCGCCGGAGTTGCGCCGGCCAAACGGCGGCGAACTAGACTCGGGGAAGTGGGGGAAAAGCATCCTGGGCTCACCACGAGTCGGTTGGGGACGGTTTGGAGGCCGGGGATGGTCGGAGTTTTGCCAGCGACGAGGTAGTGGCGGCGCGGCCGTCGCGGCTTCTACGCCGGTGAGGTCGGGGGCGTTCGTCGAGGTTTGACGGGTCCTAGAGCACCAGTGGAGCTCGAGGAAGCTAATGGCGTGCTCGGTTGACCTCGGGGACGGCTCGGAGTAGGGTCTCGACGTGCGGGTGCTCCGGCGGCCGAAAATCGCGATTTGGGGGAAATCTCGAATTCTCGCCGGAGAAGTGACAATAGCTTGGGGAAAGTGGGGGGCTTTGGAGCTGAGGTAGGGGGCTAGCTTCGTGCGGGACGAATTTGGAAATGGGGGAGTGTAGACGGGGAATTTCTCGGAGAAGCTCGGCTCGGTTCGCGCGGCGCGAGGAAGAAGACGACCGAGCGAGCGCGGGGAAGTGGAAATGGCAAAGTGAGCGAGTGAGAGGAGGGGTGTGAGTGCGCGGTGGAGTGCTTGGGCACACAAGGGAGGCACTGTGTTGCCTCGGGAGCGTGCGAGCGCGCGGCGCGGCGCGAGCAGGCTGCCATGAATGCGGAGCGAGCTCGGGCAGCGCGCGAGCGACTCGACCGGGCGAGGGGATCCTCGAGTGACGTCGGGGGATCATCAACAGTGCATTTGGCGCGGAGTGGAGGAGAATCGCGGCCTGCGGAGCTGCTCAGCGTGACGCGCGCGCGCGCGGCCACGGCGGCGCTCCGACCGCATGATGGCGTTCGCGCGGCGCGAGGCGGAGCGGCTCGACGACGGCGAAGTGACGGCTCGGGAGGGGCGAGACAAGAGCTAGGCGACAAGCGCCAGCGTCCGCTGCGGCTCGGCCAGCTCGGCGCCGCCTGCGCCGCTCGCCGGCCACGTGGCGGCCGAGCTCCGGCCAGCGCAGGGCGCGCCAGGGGCACTGTAGCTTGCCCGTGGAGCTCCGTTTTCAAATTCGAATTTTCTCCAAAAATTTGAACTGAACTTGGAAAAGTGTAAAAATAAAAGTTGGAGTTTGGAAGATGGGACACAACTCTCTTTTTGGGGTGAACCTGAAATTCCAAATTTTTCAAGCTCAAACAACCCAAAAACAAAAAGGTGCCCAGAACAGTAATTCGAGTTTTTGAGGGACTAGACTGCAAACTTTTCAAAAGTTCCCAACAGTGACTAGGGTTTATTTGTGATGACAAACAACTTTTATTTTTGGAGATTTTCAAGTTTAGTACAAAAATCTCGAGTTTTCAGTTAGGTACCAAACAACCCTTGTTTTTGAATTAAAATTGAATTTTTGATGGATTTTTGAATTTCAACCCATCATTCCCTGTTGCATTGATTTTAATTGCACTTTTTAATTCTTTTGACATCAGAGATGTCACAGCCTACCCCCCTTAAAAGGAATCTCGTCCCGAGATTCGATTAAACTTAGAGATAAAGAGGGGAGAAGAAATACCTCGGCTTATGAAAGGATGCCGGGGAAATTCTTCCTAAGATAGCCCTCGGTTTCCCACGTGGCTTCATCTTCGGAGTGATGACTCCACAGAATTTTGTACATTTTCACTCCCTTCCTTCGTGTTTGCCTCTCCTTCTCGTCGAGGATCTTGACAGGATGCTCATCATAAGAGAGATCCGGTTCAACCGAGAGTTCCTCTTGTTCAACAACCTCGGTCGGAACACGAAGACACCTCTTGAGTTGAGAAACATGGAATACATTGTGTACAGCTGAAAGTTTCTCGGGAAGCTTCACTTGATAGGCTACCGGCCCACATTGCTGAGTAATTTCATACGGGCCGATATAACGAGGTGCAAGCTTCCCTTTTAGCCCAAATCTCTGCACACCCTTGGTCGGGGAGACTTTAAGATACACATGATCACCAACTTCAAACTGAAGTGGCTTCCGCCGCTGATCGAAGTAGCTCTTTTGCCGCGACTGGGCGGTCTTCAAATTTTCCCGAATAATCCTAACCTTTTCTTCTGCTTCCTTCACAAGGTCAGGGCCATAAGTATATCTCTCGCCTGCCTGGGACCAACACAACGGGGTCCGACATCTTCTACCATATAAGGCTTCGAAAGGTGCCATTTTAAGACTTGCTTGGTAGCTGTTGTTATAGGAGAATTCGGCCAGAGATAGACATTTCTCCCAATTCTTCCCATAATGGATAACACAAGCTCGTAGCATATCTTCAAGTATTTGATTTACCCTTTCCGTCTGTCCATCGGTCTGTGGGTGATATGCTGAACTACGGATCAGTTTGGTGCCTAGGGACAATTGCAATTGTTCCCAAAAGCGTGCTACGAACGGAGCACCACGATCTGAAATTATCATCTTGGGTACCCCATGTAGACAAACGATCCGCTCCAAATAAATCTCCGCGTACTTCTTAGCAGTATAGACGGTATTGACTGGAAGAAAATGTGCGGTCTTGGTAAGGCGATCCACAATTACCCAAATGGAGTCATGCCCCTGAGGGGTTCTGGGAAGTCCAACAATAAAATCCATGTTTATGTCTTCCCACTTCCATGAGGGAATAGGTAGAGGTTGAAGCATGCCTGCTACCTTCAAGTGGCTGGCCTTAACCCGCTGGCAGGTGTCACATTCCGACACATATGTGGCAATTTCTCTCTTCATTCGAGTCCACCAAAAGTTTTGTTTCAAATCTTGGTACATTTTGGTGCTGCCGGGATGGATAGAAAATTTGGAGAGATGGGCCTCATCCATAATCTTCCTCCGGAGTTCCGTGTTTTTGGGCACCACGAGGCGATGTCCAAACCACATTACGCCCTGCCCATCTAGCTGGAAACACTTGTACTTCTCTTTCACCTTCTCCTTTGACAATTTCCTTTTAAGGATTTTAATGCCCGCGTCATTCAATTGGGCTACAACAATCTGATCGTGTAAGGCTGGTTCAACTGCAATATGGCTGAAATACCCGTGCGGAACAATCTCCAAATTGAGCTTTGCCATTTCGTGACACAGGGTGTCAGCGTAGGACTCCACGGAAAGACAATGACAATGAGCCTTGCGGCTTAACGCATCCGCAACTACATTAGCCTTCCCGGGGTGATAATGGACACTAAGGTCATAGTCCTTTGCTAACTCCAACCATCTCCGCTGTCTCATGTTCAGATGTGCCTGAGTGAAGACATACTTGAGGCTCTTGTGGTCTGTGTATATGTTGCATGGAACACCCATCAAATAGTGTCTCCACATCTTGAGAGCATGGATAACCGCTGCTAACTCAAGATCATGAGTGGGGTAGTTTTGCTCGTGAGGCCGAAGTGCTCGAGAAGCACAAGCAATGACTCGGTTCTCTTGCATGAGAACACAGCCAAGTCCGGTGCCTGATGCATCGCAGTAGACATCATAGGGCTTGGTGCAATCGGGCTGAGCCAAAACTGGGGCTGAAGTTAAATGTCTTCGCAAGGTGTGGAAAGCTTCATCACATTTGTCATTCCACTCAAATTTGACTCCCTTCTTTAAGAGTTCGGTCATGGGCTTGGCAATCCGAGAGAAGTCCGGAATAAAACGGCGGTAATAACCGGCTAAACCCAGAAAACTCTGAATCTCGTGGACAGAAGTAGGTGGTTGTCAATCTAGCACCTCTTGCACTTTGGTTGGATCCACGGATATACCATCCTTGGAAACCGTGTGACCTAAAAACTTCACGCTCTCTAACCAGAATTCACACTTGGAGAACTTGGCGTAGAGCTGGTGATCTCTCAGCCTTTGAAGAACAATGCGAAGGTGCTCAGCATGCTCTTCCTCATTCTTAGAATATATAAGAATGTCGTCAATGAAAACCACCACAAACTTGTCTAGTTCAGACATGAAGACCGAATTCATGAGGTACATGAAGTAGGCTAGGGCATTGGTGAGTCCAAAAGACATAACCAAGAATTCAAAAAGCCCATAACGTGTGGAAAAGGCAGTCTTTGGAATGTCATAAGGCCTGATTTTGATTTGGTGATAGCCAGAACGAAGGTCAATCTTGGAGAACACTCTGGCGCCAGCTAGTTGCTCAAACAAGACGTCAATACGGGGGAGTGGGTACTTGTTTTTAATAGTGTCGGTGCCTGATTTGGTCGCACCGGCACCGACGAGTGATTGCGGTGCTAACCACTCGTTTTCCCGATGGCGAGAGTGAGAGACGAGGTTTTATCCTGGTTCCGGCCACGGGGCCGTACGTCCAGCAGGGGTGCGATGCACCTGGTTACGTGTTGCTTGTAGTAGGGGTTTACAAGCAAGGTGGGAGAAGGAGATAAGCTCCTAAGTCCCAGGCTATGGTGTGTGGGTGCGTTCTAGAGTGTCTATGAACTCGTGTGTTCGTGTCGCTTGAGACTTGTGATCCCGTTCCCCCCCATTCGCATGGGCTTCCCTTCCCCTTTTATAGACCAAGGGAGCGGGGTGCGAGTACATGTGTTTGTCGCTAAGTGCACTGTTCGTCCATGCCGCGCCGTACGTGAGCGGGAATCGCGCCTTCCAACTCCGCTGACGACATGGCAGGGGCTGACGTATCGTCCTTCCTTCTCGTGACAGTTCACGGCGTCGAGGGTAGGTAACTTGCGTATGGGGTCCAATTCGAGCCTCCGTGGCCTCCTTCGAGGTTGCCTTCGAGGGTGGCAGCGTGTCCGGCGGGGGGTAAAGTCAAAGGAGTGGTTGGCACAGTGCTGCTGGCAGGGTCAGGTCTGGCGCGCAGCATGGCGCTCAGAGTCCACTGTTGCGAGTGGATTTGACTGATGTCTTCTCCGGAGAGTAGGTGATGGCGTGGAGCAGTGAGCCCTGCTTTTTGACCGCGTCGTGTCGACTCTGATGGGTTGCAGAGTCCCAGGCGCTGTTCCCGGCGAGGCCGACTCGAGCTTGGATCGCAAGCTCGAGTTCGTCAAGCCTCGATCGAGACGGAAACCACCCGCTCGAGGGTGAGGGTCGAGGCCGCCGAGCCTCGATCGAGACGGAAACCACCCGCTCGAGGGTGAGGGTCGAGGCCGCCGAGCCTCGATCGAGACGGAAACCACCCGCTCGAGGGTGAGGGTCGAGGCCGCCGAGCCTCGATCGAGACGGAAACCACCCGCTCGAGGGTGGTCGTTTACCTCGATGGCGGGCCTTTGCTGGGCTGTTGAGCCAGGTCAATGTCGTTGCGGGCCTTGATGCCAAGTAGTTTTGGGCCTAGATTGGGGTACCCTTTTGCAGGTACCCGACAGTAGCCCCCGAGCCTTCGCAGGGATGAAGTTTAATCCCGCGAAGGCTGGAGTCCGTCGAGGCTTTCGAGGCCTTCGTTTCTTCGTGGGTTCTGGGAGTCCGTGGGGGCGCGCTAGCGCACCCGCGGGTGTAGCCCCCGAGGCCTTGGGAGAGTGGTTGGCATTCTCTCAAGGTCTCAGCTTGATGTGCAGAGCATTCGCTGCTCTCTCAGGTGTGGGTTCGTCCACCGCGCCTGAGGTTGGGGGGATTTCAAGCTTTCTTCGTTCCTCGCGCTCCCTGTTCGAGGGTGTCGAGGAGTAGGCGACCCGTGCTTCCCTCGGTGGGATCGAGCCACGGGTGCCTGGTTGAGCTGTTAACGGGTGGTTCGAGTGGACGTCCATGCCCCGTTCGATAAGGGTAGGCTCGTGGTCACAGGACACGTCCATAAAAGCCTTCCGCGAAAGTATGCTAGACAGGACTCGACCTCGTTCGATAGAGGTCGAGGGCTCGATGCTCCCCCTCGAGGGGTCCCTCGATCTAGGCACTTTGCCCGGCTTCGAACATAATCGGTTGGTTTCCTCGAGCGTTCGAGCTTCGAGGGTACCGTTGATTATCCCTGACTCAGTTGATCTGGGGCCCTTGTCGAAACCCTTCGAAGGCCCAAGGTTCGAACCCCTGATCAGTAGAACGATGACTTCCTCCCTTCGAGGGGGAAGCCTTCAGCGTTCTCTCCGCATGTTCCGCTCCGCGCGGTGTGGCCGATGTGGGGAGGAACACGGTCGTGTGGGTTTGTCCACAGCACTAGGAGCCCCCGAGCCTCGTTTGGCTCGAGATGTCCCAAATTTTTCTTCGTTCCTCGGGATCCCTTTCGAGGGACTGAGGAGGAGGCGATCCATGCTTCCCACGATTGGGATCGAGCCATGGATGCCTGGGTGAGCTGATAGCGGGTAGTTCGAGCGGACGTCCATGCCCCATTCGATAGGGGTAGGCTCGTGGTCATAGGACACGCCCGTAAACGCTTTTCGCAAAGGTATGCTAGATGGGACTCGACCTCATTCGATAGAGGTCGAGGGCTCGATGCTCCCCCTTGAGGGGTCCCTCGATCTAGGCACTTTGCCTGGCCTCGAACATAATCGATTGGCTTTCTCGAGCGCTCGAGCTTCGAGGGTACCGTCGATTATCCCTGACTCGGTTGATCTGGGGCCCTTGTCGAAACCCTTCGAAGGCCCAAGGTTCGAACCCCTGATCAGTAGAACGAAGGCCGCCCTTTCAAGGGTTGGTGTGTTGAATGTACCTTCCACCTCTTCGTGCGGGGTCATGATGACCGTTAGGGCAGTTACTGCGACTTCGTGGGGGAGTGTGCACGCCTTTTCAGGCGTGGCGTGGGCGAAGTGACCGCACGACTACCCTGACGGTGGAAGAGCGTCCTTTCCCGGGCGAAGATGGCGGCGGCTGGGATGACCTTGATGGTTGAAGCGGACCCTGAAAGCCTCGGGACATCGAGCCCGAGTATAAATAGTAGTTTAGAGACTTGCGTTTCCTGATGTAAGAACGATTCGTTTGTTTTCATACATCCTACTTATTTTCATTAAACATCGTTTGTATCGTTAAACGAGTTTTATTTGCATGCGACATCTCTGCGATGCACGTCGTGTCGAATGCATGTGCCTCGAAAGGAAGTCGCCACTAGGATCGATCGTACGTGAATGACTTAGGCGGAGGGAAGTGAGGTGCTGCCATAGCCTCGAGGCGTAGGCGAGCATTCGGCTCAGGCGACCCTGCCCTTGTCCGTTTCACGCCTAGTGTCTTCCCTTCGAGGGTTGCAAAAGAGCACTTGGCGATACGCTCGAGATATCACAAGAGTTTCGAAAAACGAGTTTTATTTTCAAGCGGTATCTCTGCGATGCACGTTGTGTCGAATGCATGCGCCTTGAAAGGAAGTAGCCACTAGGATCGATCGTACGTGAATGACTTAGGCGGAGGGAAGTGAGGTGCTGCCGTAGCCTCGAGGCGCAGGCGAGCACTCGGCTCAGGCGACCCTGCCCTTGTCCGTTTCACGCCTAGTGTCTTCCCTTCGAGGGTTGCAAAAGAGCACTTGGCGATACGCTCGAGATATCACAAGAATTTCGAAAAAGTATTGACTTTTTCGGGGGTTCGTCCCCACTGCGGCCCCCGAGGGAGGGATGGTCCTAGCGAGGGTAGGACCAACCCTCCCTCAAGTATGAGTGGACTCGAGTCCACTTGATTCGTTCACACTTGCGAGAGCTAAGCCAAATACTAAATCAAGAGTTTGTACAATCGAAAGTATGTACAAAAAGGGTTCGAGGGGCTGAAGCCGCTCTAGGGGTATAAGCAACTTAGCTGTTGGATGTCGCAGGCGTTCGCGAGGATTTCCGTCGGCGGTGGGTCGTCCCACGTTGAAGAACACGCCATCGGCATCAAAGACTCTCCTCCACACGGAAGGCCTCGAGGCCCCCTGTGGCTGGGGTCCACTACGGGGACTTCGTTCGCCGCTGTTGCCTTTCTCGCGAGGGGCTGGATACTTCTTCCCCTTATTGCCTTGATTTTACTTCCTCGAGGGCTTCCTTGGCTTGCTGCCCTCCGCGGGCGTCTCTTCGGGGCGCTTTCCCTTCTTGCCGTTGAAGATGGCGTTCGCCGCCTCCTCCCCTGAAGCGTATTTGGAGGCTACCTCGAATAGCCGGTTCGAGCGGACGTCCATGCCCCATTCGATAGGGGTAGGCTCGTGGTCATAGGACACGCCCGTAAACGCTTTTCGCAAAGGTATGCTAGATGGGACTCGACCTCATTCGATAGAGGTCGAGGGCTCGATGCTCCCCCTTGAGGGGTCCCTCGATCTAGGCACTTTGCCTGGCCTCGAACATAATCGATTGGCTTTCTCGAGCGCTCGAGCTTCGAGGGTACCGTCGATTATCCCTGACTCGGTTGATCTGGGGCCCTTGTCGAAACCCTTCGAAGGCCCAAGGTTCGAACCCCTGATCAGTAGAACGAAGGCCGCCCTTTCAAGGGTTGGTGTGTTGAATGTACCTTCCACCTCTTCGTGCGGGGTCATGATGACCGTTAGGGCAGTTACTGCGACTTCGTGGGGGAGTGTGCACGCCTTTTCAGGCGTGGCGTGGGCGAAGTGACCGCACGACTACCCTGACGGTGGAAGAGCGTCCTTTCCCGGGCGAAGATGGCGGCGGCTGGGATGACCTTGATGGTTGAAGCGGACCCTGAAAGCCTCGGGACATCGAGCCCGAGTATAAATAGTAGTTTAGAGACTTGCGTTTCCTGATGTAAGAACGATTCGTTTGTTTTCATACATCCTACTTATTTTCATTAAACATCGTTTGTATCGTTAAACGAGTTTTATTTGCATGCGACATCTCTGCGATGCACGTCGTGTCGAATGCATGTGCCTCGAAAGGAAGTCGCCACTAGGATCGATCGTACGTGAATGACTTAGGCGGAGGGAAGTGAGGTGCTGCCATAGCCTCGAGGCGTAGGCGAGCATTCGGCTCAGGCGACCCTGCCCTTGTCCGTTTCACGCCTAGTGTCTTCCCTTCGAGGGTTGCAAAAGAGCACTTGGCGATACGCTCGAGATATCACAAGAGTTTCGAAAAACGAGTTTTATTTTCAAGCGGTATCTCTGCGATGCACGTTGTGTCGAATGCATGCGCCTTGAAAGGAAGTAGCCACTAGGATCGATCGTACGTGAATGACTTAGGCGGAGGGAAGTGAGGTGCTGCCGTAGCCTCGAGGCGTAGGCGAGCACTCGGCTCAGGCGACCCTGCCCTTGTCCGTTTCACGCCTAGTGTCTTCCCTTCGAGGGTTGCAAAAGAGCACTTGGCGATACGCTCGAGATATCACAAGAATTTCGAAAAAGTATTGACTTTTTCGGGGGTTCGTCCCCACTGCGGCCCCCGAGGGAGGGATGGTCCTAGCGAGGGTAGGACCAACCCTCCCTCAAGTATGAGTGGACTCGAGTCCACTTGATTCGTTCACACTTGCGAGAGCTAAGCCAAATACTAAATCAAGAGTTTGTACAATCGAAAGTATGTACAAAAAGGGTTCGAGGGGCTGAAGCCGCTCTAGGGGTATAAGCAACTTAGCTGTTGGATGTCGCAGGCGTTCGCGAGGATTTCCGTCGGCGGTGGGTCGTCCCACGTTGAAGAACACGCCATCGGCATCAAAGACTCTCCTCCACACGGAAGGCCTCGAGGCCCCCTGTGGCTGGGGTCCACTACGGGGACTTCGTTCGCCGCTGTTGCCTTTCTCGCGAGGGGCTGGATACTTCTTCCCCTTATTGCCTTGATTTTACTTCCTCGAGGGCTTCCTTGGCTTGCTGCCCTCCGCGGGCGTCTCTTCGGGGCGCTTTCCCTTCTTGCCGTTGAAGATGGCGTTCGCCGCCTCCTCCCCTGAAGCGTATTTGGAGGCTACCTCGAATAGCCGGTTCGCGTCGGGGGGAGGGTTCCTCCCCAACTTGCATATTAGGTTGTAGCTAGTGGTGCTCTCGAGGAAGAAGTGGATGATCTGATGGTCGGTGATGTTGGGCAGCTCGGTGCAGCGCTTGGAGAAGCGCCGGATGAAGTCCCTCAGAGATTCACCGGGTTTTTGCCTGCACCCTCGAAGGTCCCACGTGTTCCCAGGGCGCACGTAGGTGCCCTGGAAATTTCCCACGAAGGTCTCGACCAGGTCGTCCCAGTCGCGGATCCGGTTCGGGGGCAGGTGCTCGAGCCATGTCCGCGCGGAATCCGCCAGGTGGAGTGGCAGATTGCGGATGATCATGGCGTCGTCTGTGGCGCCGCCGAGCTGGCACGCTAGGCGGTAGTCGTTGAGCCATACCCTGGGGTCAGTTTCCCCAGAGTACTTGGTGATGGTGGTAGGCTGTCGGAAACGAGGGGGAATCGGAGCGGTGCGGATGTTACGACTGAACACGCGCGTTCCCGCCGGTTCCGAGACCGCATCCCGGTTCCACCGAACGTCGGTCCGCCCGCGTTGGTGGGCCCGGGCTCCCTCTCGCTGCCTTATATGATTCAGGGTGTTGCGAGCATCGCCATCGCCGACCGCGCCTCGGGTGTCCCGGAGGCGTGACCTCGCGGGCACCCTCGTTGGAAGCGTTCGTGCTTCGGGCGTACGTGGCTCGTTGGCGTGGCGCTGCGCCGAGTCACGGCAGGAGTCGCCGCAGGACTGGGCTCGCGCCCTGCCGTTAGGCCGGGGTGAGCGTACCAAGGGTTCCTCTCCCCGTTCGCCCTTCGAGGCTGAAGGACGTCGAAGGCGGGAGGCTGAGCTCTCGGCCTGTTGTCGGGCGGCATGCTCGACCAGCTTTCGGGCCTCGAGGTGCAGCTTCCGCCCTTCGGGGGTGGCTGCCTCGGGCATGGCTCGGAGCAGCGCGGCCGCCGCGATGAGCTTATGGCTCGTTCTGGGAGCGAGCTCGTCATCTTTGCCTTCGGCAAGGATGCGGGCCTGAGCCACTCGCCCCGCGTGTCGTGGGTTCGTGGCGTGCTCGTCGCCTCGCTTGCCCGGCTCGCGGTCGGAGCGCGCCGGTGGCGAGACGTCACCGCTAACTCGTGGCAGGTGGCGCGGATCTCGCTCGTCCTCGGAAGGAGAGTGATCCGATGGGTCCGATGGCTGCGCGCCTATCGGATCCATGCCATCGTCGTTCCCCTGGTCGTCACCTCCGCCGTCGTCGTCCGACGTCGACCCCTCGCTGGCTTGTCCGTCGTTGATGACGAAACACTCCCTGGTTGGGTCATACTCATCATCGGAATACTCGAAGCAGTAATCCGCCGCTGTTTGAAAGGCAATAAAGGCCTCTGGGTCGCGGAGACCCGAGTAGTCCCAACCGGGGTGTCTACGCATAAACGCGTGTCCATCATCGGACTCCGTGCGAGAATCGCCGGGCAATGGATCGGCGAAGTATTGCTTGGAGACTGGGTGACAACCAGGTTGGTTGCCGTTCGCACTCATGGCAGTGCGGATGAAGGAGGCGTACGCATCCACGGAGGTGCGTAGCCCATAGGGATAGGAGTGCGCCGTCGTAGCGCGTGGCGCAGCCATGGGCCCCGGGAGGATGGGAGCAGCCCTCTCCTGTGACCCTGACCACAGGATGCCTCCTTCCCTTGTGGGATGGGGGTCGCCGATGTCGGCGGCGCGCCTCGCAGCGCGCGTTCGTCGTGCGCGTGGTCCGGGACGACTCCGCCGTCGCGGTGTCGCCGGAGGCTGATGGTGAGGCTCCGGTTGGTTGCTGGGATCCTTCTGGAGGATGCGCATATGGTAATCGTCGCCACATGTTTGGAACCGCAGGCTCCCGAACCGGATCTCCTGCCCCGCTGGGAGCAGATTGCTCTCGCCCAGCGGAGGCCGTCCTTCGCCGAAGTTCGTCATCGGGAATGAGAGCAGCGCAGCGCTGGTCCCCTACCTGGCGCGCCAATTGTCGGTGCCTGATTTGGTCGCACCGGCACCGACGAGTGATTGCGGTGCTAACCACTCGTTTTCCCGATGGCGAGAGTGAGAGACGAGGTTTGGCACAGTGCTGCTGGCAGGGTAAAGTCAAAGGAGTGGTTGGCACAGTGCTGCTGGCAGGGTCAGGTCTGGCGCGCAGCATGGCGCTCAGAGTCCACTGTTGCAAGTGGATTTGACCGATGTCTTCTCCGGAGAGTAGGTGATGGCGTGGAGCAGTGAGCCCTGCTTTTTGACCGCGTCGTGTCGACTCTGATGGGTTGCAGAGTCCCAGGCGCTGTTCCCGGCAAGGCCGACTCGAGCTTGGATCGCAAGCTCGAGTTCGTCAAGCCTCGATCGAGACGGAAAGGGTGGTCGTTTACCTCGATGGCGGGCCTTTGCTGGGCTGTTGAGCCAGGTCAATGTCGTTGCGGGCCTTGATGCCAAGTAGTTTTGGGCCTAGATTGGGGTACCCTTTTGCAGGTACCCGACAAATAGTTACCGCATTGAGAGGCCGGTAATCAATACACAACCTCAAGGAATGGTCCTTCTTCTTCACAAAGATAGCGGGACATCCCCAAGGCGATACGCTTGGACGAATGAAACCCTTATCCAACAATTCTTGGAGTTGTATTTTTAATTCAGCCAGTTCGTTGGGTGGCATTCTATAGGGTCTCTTTGATATAGGTGCTGTGCCAGGCTGAAGTTCAATCACAAATTCAATGTCCCTATCCGGCGGCATCCCAGGTAAGTCATCCGGAAATACATCGGCATACTCACATACCACCGGAATGTCCTTTAGTTGGGTTTCTACCATTGTATAAGCACACGCAACGCCACGAGTCCGTTGTGGCAGATATAGCACACTCGGGCCATGCGTAGGCGAGTTTATCTCAACAACTCGTTCCGCAACATCTAGGACAACCTTATGTTGAGTCATCCAATTGGCTCCTAACATAATGTCAATCCCTTCCATACCAAGCAGAATCAAATCAGTAGGAAATGTTTTACTTCCCAGCCTGATCGGAACTTTTCGGGTGACTTGGTTGGATGAAATTTTACCTCCCGCAGTTGATATCACATAAGATGATTTGGTATGGTACGATTTTAATCCGCATTTCACATGAAATCTTGTGCTTATAAAACTATGTGTTGCCCCGGAATCAAACAATATCACAGCGGTTGAGTGCAGATAGGGAAGGTACCAGTCATGTCTGGGGCTCCCTCGGGTAGGTCGGCCAAGGTGGTGTAGTTGAGCCGCCCTTGTCGAACCTGCACACGCTGCTGCTGCCTGCCCTTGCCTTGCTGATTTCCCGGGCGCTGGTTTTGCTGCTTGTTCTGCGGGCAATCCTTGATAAAGTGGTCTTTACTTCCACACTTGAAACACTGATAGCCGGCTCCAGGGCGAGCTGGCTGCTGTGCATTTTGCCTTGGTGCTTGCTGCTGCTGCGGCGGTGGAGGGAAACGGGGCGCGTTAGGCTGTGGCGGCCTAGCAACCCATCCACCTCCCTGAGGTGTCCTGGACTGTCCCTGCGGTGCAGCCGGGGGAACCAAGCGGAACCTCTGTGGCTGCGCGCTCGACGGTCCAGCGGGAGTCTTCCTCTTCTTCTCCGCCTTGTGCACCACATTGGCGTCTTCCTGGGCAATGGCCAGGTTCACGAGATCGCCGTACGTGGCAGCACGGGTGGTGGCCAACTGTGCCTTCAACTTGGTGTTAAGGCCACGTCGGAACCTCTCTAGCTTCTTCTCGTCCGAGTCGGCGTGATGACCCGCGTAGGGGCACAGACCATTGAAGGCCTGGGCGTACTGAAGCACTGTATGGGTACCCTGGGTCAGCGCCAAAAACTCATTCAACTTCCGCTCTACCAGACCGGCCGGAATGTGATGAGCCTTGAATGCAGCCTTGAACTCATCCCACTCAACTACATGACCTTCCTGCTGCAGGGCCAGGTAGTTCTCCCACCAAAGGAGAGCTGGGCCGCGGAGCTGCTGCGCCGCGAACACGACCTTGCGGTTAGAGGTGCAAGGCGTCGCCAGGATGGTGAACTTGGACTCGATGGCTCGAATCCAGGTGTCGGCCTCCAAGGGCTCATCAGCTCTAGAGAAAATCGGCGGGTGCGTTGCCAGAAAATCCTCATATCTGGCCACCTGAGGCTGAGGGGCCCGTTGACCTCCCTGCTGAAGCATCTGTTGCTGCATCATCTGCTGCTGATGCTGCAGGTTCCGGAGAATCTCCGTTTGCGGGGCATACAGCTGCTGCCACGTCGGAGGTTGCTGTGGTGGAGGAGGTGGCGGTGGCTGTTGCTGCCCCTCTGGCCCCTGCTGGTTAGCGTTGGAGCCACTAGCGTCGTGACCACTGCGGGTGATTGCCATCTGCAGTAGAGACTTGTATTAGCCACATTTCATAAGCTTGCATAATAGATGACAAGATAGAATGTGACAACATATTGAAGTATACTGCGCAGAATGACCCATCAGCACGCAGTTCGGAAGAAAAATCATATCTCCCAACAGGAAACAAGTCAAATGCTCCCATTCGGTCAGTAGCTCGAAAATTTTGTGCTCTACAACTTTCATGTTGGGCTCAGAATCAACTTCGGACTGGAACTAAGCCGAAAAATTCAATCTTTAGCTCTCTGCATTTGCTGTTTTTCAGCAGGCCGAGCTGTAGTGTTTTGGTTGCCATTTTTATTTCGCTTAACCAATGGGGTTGCAATTTGGTGATCATTTTGTTTGACAAATTCCAAACAATTTTGCAGTTCACATCACAGCCCAGAAATGAATGGAAAACCCATCAATAATTAAAACCAGGTTAGCTGCAGAATGTTTTCAACACAGCTATTACACTTCATCAAGTTTTGATCACACATCCCCATCATTAATTTACATTGCCACCAAAAGATAAAAGGAGGAGCTCAACTCCATCTAGCCTATTACAACATGAAGCCAAAATCTAGGCCTAGCGGAGGAGTAAACTTGCCACTACCACACCTAAAAATCATCTAGGTTGTTAGCGGTAGCCTCGCTGCCCATAGGTGAAGGTGGAGCTGGGAGGGGTGGCATGTCGTCCTCAGTGTCCATGTCGGAATCTGGGGCCTCTCCTTCACCATCCACATCCCCTCCTTGCTGGTCAAGAAGGTGCTGAGCGTCGTGGGCGGCAAGCATAGCATTTGCATGCTCCAAGGTACCATGTGCCTCCTCAAGCTCATCTCTAGTTTGTGCTAACTCATTTTGAGTGTTGTTGTGTGCAATGTGGAGGTCATTAAATTGCCTCTCCAGGTCAGCAATCATGGCATCTCTAGTGGTCACCTCAATGGACAAGGAGGTCCTCTCAACCCCTATGTCACGGGCACGAGCGGACATGTCCATAGCAATATTGAGCATCTCGCTCTGTGACCGTCCAAGAAGTGCCTGCAAACGGTGATACGTCCGCATCCACCTCATCATCAAGGCGGCTGCAGCGACGGGGTTCTCTGCCATCCTCAGAGGGGAACTAAGGTAACGCCTCATCCAGTGGGGATCATCCGGCTGAGTCGGTGGGAATAATCCAAGTAACTGATGCTCAACCAACTCCTGGTTCTGAGCCACAAAGGAGCTAATGCCATTCAAGGCAGCTAGCTCGCACGTCGTCTCCATGTGGTGTCCGTGAACTTCCACCGTCCAGGTGGGGGAGCTAGGACACGGCGGGCGGCGATATACCACCAATCGCACACGGGAACGAGTCACACCGCGGTCCCGGATGATAGTCCTCTCATACTGTGGCGGTGTAGGGTAGTCAAGCGCCTGTAAAACCGACCACAAGATGCTAGGGAAGCCTTCCCATCCTAAGCAATCAGAGAAGGACACGTCGTTGGGGTAGCTAGCCAGGTCAGCGAGGGCGTCCATCTGAACCAAAAGAAAAAGGGGCAAGGGTGAGAACCGGTTAGCGCCAAAGAACAAAAACAGATTCTGTGCAGGGTGGTAAAGATTACAAAACTCGAAATCTACAAGCTCAAAAATTCCCAAATTTGGCCAGAACATTGTTTAAGTAATTCCTAACAAGTTTCATGTTGGAGGTTTGAGCAGAAACTGTCGTTAAGATGTGTAAAAATTCAATTTTTATCTCACTGTCCCCAGAAATTTCCAGCAGACAGGGGGTTACCATTTTTAGCAAAACTCCAATTTTACTGAACCATTTTCGTTGAAATTTCCACAGCGTATACTTCATAATATTTATGACAACTTTCATGTTGAACACTTTTTCATTTGACAACGTTTTCAATTTCGAATTAAGGGTGCAAACAGATTGTTCTCAGCAGGATTTTTGGGTTGTGATTTCAATTTCTTTGACGGCGGTTCAATTCGGTCATGTGTTAAAATTCGATATTAAATCAGTGAGATGCAATGCATGAGCGGCCTATTCGTTCTCACCAACACACATGCCAATAAACTTTTGGCTTACGAAGTTAGTGCCGGTGGCTAAGCAATATCCGTCTCTCCCTATATTATCTAGCCGAACTTTTCTAACCGTTTAGTCATACGGAATCGCGGTTAGTGTACCTGCAGAATTTCCATTCCAGAGCATGTATAATCAACCTTTCGTGCCAGCACTCACGAAAGCGTCTCCATTCATTACCACCCACTATAGAGGTGGCACCCGAACGTTTAACATTGAACGGGCAATGTTCATATGTCACCAAGGCAACATATTGACAGTTTCATACGCTATCGACATAGCGTATTGACTTTGTGCCGCCATCATATTTGCATATGATGCCGTGGTACGCTACAGCAATCGCCGTACCTTGCGCCCACCATGCTATTCTAGTTTCATACGCCGTCACAGCGTATTGACTATGTGCCGCCACTATATTTTCATATAGTGCCGTGGTACGTTACAGCAATCGCCGTACCTTGCGCCCACCATTGCGTAAAGTAAATGACAGAATGAAATGTGCTGGAAGTCAGTATAATATACTATTTGCCACCTATCATATCGTGATCCCTTAACCCACATAGGCTTCACGCTCTAGGTAACATCCTTAGCGGTCCTAATAATAACCCTCCTTCGCGAGGCGCGGCGGAAGTACGAGTTGGCAAATTTTATTCAAAAAAAAATGTTTATTAAAGGTTTGTTGCTCTCTCCGGTGCGCTGCTTCGGCTCTGATACCAGCTGTGGCGGTCCACTCCGAAATTATTCCAAGTTAAGTGCCTTGGGACCACTAATCATGTAGTCAGGCACTTAATCCGGAATAAGCTGGAGCGCCGTCGGATTAAACCCGATTAAACCACGTACTTTTCTTAATCGAAACAACAGCACGCCCACACGAAGGTGAGTTCCAGAGATTACAACATTCCACAAATTAACTTACACAAATAGGTATCACAGTTATTACAAACCAAGTTCAAATTTAAATCAGAGTACGAAAGTTTTGCAGCGGAATAAAAGTTTCATTACAGCGGAATTTTAAGTTGATAGCAGCGAACGAAAGCTAACGACGATACAAGTAACACCGTGCTGAAGCCTGCCACGATGCTACTCCTCTCGATCCTCGGCAGAGGACGGAACCCATTCGATGTGCCAGCCAGGTGGAACCTGGGTAGGCCAAGACAAGGCATCGACATCCAAAGGTGTACCTGTAAATCATTGCCACAAGCAAGGCTGAGTATACTAATACTCAGCAAGGCTTACCCGTCGGGTGAAAACTACATCACCGACATCTAGACAATGAGAGGCTTTTGACTGGTGGGTTTGTTTGCCAAAAAGCAACTAAAGTAAGTCCTTGCTTTCAATTTTAGCATCATATTCTAGTAAATTTAACCATTCTAGATTAGCATCCTCTCTAAGCATACAAGTGGTGCAATACAATTTAATTCAGACAACAAGTTCATGTATCTCATAATTTCACTTGTTACTCAATGTAGCAAGGCGGTCAAGCAGTCTCATTAACCGCGAGAAGCGGACAGTTCGAACCGAATTTCTGCTACCTGGCCAGGGAAAACCCAACATACACGGATACTATGCTTGCTATAAAAGGTACAAGCGTTTCCCAACCTTTCCCATCGATCCACAATTCGGAACCGGGTCCATTTCCTTAGGATAAAGGTTTACTGCTTCACTCACAGTCTCACGCATATATCCACAAGTGTACGGCAGGGGAAAACAAAGTTTCCAAGGAGAGATGGCTATCGGCCCTAGCTGCTTCAATCTGGTACCGGGCTTACCGGCTCCCATATACCGGCATGCATGTGGTACGTTCAAAAACTTGACACACTCAACTACACATTTCGACCTTAAATCAATTATCATACACGGACGGGAGGTCTACATCTATCATCCCGCCCGTCAATCCTTATGATTCCAACATAAGTAAAGACAAGCAATTCCTATGTCTCGCGAGTGACAGGAAATCACTCGACTTGTAACGGACCTAAAGCAATGCCCTATCGATCCTTTCATACTAGTGTTGCAATTCATGGGTACTAGGAAATGTGCAGCTAAGGTATTCAATCAACTCCTTGAAACATAAATGCACAAGCATAGGAAAATTTATAGATGCATAATTTTAAAGTCAGGTCATGCTCCGGGGCTTGCCTTCTTACTCAAGCTGGGGGTTAGCCTCCGGGTTGGTCGCTCTTGCACCGGCACCTTCCTCCGGGACTTCTCCCTCGTCTGCGGGAATGAGGTGGTAGTTGCCGTCCGGGATGGCGCCTTCTACATGAGATGCATAACTTAAGGCGGCTGCCTAAAGATTCTATGACTAAGGCCTTTGAAGGCCATATTCACCTAGACATGCTTAAGCATTACTATTCTCTTCACAAAAACAGGGTAGAGATGTGGGAAAAGTTTTGTTTGACTTCGATGGTGATTGTGTACATATATAAAAGAGTTCTATTTACTACTTCACAATTTAGGGTGCCGTTCTGAAATTTCAGAGTCCATCCATTTTATTCTAACTAATTAACCAAAAAGGTTATTCTTTTATATAAATCAATTTTTCCACCTAGATTCTTTCCTATTTTTGTTTCTCCATTTGTGCTCAACATTTTTACCTATAAACTTTATGACAGCTACTGGAGTATAAGAGCTAAGCTCACTCCAAAATTTAGCTAATTTTGAGCTACACATAATTTATTAAAAATATATTAAACAGCTATCTGCTTAAGTGAAATAAATTCATATAAAATTGAAACTTCATCCATTTCAGGAGATTTTCCTACCAAAGCTAGTCATAAGCATGAGGAGGGTTCTGGCCAAGTGGTGGCTCAAAATAACCCTTGGACAGTCCTCAAAAATTTTCTATCCAAAAACACATATTAATTTATTTGCTAGCCTACACAGAGCAAAAATTAAGTTTTTCATTTTTAACAGGTGTGCTAACAAGTTTTTAGTCCTCTGGAGCAAAATGGTGATTTTTGACTGCACAGATTATTTTTAATGATTTCTGCACTGCAAAAAGACAGAAATCACATTTTAATTCATAACTGGAGCTACAGTTCATATTTTTAGGTCCCCTTTGGACACAAGCTGTCCAAAGTCACTACACACAACATATCCAAAGATCAACCCTAGCGGAGCTCTGGATTTGAAATGATGCACAACTTTCAATTTCTACAGTTTGAATTTTAATTCAAAAACAGTTCATCAAAAGCATACACATGTCTAAAGGAGATTGTAGTTTAGACTCTCACGAATCCAGGGAGTATTTTTGTGCATTTTTCTGATTTTTGTACATTTTTAATGGATTTTACAAGATTCGGGAAAAACAATTCTAGATTTAAGAATCTTCTCCCGCAGGGAACCCTAGAACTTTCAAAACTTCACGAACAAGTCCCTGGACTTTTGCACAGAGGCCCCTAGACAAACGAAGACGATGAAGTTATGCCCTCGGCTCTCGCCGGAGTTGCGCCGGCCAAACGGCGGCGAACTAGACTCGGGGAAGTGGGGGAAAAGCATCCTGGGCTCACCACGAGTCGGTTGGGGACGGTTTGGAGGCCGGGGATGGTCGGAGTTTTGCCGACGACGAGGTAGTGGCGGCGCGGCCGCCGCGGCTTCTACGCCGGTGAGGTCGGGGGCGTTCGTCGAGGTTTGACGGGTCCTAGAGCACCAGTGGAGCTCGAGGAAGCTAATGGCGTGCTCGGTTGACCTCGGGGACGGCTCGGAGTAGGGTCTCGACGTGCGGGTGCTCCGGCGGCCGAAAATCACGATTTGGGGGAAATCTCGAATTCTCGCCGGAGAAGTGACAATAGCTTGGGGAAAGTGGGGGGCTTTGGAGCTGAGGTAGGGGGCTAGCTTCGTGCGGGACGAATTTGGAAATGGGGGAGTGTAGTTGGGGAATTTCTCGGAGAAGCTCGGCTCGGTTCGCGCGGCGCGAGGAAGAAGACGACCGAGCGAGCGCGGGGAAGTGGAAATGGCGAAGTGAGCGAGTGAGAGGAGGGGTGTGAGTGCGCGGTGGAGTGCTTGGGCACGCAAGGGAGGCACTGTGTTGCCTCGGGAGCGTGCGAGCGCGCGGCGCGGCGCGAGCAGGCCGCCATGAATGCGGAGCGAGCTCGGGCAGCGAGCGAGCGACTCGACCGGGCGAGGGGATCCTCGAGTGACGTCGGGGGATCATCAACAGTGCATTTGGCGCGGAGTGGAGGAGAATCGCGGCCTGCGGAGCTGCTCAGCGCGACGCGCGCGCGCGCGGCCACGGCGGCGCTCCGACCGCATGATGGCGTTCGCGCGACGCGAGGCGGAGCGGCTCGACGACGGCGAAGTGACGGCTCGGGAGGGGCGAGACAAGAGCTAGGCGACAAGCGCCAGCGTCCGCCGCGGCTCGGCCAGCTCGGCGCCGCCTGCGCCGCTCGCCGGCCACGTGGCGGCCGAGCTCCGGCCCGCGCAGGGCGCGCCAGGGGCACTGTAGCTTGCCCGTGGAGCTCCGTTTTTAAATTCGAATTTTCTCCAAAAATTTGAACTGAACTTGGAAAAGTGTAAAAATAAAAGTTGGAGTTTGGAAGATGGGACACAACTTTCTTTTTGGGGTGAACCTGAAATTCCAAATTTTTCAAGCTCAAACAACCCAAAAACAAAAAGGTGCCCAGAACGGTAATTCGAGTTTTTGAGGGACTAGACTGCAAAATTTTCAAAAGTTCCCAACAGTGACTAGGGTTTATTTGTGATGACAAACAACTTTTATTTTTGGAGATTTTCAAGTTTAGTATAAAAATCTCGAGTTTTCAGTTGGGTACCAAACAACCCTTGTTTTTGAATTAAAATTGAATTTTTGATGGGTTTTTGAAATTCAACCCATCATTCCCTGTTGCATTGATTTTAATTGCACTTTTTAATTCTTTTGACATCAGAGATGTCACACTGACCGCCCGCAGTTGTGGCAGGTAGGAAATTTTGGAGGGACTGTTGATCTACAGGGAACTTTTGGTTCTACAGGGAATTTTTCCCGAAACTAAACGCGGCCTAAGCTTGTCTGTTGATGATGTGTCAATGCTAAGAGCCAAGTGCTTTTCTCTTTTATTGACCATGCTCTTAGTGGGGTGGTCAACGACTTCAAAGAGGGTTGACTTAATCGTAACTGTGCAAGCTGTGCCCAATTGAGTAGTGATGACAGAACTATCAAGGAGAGACTCCCCTGGTTTCATTTCCATGACATGTGTCATTCCATTGTAGATAAGAATCAGCTTTTCAACAGATAAGTTTTTCCTGGCATTCGGTCTTATCAGGTAAACCACCCAACAATGTGTGATCACTGAATGATGCTTTTCCATGGATGCCAAAGTCAGTCAATAAACAGGCGTTGTTAATTGCTGACTAAAACAACTGTCAGTGAACACTTAAACCGACAGCCACTAAGGTCGTAGCTTCCAACCTTGCTTGACCATACCACAAGGTCATAGATTCATGACAACAAACGAATATGCAATGCATTCTGATTGAAGTCAACCTAGCAGCAAATATACAACCATACTAACAGAATTAGACAAGGGGCGCGCTTCGCGCGCCCTATCATTTCCACCAAAGAAAATGATGATTCTCAGATCAATCAAAACGCAGCATCATTACTTTGACTCTTTGCCAAAATTTGACAAGTGAACTATCAATTTATTTCTGGTTGATCGAAACATATTGTCTTGCTCTAAAGCCAACCAAAGGCCACCATGACCAATCGCAACCCGACAATTTAATTGGCTTGTGCTTATGCTCTTTTTCCTTCTCTTCAGGTCCATCCAAGTCCCCGATGTTGTCACGATACTCCTGCAACGCAAAACTATTACACACATTAACAACTCTCCATAGATGTCCTTGTGCTAAATATGATGTACAGCTTCAGGACCATATGCAATGGCAAACACATGAAGATGAGCATCGTGCACCTCAAGTATCTCCTTCACATCTTGCTTCGTAAGCTTGCTTTGTCTAAGAAGCAATTCTATGCTTGCACTCATCTAGGAATTCCTGAAAATCAGTGAAACAAAATGAACATGTTTCTAAGAATTCATCTTTTGCTCAAATTGAATATGACGATAAAAGCAACAAGGCGTAAAAGGGCACCTCTAAATCTTCCAAATCAAGATTATCAAGTCTCTCAATTTATTCTTTCACTGTCCGAATACCAGCATAGCTCAAACAATGTACAATCAATCAAGAAATAAATAAAGTAACCGAAAAAGTAAAGCAGTCCACTTTTCCCCACAGCAGATATACCTGGTGTAGAACTACATCTGACGGTCTATCTTTTCGCATTCGTTCTCAACAAATTTTCCTAGTAGTCGCATCCTTCGTGAGCCCTTGGTTATACCACCTAAGCACAAGTACAATTTGCCAAACATGAGAAAAATACATAAAACTGAATCACAAAAAGAGAGCATGTAATAGGGGACAGGGACTATTGTATCTCATTATGGTAAAAAAAAAGATGTTGGTCGGTCTTGTAAAATATAATTGTGGCAGGCTATCAAGTGAGATGCAAACATAATTGTTGCATGGTATGAATTGTTTAAGAAACTATTAAATCCACATGTGCAATGGCATTCTTCCAGGAGATAATATTGCGTAGGTAAATGTATTACTTGGGACAATCCACACATACAATGGAATTGAAGTTCTTGCGGGATGAGTTGCTTTCTACCGAATTACCATAAGATCATGACCCCAAATGGACTATAACACAGGAGATATGGAGCACATAACAAAGACTGTAAACGCAGAGTACGGAACTACAGACCTGTAGCCTTGAAAAGAGGACTTTCACATCTCATAGAAGCCTATTGTTGGCTGCTTGCTGCTCTCCATACTCCATTAACAGCGTTGAAATATCAGCACATGGAATTCTCACAATATATATCAATTTGAAGGTTGCCTTCACCTTTTCTCCCTCGTAGCAGATCCTGCAGTATAGAAAACAAGTGGTACCAAATGAGCAAGAGCAAATTTTAGATGCGAGGACATGCTTCCCAGCTGATAGCTTTTTTGAAAATCTAAAAGTTAATATATAGAAGAATTAACAGTTCAATAAAATGCAAAGCTAGTCAGTGTCAGTCCCCCTAGAGAAGAAGGTGCATTCTTGCATAGGGGTAGAAATTCATGTGCCATGATATTCACATGGTCACATAAATCAAAGGGACAACTTACTGAGTACACTACAAAGCACTTGATCTCTTATTAAAGCTGATATTTTGTAAAAAAAAATAATGATATTACAGAACCAAAAACAAACACAACTAAGGTGGCTAAGCATGACGACATTTGGATGTGCAAATAAATCAAAGAAGAAGGCAAAGACAACGACCTTCAAAATTCTCTGAATTGAACTCTCCTACAAGATACACAGCAGAAAGCAGAGACAACCTTTCTTATTTCAGTAAGTGATTACCTAGCAACAAACAGCTAGCTCACTAACCAAAGAAGAAAGAGCATCAATCAGGGGGAGAAGGATGTTGCTATTCCTACAGCTAGAAACAGAGACGAACCCCTATCTGGTTAGTTCGAGTTCTAGAAGGTGCTAAACGAAATGAAAAGCATGTTGTATTTTGAATCTGTTTTCAGCAATATTAATTGCTTGATTCCTAAATATTGTGCCCAAGACCTGATCAAAGAACTCACCAAGATGTGACCGGCCAGAGGACCTGCAACACAAAGCAGAGGAAGTAACCGGCCAGCAAACCAACGACGTGATTGATCTTCTCTCCAGTAAAGATTCGCAGAACACTGGTCCTGCAAATAACCAGTATCCAAATTAGTATATCTAGAAAATAGGAGCACAGAGAAAAACAACACGGACACAATGGATGCCATAGGACGCCTATCAGCAAAACAAAAAGCACCGATTAGCACAAAGCAAAGAATTACGTTCAAAAAGCACAAAGCAAAGAAGGCCCAGGATGGAGGTGAGACCGTGGCAGTTGCAACGCGGCCGCCGGTGCTCCGACTCCCATGTCATGCCGGCACGCAGGGGAAAGGGGAAAGAGGCAGCGCCCGGCTCCACGCCGCTCGGTCGTGCTGTTTCTGAGGCTCGCAGCATGCCCTGCTTCTCTGGCCGAGAGGGGCCGCCTGGAGAAGGCCGCGGATGGAGTTGTCGCCGCCGCCGCAGCAAATCGAGGGTGGGCATGGCAGCGCAGCCCGGACCCTTGATGGAGCCAATCGACTTTGGATGTAGCAAATCGCCTCCGTGCTGCTCGCTTGACCACAAATCCATAGAGAGAAAGAGAGATGGGGATCAAATGGAGCCGCACCGACAAAGATGGAGGGCAAGCCTCGCCTCGCGCCGGCCGCCCCTCACCGCATGTGAACCCCTCATTCGCACGCCATTCGCCGCCGCCATCTAGCTTGCCATGGCACAACTCGAGGGGGAAGGGGCCAGCCCCTTGCTGCTCCCACACCGGCGGCGAAGCAGCAGGCGAGGGGTGGAGGCAGGCGGAGATTGAGAAGGCTGGAGGAGGTGGCAGCGGCGGCGGCGGGGCTAGAGAGAGAGCACGCGTGGGTATGAGGTAGGGTTTGGGGCCACCGGAGAGCGCCGAGCAGAAGAGATAAGGTTGGGACAGACGGACGTGAATGAAACGAAAAAACAGCTGTCGATAAAAAGTTCGGGTCCGCGAAGAGTCGATGTGGCCTTTCGGTTTTCGAACACGTCGACTGGGAGCGACGTGGCTCGCTGAAGTGGGGGTAAATCCTCACAGGTTTTAACCATTGCGATGCGATGCGATACATGGGTATCATAAGTATATAAATAGGAAGTGTTTGGTTAAAGAGTCATAACGCAAACGTTAATGCAATCCAATCACTGGGGAATCATCAGTGGAATGGGCGATTACAACCTCTGTTTGGTTCGTCTCAGGAAACGGTATCGCAAATGAGAGACAGGCTTCGAGTCATGAGAGGGGCGATGTTTTTCTGGATTGCAAAATTGAACTCCACATACTCCAAATCGATACACTGACCATAAAAATCGAGCTCCTGTACTTCGAATTGATCCTGTAAGGTTCCAATTTTGCACAGGCAGACCTAAGGATCGGTACGCATCGCATTCACATTCGAACGGTCTGTCCTCGACGATCGTCCCCATGGTCGTCGCACCGCCCTTCTTCCGCATCGGGCCCAGATGGCTGGCACCGCCGCGTTGGAGTTGTTCTTCTTGCTGCTGCTCGTGGCCGCGGGCTTGGTGCAGCAGCAGCTACGCGTGCGCGGTACCACTGTGGCGGTGTCCGCTACGCCTAATCCGGTATCGCTGTGGTGGTGTCCGCTACGCCTAATCCGGTACCGTTGTGGCGGTGTCCGACGACTGCGACCCGCTAAGGAGCAGGCGGATCTCGCGAGCAGCAAGATCTCTGGCGAGCTCTCATGATTTGGTTTTTTTTCTTCGATTCGACCCGTATCGTCGTCCGCTGTGCCCAAGCCGGTACCGTTGTGGCGGTGCCCGACGACTGCGACAAGCTAAGGAGCAGGCGGATCTCACAAGGAGCAGCAGGGTCTCTGGCGAGCTCTCACGATTTAGGTTTTTTTCTTCGATTCGACCCGTATCATCGTCGATTTCGCGGTGTTGGACCTCGACTTGGTCTTGTTGCAGTCGATTTGTCTTTTTTTTCTTCTTCATCAGCCTCGGTCCCTGTTGTCCCTCGAGCTCGCGACCTAGTGCGTGGCATGCCGCGTGCGCCATGGCGGAGCGTGCAGCTCTCGCGAGGACCTCAATTTGGCTTTTTTTTTCTTCGTTTCGACCTCCATCATTGTCGATTTGGCGGTGTTGGACCTCGATTTGGTCTTGTTGCAGTCCATTTGTCTTTTTTTCTTCTTCATCTGTTGTCCCTCAAGCTCGCGACTTGGTACACGGCATGCCGCGTGCGCCATGGCGGAGTATGCAGCTCTCGTGAGGACCTTGATTTGGCTTTTTTTTTCTTCGATTCGACCTCCGTCGTTGTCGATTTGGGTGTGTTGGACCTCGATTTCGCCTGGTTGTACTTGATTTGTCTTTTTTCATTCTTCATCTGCCTCAAGGTCCCTTCTCCCCCTCTGTTCTCCCTCGAGCTCGTCGACCTGGCGAGCGGCACAGAGGAGCAGCGAGGCGAGCAAGCACAGTGCGGCGGTGCGTGCATGGGCGTGGTACGGCGGCGCCCACTTCGCCGAGAGGATTGCCCTGTTTTTTTCTCGGACACCGACGACGCAGTTGTTTTTTTTTTTTGCTACCATTGATGGAGGCCGCGTGGAAAAGTCTGACACACAGCAAGCATAGACACGTAGGGGCTCGGATGGCCGCGGAACCCCTCCACGATAAGAAGGTACATATATGTATCTAGCCAGCATGTAATACATGTAGTTTGTAGATGTGTTTGTCCCGGTGGTTCTTTGGAGCTGGCTGGTTCTGTGTCACTCGTGGATGTTTGTTTCTAGCAACGCCGAGGGTTCTTTCACCGAGGATACGCCCCCTGCCTATTAAAGTTTGCTCGGACGTTAATTTATTTATGTGTTGTGCGAATCCAGCTCAAGACGCCCCTGGGCGCAAGGTGTAAACACAAATCACAGTTCACAAGATAAAATCGAGAGAAATTTCAATCTTTCCCAGCTTCGTGATTATTGATGAGAAAATTGCATATTTGGGACTCCAATCTTTTGCCATTTCAAACATCGACTTCGTAAAAATAGGATTCGAAACATGTGACACTTGATTTCAATGCCATTAAGTGTGAAAGGACCGTGACACCCTAAGAGGGGGGTGAATTAGGTGTCTCTAAAAACTAAGGCTCCAAGCACATATAAAAACCTATTCCAATTCTATCTAAATGTGCATTTGGTTTTCTCTATGTGTTATCTCTACCGCTACAAAGATTTGCACCCTAGGTCTAATCCTGGCAAGTCTAGGAAAGGTAAATGGGGAAAATAATGCCAAGTATGAAATGCAGAAGCTTAAAGGGTAGAGAAGAGCAAAGTTCCGGCACGGTGATTTTTACTGAGGTATCGGAAAGCTCACGAGCTTTACACGAATACTCGTTGTTGGAGCCCCTCTCAAGGGAATGCCCGCTCAAGGGCATAAACTCCCCAGTCGAGTAACTCCGTGGGTGACCACGGAACTTCCCCACGTGCAAGTGGGTCTCCTCTCGTCCCTCCTCGGATGCTCCTCGCCGCCTCCACTTGGTAGAGCTTTGGCCAAACAGCCAAGGGCCTCTCCTCCCTTGCACAATCACCGGTGGCCTCTCCACAAACTCGGTTGGAGAGTCTCGCAAGACTACAAGCCCCCGAATTATAACACTTGGTGCGTGCAAGCACCGGGTAAAGAAATAGGTATGCAAATCTCGCTAAGCTCTAGGCTAAACACCTAAGACTAATGGGTCTAGAATAGCACTAATCACTTTGTTAATCACCTAGATCTTCTATTTAGCACTTTTGTGGATTGAGCACTTTAGAGAGTGTAGAACACATGCATTGATCTTCCCTGAGCTCCAGCACACTTCAAATGGCTGGGGCACCTCTTATTTATAGCCCCAACCAAAGAAACTACTAGCCGTTGCTAGCCGTTGCCACTTTCTTACGTACCATCGACTGATTCGACGGGTGTAGAAGAGGGACCCTCAAAATAGTCGTCGTTCCCTTTAATCTTTGAATCTTTGAATTCCAACGGCTACATTGCACCATCGACTGATTCGACGGACACCCCATCGAAATAATCGTCGTCCACCAGAGACGAACGCACGCCGGTCTTCAACCACCATCGACTGATTCGATGGACCGTCGACTCATTGGACGGGTGCCCGTCGAAATAGTCGTCACGTACCAGAGACGTGCGCACCTTCCACCTTTTAACACCATCGACTGATTCGATAGGCCATCGACTGACTCGACAGGCACACCATCGAATTAGTCGTTGCCTCTGCATCTTGCAATTCTTCCGTGCTTCTTCGCAGGTCTTTTCTTCTATCTTCATTGCTATCTTTTCCACGTGAATTGGAAAGCTTCAATTTGGATAACCAATATTTGGATATTGATTATATAAGTATTTGGATGGCTTCCAAAGTATCCTTGGGACCTAGTAATATCTACAAATATCATCTAGACAAATAGTTAGTCTCATTAGTTATGTTGTCAATCAATTGCCAAAATTACAAACTATGACCTAGATCCATTTTTCTTACAAAGTATATTTCACCTATTTTCTAATCAATCTCCTTGTATTTGGCACCTGAAATGACTTTGTTACCCTTCAGTTTTTTTCAATGGCTCAAGTACGTGAAAAAGCTCACGTTTCTTTATCCGATCTGGCCCTATCCGGTCTCTGGCTCGGCTCATGTACATCTTGCCCTTCTGCCTTTGACCGCCCTCTAGTGCGTTTAGATTTATCAACTTTCTCCAAAAAAACACTGTTCCTTCAACTTTTCTCTATTCATCTTATCCCTCCCACTCACAGAACACTGTTCATCTATAGTGTTTTTTTAAGAATCTTTTCCAATCTAAACACCCCCTCCTCGCAATGGTCGGCCGCCCACTCGACCAGGTAATTTTCAAGTTGAGACCGGGACCCTAGGTAGTAGCAGGATTATCAGGCCTGCTTGCTGTTGTGCTGCACCGCTGATTGGAGCCAGGCGCGGCCTCACCACAAGCCAACGCAGCCAGGCCGGAGGCCGGCGGCGCGTCCCCATCGTTGGGCTTTGGCGGTGCAGCGTTGAGTCCAGAGAAGATGAAACGTCGGTAGAGTTACGAAACGTCGCTAGCCGATAAGATCCACGCGGAGGAAAAAAACAGAAGGGCAAAATAGTCCTTTCATGTGCCAAATATATGTATATGGATTAGGAAAAAGGAAAAATACGCCTAATGGCATTGAAATCAAGTGTCACATATTTCAAGTCCTATTTTTACGAGGTTAATGTTTGAAATGGTAAAACTGCGAAGCACAACGATTAGAGTCCCAAATATACAATTTTCTTATTATTGATCAGTCACCGATTTTCACCGGCAACTTCACCATTGTTTTTTGGCCATCGTCTTAGAGAAATTCGTGGTGATGCCTTAGCTTCATCACCTTTCATGTGAGAATTCGCCGCCACCACTTGTACAAAGTATTTTAGGAAAATTGAACAGGGCTATCATCCAGAGAAAAAAAATGAAGAGGGGGTTCGTACAAACTCTCTTAAAAAGAATTTGAGGTGGGGCTTCATGTACCTAAAATTAATTGCCGCCTTTGGCACTGGAAATTTGCAGCGGCGACTTTGCCCATTCTTTCTTCAGCTGTCCTTTGTGATTTGATTCATAGGTCAAAATTGTGGCTGCTACTTTGTCAGTTTTTGAGCACTTCCATCCATCACCTGGTTATTCATAGCTCAAAATTGCATTCGTTTGGTCCCCTGAAAATTCACGGTGGCAATTAGTCATTTTTTCAGTGACACCTTCACTGAGGATTCATTACACTCCAAGGTATGGCTCGTTACGGCTGCAATTTTTTTTCCGTGTTACCTTTTTTCTTTGGCATGTTGGTCAGCTGAAAAATTGTGGCTTTGCTTTTTTTTTATTGAATAAAATGTGGCGGCTTTGCTGGTAGTAACTGATTTTGGACGCAGAAGTCTCATCTTCATCTTGAGCGCCCTGGTATGCTAGAACGCCTAAGTCTCGGCCTCATTAAGAGCCCAGTACACTACAACTGTTTAATCCGGGAAAATATATAAGCAGAGAAAGGTTCGCTGCCTCCGCTGCTTTGACCACAGGATTCAGGATGTTTGTTTGCTGCCGACCTCTGTAGGTTAATTACTTGCCTGGTCTATGGGTTAAAAACTACAGCCAACCATGTTGGGCGCACCAGTTGGCCTATGTAGGAGACGAAGGTTTGCTGCCTCCGCTGCTTTGACCACAGGAATTACTTGCCTGTTTGTTTTACTAAGCAAAGGCGCATGTGCGACACGCATGTGATACAATGTTCAGTAAGGATCAAGAGCGGTGAGAAGAATATTTAGTATTTGATGGTAACATTATTCAAAATCTTGATTTTGATAGGTGTACATCCTTAGCCGCATGTGCTTGTATGAATCACGAACTCGTTCATATGAATCGGTGAAGACATAATTTTGCAAAGCATGAAGTAATAATTATTTCAAGATTTCCTGTGTAAAATCTTATTAGTTTCTAAATTGATTTTAACTAAGTGACCGTTTTTTCTTTATAGAAAAAGGGACTCATCACTATATTTTTTACGACAAATCTTACTCATAATCTCTCTAGTAACCAAGTCTATTCTGATCTCATCTTTCTTTCTGTCAAACAGTGAATTACTTACAAAAATACAGCTTTGATCACTTGCTCTTTGTCTCACCTGCCCTCTCTCTTCCACGGTTCTATCCTCTGCACTTGTGCAGTGCCGTTCAGCACGGGTGCCTCCTCCTGCTTCTGCCACCGTGAGCAGCCCAGCGTCTTGCTCTCTCCTGTGCAGGCCAGCGCAGGTGGACCGCTTGCAGGTGGCTTGAGATGGAGTGGAGCCAGGGAAGCCGGGCGGGTGGGGATGTGGTGGACCCGAACGCGAGGCTAAGCTAGGAACCGACGGGTACAGTGGTCTCAGTGACCAAATAAATTTGTTTTTAGCACAAACATCCTCTAACTCGAAGTTTTGATGGGTCTCTACCTCATCTCACCTCTTTTGGCCCTTACATGTGGGTCCGATGTGAGGGGTACCGTGGGCCCAATTTAGCTGAGAAACGTTTTCAATTCTACTCGTTATTTTATAGATAGATTTATGTTGACCCAGTAATTTTTAGCATCGCCTCTGGAGGTTGATAAAATATTCACAAATAAACTCTAAACCTACATATAGGTCTCAAACTCGATTAGATCTGCTTTCACCAGTAGAGAAACAATTTTTCATCAATTTTTCATGGTCGACAATAGTCCATGTTGTTTTGGACCCGGACTGGTGCAGGGGACATTTTGTGGTGCTCTATCTCGAGAAAGAATAGTTAAGGACTAACTACTAAGGCATTGCTAGTCAAGTGTTGAACGTACCAATGACATGTCGATTATATGAAAACTATAAATGGGCGTACCTGAAAGGTATGAGACTGGAATCTAATTTCTAACCCTTTTTATGAGGAAGAGTAGACAAGGTCTATTGGGATGTTGCACCTAGGAGGGGAGGTTGGGGTTGAAGGTGCAAATTCTGATGGTAAAAGTTGCCTTGAGATGATCTATGAACGCTCTCAAGTAGTGCTCATTGGGTTACCTCTTGCAAGGTTAAGAATTTGAATCGATTTCTCCTTACTCTTAGTTACTGAGACTACTTGTCCATTGCGCCACTACAAGTGACAACATAAATAAAAAACGGTTGTCAATGATGAGAAAAGATGGATGGGTATGTAAATGTCACTAATGAGAACTTAAGAACAAGTGTTTGTTTCAGTTTTTTTTTTTCAATAACCTTGCTGGAAATTAATGGGCACCTTTGTCGGGCTGGTCCACGGAGTTTGTGCTTGCCGATGAATAGAAGTCCCATGAGTTGCGTACGAGTTGTTTTTGTAGGCTGCTGACTTGTTTCCCTTAGTCGGTAGTGTTGTTTTGCTACCGGCCGATGTGATCTATTGATCGGCAAGTAGTCGGTATTGTTTGGCCGACTTGTTTTGTCATCCTAGGTATTGTTGCGGAGGTTATTGCCATATAATGGCTTTGGAACATGGTATTTGTATTACCAGATTTGTTTTTATCAAAGTCTTCCACTGTAGTTCACACTGTGTTGTAATAGCTTAACATCTGTCTGGCGGTTTTGTATAAAATTTATCCATGTGCAAGGAACTTTCATTATCACAAAACAGAGGCACTCCAAGGAGTGTCTGGCGGTGAATTTCATACCATAATCAAGGAGTGTTTGCTTCATCCACAATAATTGAGCACAACAACTAGCGGCTGCAATATATTCTGCTTCGCTAGTGGATAGGGCCACTTAATTTTGTTTCTTAGAGCTCCAAGAAACTAGTGACCTTCCAAAAAATTGACATCCACCGGAAGTGCTTTTTATATCAACCTTGTAACCGGCAAAATCGGTATCCGAATAACCAATCAACACAAATTGAGCACCTTTAGGGAACCAAATACCAATATTGAGTCTATTCTTCAAGTATATAAATATTGTTTTGCTGCTATCAAATGACACTCTGTCACACTCGGTTTTAGAAAGACAAACCGAATGCATCTCATATGTGTGCCAGGATCAAGTTTCACACATATGATAGACTCCATGAATATAGAACACAAAGTTACAGCGGAAATAGTAAAATAAATACATTACAAACGTTTTCTAGCAGCGGAATCTTCAACTCTTAACCACAAACAGTTGACTGGGGTTGCGTACGCCTAGCAATCTTCATTGAACGCACTAAAGAACTTCACATCTTCTTCTCCTTCTGATCCAATATTTAGCAAGGGTGAGTACACTTATGGTTGGTACTCAACAAGTGGGGGAAAATGCAAAGCTTTCAAGGAAAGACTAAGCGTTAAGAGCGGTCAGTATTTTAGTCGGTCAAGTTTTATTAGCAAGCACCGATTTACTAAGATATAAGTATATACCAACCCAAATTAATCATATAAGGAGATATATCATCTCACATCATTCGTGCCAGAGCACTTATTCCTTATCCAGGAACCACAATTTATTTTCATCCTCAAGTTCAATTATCATGTGAGGATCCAGGCCGTTCATAACCGCGAACACGGCTGTTATAACAGTTTTACACTCTGCAGAGGTTGTACACTTTCACCATAATTCGCGCAAAAGCTCCGAAGAACTTTAGACCCAACCATGCAGTGCGGGCCAGGCACGTACCACACTTCCGAGGTGTGACTGCATAGGGATGCTACAAGGCTTTTTCAAAGAATTCCTATATGTACGTGTTTGCTCCCCGAAGACCACGGTTCCAACGGCAAGGCCTCTCTCGCCTTCCGATCCCCGCACCTGCCATGCCGGTAATGCCCCCAAATTCCACCACTAGCAGTGCAAACACAACACACAGTTCATCTAGTTACTTAGCCAAGACCAGAGCCATATGGTATTGTGGTTGTACGGTTAAATCCTAGGTTGCCGCTCCATGTTCCAATTAATCATATGATCTTGTTTAATATCACCGTCAGAACATGGATAAGGATATGTATATGTAGCACAAGATTATTATCTTCACATGTAATGAAAAGTATTCCCAGATATAGCAGCTAAGCAAAGCTACCCAACATGAATGTAAAGACCCGGTGTAGCAAGGCTTAGGTAAAAAGACTAGTCATCCTTAAATAGGACCCATCACATTAATTCAATACATAGCATAAAGTAAACTTTAATTCACATGACATTGCATAGGACAAAAGAGAGTATGCACAGGGGGAAATCCACTTGCCTTAAATCCTAAGAATATCTGCTAAAGCTCAATTCCTTAATAGACTTAATCTTCAACAAACTCTTCACAGCTTGATCTTCAAACTCAGCTTGAACGTCTATCGTCACACGAGCACATACAAGCAAACAAATGCACAAATAAATAAATAATACACCAATCATGGGCAACAATATTGATCAAGCATAGAAACAGGTCGAGGTCTTGGTAAGGATCGTGAAGGCACGGGAAACACGGAGATCAGAGAGAGCGATACATCTATCGACGGATTTGGATGATAAAGGAAGAACACACTATGCGCGGGATATGTTTTAATTCAGAAAAGGCATGCAGTGAATATTTCAGAGGAAATATTCAATATCTGACTTAACTAAATTATACATTCATATGAAAAGGCGGCTTAAAGCATAATCAATTTTATTTGTAAATATTATATATAAATTATATCAATTAAACAATTAAATTTTTGAAAAGAATTATATATGAGCATCTAATCGAATAACTTTATTATTCGTGTTCAACTAGTCAATTATAATTTATAAATACATTTATATTTATACTAGTCAAGTTAACATGTATTATGAAAACTCGGATATAACCTATGTAGCTTTTATTCATAAAACAAATTGAATAACCATTAACCAAATTGAATTAGTTTATGAAATCCTAAGTATATTCCTATATAGCTTTTAATTAGAAAGACTAGTTAAATGAGTATTAATCAAGTTCACATTTATTCATAAAAGTCGATGTATAAACATGGTCATGTTTTATTCAGAAAACTAGATTTAACAATGAGCATTAAATAGATTAAATATATTAGTTTATAAAACAACTATATAAGCTAATTAGATTTTATTTGAAAAAGGATATGAAATAAACATTAACCATGTTAACATCTTTGTTTATGAAACAAGATATAACTCTGACCATATTTTAATTATAAAAGGCTAGTTTAATAATGGTTAATCAAATTAACTTTGATTGTAAAACATGAAGGTAGAACTATGATTTGCTTTTAATTCAAAAAGCTAGTTAAATTAGAATTAAGAAAATTAATATTTATTAATTTATTTCAAAACATGAAATTGGTAAACCTACACTGGTGAACTAACTTTGCATTTTTAGAAAGTTAACGCATCAAGAACGAGGTTAAACGGAGATAAAACGTGAAATCTATGGATATAAAACAAGGCTGTATGGCTTAACTGCGAGGAAGCGAACTTAATAGGGGCTTAAACAGAAGAACTCAGGGGCTAAAACACAATTTCACATGAAAACCCGAGGGCTCACATGCAAAAGAGGCGGCCAGGGACGGCGGGTTCAAAACCAGGAAAGGTCAGGGGCCTAGACATGAAGAAAAGGACCTATATGAAATTACTTTTGATCTAAGGTGGACTGCAGAAAACTGCAGGGGTGTTTCTGCAAAATGGCCAAAGTGGCCAGTTTGACCTATGTAGACTTGGATTAGATCTATTATGGGGCGTCAGATCCAGATCAGACTGCGGGAATTTGGTTGGGGTCTCTGTTCACTGTAGGAGACACGCCGGCGGCGGAGCAGGACGGCGCTTCGCCGGAGCTCGGTGAAACGGGGGCTAGCGGTCATGGTTTCAAGAGATCCTTGGCTCTAGAGCAAGATGGGAATGCGGTGGTTCGGTTTTGGGGTTTCGTTGCGAGGATTGGGCGACGGAGATGGCCGGCGACGTCGAACCGCGGCTTGGCAACTCCGGCGAGGCGGCGCGAGCGCTAGGATCAATAGGGAAAGCAAAAGTTGGTGGAGAGGATTCTATACCTCCTTACCAAGCTTCGGTGATGCTCTTCGTCGATGGAGAGGCGGAGAGACGGCAAATCATTGGCGGTCGACGGGGATTAGGGTTGGCGGCGTGGTGGTGAATGGCGGCGCTAGGGTTCGAACTGTGGGCAAAGGCGTTCAAGGAAGTGGGGCGGCACTCTTTATAGGCCCGGGTGGGGGTCGCCTTGGCGTGCGCGCGAAGACAGGGTGCGGCACGAGTTCTCAGGTTCGAACAGGAGTCTGGTTCGTGGGGGATCGACCTAGGGAGAGGGATGACAGGTGGGGGCCACTCATCGGTGAGAGGAAGGGATAGAGGGAGAGAAGGAAGGCCGGGTTGGGCTGGGCCGAAAGGCAGGCTTAGGCCGGCGCGGGTGAGATAGGAAGGAAGAAGAGGTGGGCCGGGCTGAAACTAGGGCCGACAAACGGAGATAAGAGAGATTTTGGGAAAATGTTGAAACTGTAGTTTTAAACTGTTGAACTTTCAATAAACTTTTGTTGAAATTCAATTTTTCACTCCAAAAATAATGCAACAACATGAATGCAACACTTTATTCAGCACAACACAAAGCTTATTCATTTAAATTAGGAAATTGATTATTTTCCTACACTAAATATCATGATAGCCAAATCAATGTTGGAAAAATTTTAATAATTCGTGAAAATCATTTATTTAATTAAACTTTCTATTCACAAGTTTAGGGTTGTGACACACTCTTTTGGATCGGCTTGAAACCTTGCACACATGCACACACTAAACATGATATTGGGCCTAGATGCGGTGAGATAAAGCAAACTACCAATCATAGACCTATAAAGTTTTAGAACAACAATTTACCTCCCTTATGAAGATCAAGATGCCCATTTTATGCCATAGGAGTTTTCATTGGTTTTGCTTCCATCAAGCCAAACTTCTTCTACAAATAAATCCTTCAAATATTTTGATTGGAATATAAATGTCCCTTCCTTAAGTTGCTTGATTTTAAGTCCAAGAAAGAAATTCAATTCACCAATCATTGACATTTCAAACTCATTTGACATCATTTCACCAAATTCCTCACAAAAATCTTGGTTAGTTGAACCAAATATAATATCATCAACATATATTTGACAAATAAACATGTGATCTCTAATAGACTTAGTGAACAATGTAGTGTCTACATCCTCAGTTTTGAAGCCCTTAGCAATGAGAAAATCTCTAAGCCTCTTATACCAAGCACGAGGAGCTTGTTTCAAACCATACAGAGCCTTAGAGACTTTATAAACATGATTTGTCTTCTTTGGATCCTCAAAACCGGGGGGTTGCTCCACATACACTAGTTCAATAAATCTAACATTCAAGAAAGCACTTTTAACATCCATTTGATATAGTTTTATATTATGAGAGCATGAATATGCCAAAAGTTTCACCAAAATCCAAACCTTCAACTTGAGTGTAGCCTTGAGCAACCAATCTTGCCTTGTTTCTCACAACAATGCCATTCTCATCTTGCTTGTTTTGAAAAACCCATTTTGTGCCAATGACATTATAATTCTTGGGCCTCTCCACCAATTCCCAAACTTCATTTCTAGTGAAGTTATTTAGCTCTTCATGCATAGCATTGATCCAATTCACATCTTGAAGAGCTTCATCTACACATTTAGGTTCAAGAGAGGACACAAAAGATTAATGTTCACAAAATGAAGTAATACGAGAATGAGTTTGAACACCCTTACTAATATCACCAACTATTTGATCAATAGGGTGATCTTTGGCAATGGCATGATGAATTCTTGGTTGAACATTTGGCTCTTGTGTTGAGGTAGAAGGTGTGGAGTTAGAATCCAATGGAGCTTGCTCTTGAGAGATATTATCATGACTTTCTTCATTAGTTACTTGAGGTTGATCACTTGATGAGGAGGTAGATGGAAGAGCTCTTGTGGAACAAAGTATTCCTTCCTCTTCATTATTTTCTTCTCTTTGTTTCACATAACCAATAAATAGATTTTTTATGGCCTCATTTAAACTCTCATTTCTCAAGTTTCTTTCATTTTCTTCTTCTTCTTCATGTGAGCCATTTGATTCATCAAACTCAACATCGTAGGTTTCTTCAACAATACCATGAGTTTTGTTGTACACTCTACAAGCTTTGCTACGTGATGAATATCCAAGAAGAAAACCTTGATCACACTTGCTTTGGCTTCTTGAGAATATAGCACTTGCATCCAAAAACCCAAAAATGTAAAATATTTGGCTTTCTTCCAATCAATAGCTCATAGGGTGCCCTGCTCGAGATTCTATGACAATATAGCCTACTTGATGCATGACAAGCGGTGTTGATTGCTTCGGGCCAAAAACTATCCGAAACTCTATAGTTCGAAAGCATGGTTCTTGCCATATCAATCAATGTTCCATTTTCCTCTCAACAAGACCATTTTGCTCTGGAGTATACTTGGATGAAAATTCATGCTTGATGCCCTTCTCATCACAATAATCATCAATTTTAGAATTTTTTAATTCACTTCCATTATCACATCTAACTTTCTTCGCTTTGAGCTCAAATTCATTTTCAGCCTTTGTCAAGAATTTGTTGAATATACCACAATAACTAGACAATAGCAATTTCCACCAATGCTTCTATATGTTGTTGGTCCAAATAAATCCATATGCAAAAATTCCAATGGCCTAGTAGTTGACATGACACTTTTTGGTGGGATGAGAATTAGCTAATTGTTTTCCGGCTTGACAAGCACTATACAATTTATCCTTTTCAAATTTGACATCCTTCAACCCAACAACAAGATCATATTTAAGAGTCTATTAAGTTGCTTCATACCAACATGTCCAAGCCTTCTATGCGATAACCAACCTTTAGATGACTTAGAGAATATGCCTAATGTCAAGTTAGTTTTGCTAGAAGAGAAATCAACTAGATGTAAATTTTCATGCCTAAAACCTTTAACGATTTTACTATTTCTATAAAAAGGTGGTAAACTCAACTCCATCACTAGTGAATATGCATTTATAACCAAGATCACAAAGTTGAGTTACCGACAATAGATTAAACTTGAGTGAATCAACCAACAACACATTGGAAATGATCATTAGAAATTGCAAATTTTCCCAAACCTTTCACGTCACCCTTGCTATTACCACCAAAAGTAATATTATCATAATTGGCGGCTTCATCATCAAGAGAAGAGAACATATTTGATTCACTGGTCATATGTTGTGAACAACCACTATCAAGCACCCAATGCCTCCCTCCGGACTTGTAATTCACCTACAAAAGAAAAATAGTTTCTTTTAGGTACCCAAACTTGCTTGGGTCCTTGCAGGTTAGTGACCAAGGCTTTTGGCACCCAAATGACTTTCTTTTTAGCACCGAGTTTAGGGTTTCCAACATATTTAGCAAAAACATTACCACTAGCATTTTTTCTTAATTACATAGCAAGGATTAAAGGTTCCAAAGGATACAACATTCTTCTTTGAGCCATAATCAAAACTCATGTTACCGTTGATTTCCACAAGATAAGACTTGTGGGAGACAACAACATTTTCACCTTTCTTCTTTTTCTCATATAATGTCTTGTTGCCCTCCTCAATATCAATATTTTTACTTTTTCTTTTCACAAAAGTGGTCTTATGTGGAACAAAAGCTTCCTTACCCTTTTTGGGAACATACCCAATTGCTTCATGGTTCAAAGCATAGTTTTGATTACCCAAAAGACGTTTAATTCATTTTTATTATTGAACCATTTAGCTAAACATTCATTTTCTTTCCTAAGCATTTCATTTTCAACCATGAGTGAGGTATCACAAGTAAAACCATTGTCAAAGCATGAATAATCATTTGAACTATTATATGGCTTAGATGAACTAGGAGCACATGACAAATCATTCAAAATATCACATTAGTACTAATGCTAGTGGTGACTTTGTTTTCATGAGCTAGACAAGACATGTGAGCTTCCTAAAGATTCTTATGAGTTTATTTTAGATTCTCATAAGATGAATTTAGCTCCTCGTAGGAATCTAGAAGAGCTTTTTAGCTCTTTTTCAATTCCTTCAACTTAGCCTTCTCTTTGCTCATGTAATCATCAGCATCACTAAGCATTTGAACAAGATCATCATAAGACAATTCATCATTATCAAGTTCATCATCATGTGATACCTTGGCCTCACCCTTTGCCATAAGGCAATGAGGTGAAGAGAAGAGTGATGGAGCCTTCTTGATGGCGATACCAGCAACTCCCTTGGAGGACTTGTGATCCTCATCATCACTATCATCGGAATCGGAGCTTTCATCGGAATCCCACTCAATATAGTATGCTTGCCCATTCTTCTTTCTCTTAAAAAAACTTTTCTTCTTCTTCTCACCATCCTTCTTATTCTTGTTGTTGTTTGGGCAATCCATGGCAATATGACCATTTTCATCACACTCAAAGCACTTCTTGTCATCAAAGTGATTTTTCTATGAAAATTTTCCTTTCTTGTCATAACTCTTGGTCTTCATCAATTTCTTTAACCTTCTCACAAAGAGAGCCATCTCTTCATCGGAATTGCCTTCATTGTCACTTTCTTCATTTTTATTTTCCTTTGAAGATTGAGCCTTGAGACCAATACTCTTTTTGCCTTTATCACTAGAGACACCATGAGCTTCATTTTGTGACTTCTATAAAATGTCATGAGTAGTCACTTCTCCCAATATTTGAGTGGGTGTCTTCTTATTCAAATCTTCTCTCATAAGCATTGTGACAATTGTATCATACTTGCTTGGAATGCTTCTAAGAAAGGTGTGAGCAAAATCATCATTCTTGATTTCATGACCAATATTTCTCAACTCATTCACAATCTCATTCAATCTATTGAACATGGCCTAAACACCCTCATCTTTTCCATTTGGAAATTCCTAAATTTCCTTTTGTACACAAACAACTTTGCCTCCTTCATGGTTGATGTTCCCTCATGAATTTCCATAAGCTTGGTCCAAATATTGTGAGCATTCTCTTGACTCTATTGAACTCATTGATATCAAGTGCACCATAAAGTACATCCATGGCTTGATCATTGAGAGCATCATTTTCATTGTCAAGATTTGTTCTATTATCTTCATCAAGAATCACATAGCCATCTTCAACAATTCTCCACATCTTTCTACTAATTGCTTTGAGATCTGAACCATCATTCTACTTTTCCAATAATCATAGTCTGTTCCATCAAAGAATGGTGGCCTCCCCATATGAACATTATCACTAGTCATAATCCTGCTCCGAGATGATTAAATCCTTGATCAAAGGAGACCTTGGCTCTTGATACCACATGTAGGATTGAAGATTACTGACTAGAGGTGGGGTGAATAGGCAGTTTCAAACTAAAAGAACAACCCTAGATAATTTTAATTAGCAACATAAAATAAATTCTACAACTAGTGAAACTAGCCTATGTCAAAGGTTTGCAACCTAGGATGACAAAATATCATTCAATGTCTAAGAGATAAATTGCTCAAAGTAAATTGTTTGTATGTAATTGAGTGAAAGAAACAACCGAAGACACGAGCCATTTTCCCCTGGTGTCGATGACTTGCCGGTCACCCCTAATCCACGTTGAGGTGGATTCAAAGCTTCCAATTGCTCCTCTACCAATAATCCACTTGGTGTATGAGCCAATCTTGGAATCAATGAACCTCTCCAAACCTCTTTCCACTAGAGATGCTTTTCACCACTCCGGTGAGGCAAAGCTCAAGAACCTCTTCACAAGAATGAATCAAAGGCTTCTTCACAATCTTCCTGAAGAGCTCAATGAAACTCAATCTTCAAGCCGTCTAGGAGGCGACAACCTCCAAGAGTAACAAATCAATCACCTTGCTTGAAGAACTCCTAGTGCCCCAAAGCTCAAATCATGAATGTAAGCACTAGATGCCTCTCAATCTCACCAAAAATGCAATCTCAAGACATGTGAGTGAGAGAGGGAGTGGAGAGCTCAAATGTGTTTCTCAAGTGTGTAGAGTGGCCAAGAGGAGCTCCCCACGCCGGCCACCCCTCTATTAATAGAGGGGCACCTCAAAACCAACCGTTATGTTCAAAACCCACATTTTCTGCGAACTCGCGGACCGTCCGCCCCAACAGAATCGGACGATCCACCATTATGATCCAACGGCTACAAGTCACATCAAGCGTGTAAGAGCCGAAAATTTTTCAAAAATCGGAAGGTCTGCCCCCAGGGGCCGTATCGTCCGACGTTCACTTCCAACTTACACAGAGCGGTCAGCAGATCGGACACCTCAGAAAATTAGCCAGCGCACCGTCCGGTCCCCAAGGCTAGAGAGAACGGAGTCTCTGTCCAAAACCGAACTCAATGCTAGACCGTCCGCCTTGGTGAGCCGGACCATCCACCGTTGACGACATTTTGCACCAGAGAGGACTTCACCTCTGCTCAACTTTTAATACAGAGGCGGATCATCCGCCAAGCTTGGCCGGACTGTCCACCTTGCAACTTTTCAGCAAGATTTTAGTCAGCAAATAACTTTCATCCTATATGCATGCAATCCAAGTGTTTCAGCAATGTGGCACTATTGACTCGTCAAACAATTGTAAATTGACCCCTCTTGATAGTACGGCTATTCAGCCTACAAATCCGGTCAATTCACTTCTCTAATCACTTCTTGACTGGCAAAACAAAAGCCCTATCTTATACCTTTGCCTTGAGTCCTTCACTACTTCTTATCAACTTTCTTAGTAGAAGCATTCTAGCTTTTTCAACACCATCTCCATGTCTTTTCATAGCGCATTCTTGTGACTAACCTTAATTCATATACTCAATGCAATTGTTAGTCCACAAGATGTTGTCATTACTTACCAAAAGACTAAACTAGGGGCCTAGACGCTTTCAGTCGCCGTCCCGACGTGGTCCGGATGCCACCGCCTCCCTCTCCACCACCGCCGTCTCTGCCATGGGCGACTCCTTGGTGTCCGGCACGCTCGTGCCGTCCGTGCCAAGCCGGAACCCACGCCATCAGGTGACACCTCGACGGCAGCCGTGGCGGTGGCACTGGCACTGGCAGGGAGCGGTGGCGGAGGGAGAGGGCCCTGCCGATAGGGACCTCCTATGCCCGATCATCATGGCTGTCATCAAGGATGCCTGCCTCACCGCCTGCAGCCACAGCTTCTGCTACATGTGCATAGTCACACACCTCAGCCACAAGAGCGACTGCCCCTAGTGCGGCCACTACCTCACCAAGGCCCAGCTCTACCCCAACTTCCTCATCGACAAGGTTGGCTCATTGCCTTCCTGCTCGATTTGCCTCGGCCACTCTTCTCAGTTTTTTGTCATGTGCTGCAAAACACAAACTGGCAACTATTGCAGTGGTCTTAGGGTCTGTTTGGATGGTTGCACAGCCGAGCCTGGCTCTCACCACCCAGCCAGGCCAGCGAGGACCAGGCTGAACACATGCAGAAGCCATTAGTTTGGTTGCCTGGCTCCCCTCGTGCAGGACACAATGAGCAGATGTTTGGTTACCAGGACGAGCATCACATTCAAAATATAACATCATATGAGCTGTGTTTGGTTGACTGCATATCAAAGGGTGGAGTTACCTCTTGCACATTCTGGTGAGGTTACCACCTCTCAGTCCAAAAGTCCATACTCAAAGCTTACATCAATTTACAACGGTTTCGAAGCCAAAATGACAATCAATACAAGCTGCACTAAGATATAGCTCCTTGCACTAAAATAATTTTATCTTTACTAGTTTCACCACTCATTTTTGCCTTTGAATCAGCTACAATTTGTTTTAATTTATCTTCACCTTTGTCACCGTAGAATGCTGTTAGAGCCTTTTCTCTTGTGTTAAAGTACGAGGACATAGCTGGCCAAAAAATTCAAAACAATAGAAAGTTATCTTGTAAATGAGGACGGAGGACAAATATCTTGTAAAGTTGACATAATTATATGTGGACAAATATACTCAGATCATGGACAATAGTGAATAAAACACAACAAAACAAAGCTTCAGATTTAGAACATCCTAGGCAATAGGCAAGTGCTCAGATTGAAAATAGGGAAAAACCTTGACCATCGTAGGCAATGGGCAAGTGCTGAAATATAGAACATGAAAAAAAAATTGATAATCACATGCAATGGGTGAGTGCTCAGAACTAGAATAGGGTAAAAATAGAACATCACACACAATTAACTAGAATACTCATGACTAGACTGTCATGATATTTTCTTGCATCATTCAGGTTGATCCATAATAGTGTCTCATGCACATCAGTGCCACTCATCAGAGTTACAAACTTAAAAACATAGAAAGTTTCTTAGACAATAGCAGGTCATGTCTGTTTGGATGCCTAGCTAGCAAGTGAGTAGTAGGTCAGCTACACAAAAGAATGCAAGATCATGTCAACTGCACAAAAGAAGCCCCCATCTGATCAGTAGGCTCACTGCATAAAAGATGGATCAACCAGGTATAGACCACCAACATATACATGTAGTAGTGCTTGCCCAAGTAAGTCCTTAGTCACAGAACATGGTGAGAGGTAGTCATGCCCACAAAAGGGACACCATGAGCCTTGTTGTCAAGGAGGTGAGAATAGGCCGCCATTAATGCCTCCTCAGTGAACCCGAGCATGTTCATCACAGCCTCATACAGACCAGAGGGCACCTCCTGAACCTTGGTCTCCCGAATAGCATCTGCCACATCGTTCACTGCATTAGTCATGCCACTCAAGACAAGAATGTCCCCATCACTGAGCATGCACCTCTTCCTCTTGTTGCCAACATCAGACCCACTACCAGAACCACCATCCTGAGCCTTGGTGGCCTCTGCAAACATCTTTGTCCCATCATCAACCTTGGCATCCACAGAGCTATCAACAAACTCAGATGGAGACCCCAATGCCTCACCAGAATCCATGGCAAATTTTCCAGTTGCCAGCCCATTCCCAAATATGATCTCCATCTGTTGGTAGTTCTCAATTGGCTTGTTTAGTAATTCAGTATCCTTAGGGTGTGCCTAAAATGCATGTTTGAATTAGGATGAGAATAGGAAAGACATAGGTAAATAAAGATTCATGAATGCATAGTGCTCTTCCTCCAAAGTGATCATGAAATTGTCCCCATCCCACAAGGCTCCACTAAGTTCTCTAAGCTTGACCACTCTAATCCACCTCTGCCTCCACTTGCGCAGGTGATTATACACTTGGTTCGCAGTCACCTCATTGCCTAAGAACTCCTGTGGAGCCTTGGCAACTTGGTTCAAGTGCACTTTTTTGAAACCTTTGTCGGTTCTCACACCAATGGAGATCAACTGGCACATACGATGCAGCACAAAGGAGGACATGGCATTGTTCCACCTCATAGCAGCCCTTTCCTGGGCACCAGCAGCAGCCTGTGCATCAGCAGCTCCAGCAACCTGTGCACCAGCAGCTTGTCGCAGCCTGGGCAGCGGCATCGGCAGCCACAAGCTCCTCAACCAAGTCAAAGTTCACTAGTGCCATCTCCTAATCCCAATCTAGTAGCACAACTTAGAGAAGAGGATGAGAAAGAAATATAGGAGGGGCCAGTTCAATTAATCAAAACAAAATTCATCACAACACTAGCCCAATTCCCTCAGTTGAAAATAAAAATTCATCACAGCACTAGCCAAATTGCCTCAGTTGTAAACAAAAATTCATCATAGCATATTGTCCAGTTCAGAAATATTTAATCATCATAGCATTATGCCTAGTTCAGAAACAATTGATCATCATAGCATTATGCCCAATGCCTCAGCTTAATTAAATTGCAATCAAACAAGCCAACAGCCGAATAAGGAAACATCACAGCTATCCATTGCCTCATCTTAATTAGAGTACATGAAAAAGGAAACATCATAGCTAGTTGTCCATTGCCTCAGCTTAATTAAAGCACATCCAAATAAGGAAACATCACAGCTAGTTGTTCATTGCCTCAGCATAATTAAAGTACATCCAAATAAGGAAACATCACAGCAACTTGCTCAGTGCATACAAAATTCCTAGTACATTCTACTAAATGTGAGTGTGACCTCTATTAGCCCACATTTGATTAGCAATTTCATCTGTAATAGAAGCCCAACCAGAATGGTCATCACTAGGAACAGCATGGCCATGTGGTGCATTATTGTTGGGCACCCAAGAGGCCTCAGGCGGCACAACCTCATCTATACCATACCCAAGAAACCAATTATGCAACATGCAAGAACCACCTTGACCTGTGTCTTGTAAGGATGAAATGGTTTGTTATCAGTCATGCGGAACCGATTTTTCAAAGCAGCAAAAGCTCTTTCACCAGTCACACGCAAGCTTGAATGTCTCAGATTGAACAATTCTCTTGCATTGGTTGGATAGTTCCTACCACCATACTCTTTAAGATGATATCTAGTGCCTTTATATGGAGGAACAAAGCCAAGGCAACATGCATATTCAGCATCTACTAGGTAGAATTTACCTAGAACGAGTAGTAAACATGCATTAGTTCTATTCTTGTTTAGGGTGTCACTTAATTGATGCATCCAGTGATGTGAGTTACCTTGTGGAACCCTTAACCCATCATCCCTCTCTAATGTATCAGCAAGAATGGTGGTATCATGAGCAGATCTCTCCCAACCAGCTAACACATATGTGAATTTCAAGTCAAAGTCAACTGCAACTAGCACATTCTGAGTGGGGTAATGCATCCTACCCCTAAATGTTGATTGTATCTTTGCTGCAACCCTATCATGGATGTAAGTTCCATCTATTGCACCAATGCAATCTTACATGGTTAGCAACAATTGTTGTCACATACAATGAACACATATGCACCAACTAATTTTAATGCTATGTCTAAGTGATTACCTTAAAATATGGATACCATCTTGGGTTGTTCCTTATTTTAAGTGGAGTCTCATTCGAAGGAGGAGTAATCATCTCATGCTTAAGCTCCCCTATAGCATACAACACCTCCTTGAAATATCTATGCACTGTCTCTATAGACCTCCTGAAGGTTTGGTGTACAACTCTATAGCGTTGGTTGTGGCCAACAATATGAAGGAACATTGCAACTTGCTCCTCTACACAGCTATGGAGACTGTCTCTCAACATATTTCGGTCCTTAAGCAACACAGATGAAATAAGGGAGCTTTTCTCATGCGTAGCATGTCTACACACTATGTGTCAGTGCAGTTGTAAATTTTATCCAAATTGCGTTGCCTTTCTTCATCCATAGCACTAGTGGGGCATAACTGACTCTAGGCCGTGACCTTTCAACAAACCTAAGCCTAGACAACAAGAAGGCATACATAGAAGCAACCAGTGCAGCAGCACGAATAGTGAGTATGCATTTGTTGTCTTCAGGTGCCATCTATGTAAACCAAAACAGCAAAAAACAAAGGCTTAGCTACTTCCAGACACATGTTTATAATCAAAATCAATTGCATTGCCATATGCTCAATATACAAGAAAAACATCACTGGCATGGACAACTACTCTAGTCCAAATAAAAAGTATCATCACCATGGACAACTATAGTCAACACAAGCAAATATCATCGGCATGGACAATTGCTCTTGTTAACAACAAGACATCAATGGCATGGGCATAGGCTCAGGTCTACAATAACAGAGCATCACAGACATGAGAAACAATCACAGAGCAAAGACAAGCAAAAGGTGGTATTCATTGTTTTACCGCAACAACAAAGGAGGCAAACCCTCAACAAAGAGGCGAACCGCGTGAGATCACAGATCTACAATCCTGCAAAAGAAACATCAAGCACAAATCAGATCTGCGAACTGAAATCAGACCTACTACTATGAAATCAGTAGATGAAAATCTATGGGAGTGGAGAGGAATCACTTGCCTTTTCACAAGGAGCTCCCCCAAATCAGCTCTACACAACCAAATCAGACCTGCACAACAAATAAGATAGATGACAAGAACCATCAAGAAGAGAATAGGAAAGTAGAGGGGGGAAGAGTGTGCTGGTGTTGAAGAACAGCACCTGCAAATGGAGGGAGAGCAGACTAGCCAGCGCGGAGGTAGTGAGGATTTATAGGCCGCGAAACTAACTAAATCACTAGGGTTTTCCCGCCTGCACACGCAAAGAAGAGGAAAAACCACGCGCGCTTGACCGACAATGGAGGGGGAGAAGAATGGCGCGAGCGGAGGGAAGCGGTGGTGGGAGGAGAAGATAAGGGCGGGGAAATGTGCTAAAGTGGCTGTGATGCTAGGGTTGTCCCATGTGCACATGCGGAGTAGGGTAAAAGGCGACTGTGCGCCCGCGCCTCGCATCGGTAGAGCTCGCATCACAAGGAACGGAAATAAAATCCGCATCGCGAGAGCCTAGTCGGGAGGGGAGGGGGGGTTTGCATCGCTAGGGCCTGGCCCAAGACCTGGTTCAGGCGTCCAAACATGGGCTGCCTGCATCTGGAGAGCCTGGACAGCCCAGATGCAGGCAACCAAACAGACCCTTAGTGTCTAGCACAACTATAGTAGGCATTGCGTGCAATTCTAAATTGTTGAGTTTTGAATTGAAATCCCATTTGGCAGGAGGCACTGGCTCTGTGACATTATTCTGATCTCGATGTTTACCCTTTATTTACATTGCAGCATTACACATTTGTGGTAACTTTTGTGTTCATGTTAGTCAGTTCACTCCATCGTAATTTACAGTAGGTTGTTGGCGATAGCGCCTTCTACCCATTCTAGAATTACTTTCACAACTACTGGTGCTCACTTCCTGTTATAGGTAGTATCGATTAGGTTGTCCATTGCACGTGTTGATGAAGCTCTGTTAGTATGTTATGCCATTGACCTGTGCTTTATGTACTATGTGGTCGTGTTATGCGCACATTAAGAATATGTCCTTGCAGGAAATAAAGAGACTGTCTTGTCTATTGACTGTTTTGGAACATATTGCAGATACGGCTCGCAAAATTTCTTACATTGCATCCATGTCTTGTCTATATAGGTTCTGAAGAAAATATCGGCCCGGCAAATCGCTAAAACAGCATCACCAATCGATCAAGTTCAATATGCGTTGCAATAGGTCAGTGATTCCATATGTTGCACTGCTAGTATCCACCACCGACGGTCCAATCCCTCGCTCACCGACGCAAGCAAAGGTCACCGGAGGTGAAGCGCCAACCGCTGCTAAAAATCCATGAGCTCTTTTAGAATTATTGGAAAGTACTACGGTACGTATAAAATACTAAATTGAATGATGAGAAAAATATCAAGTACCGAAATAAAAGTACGTAAAGATACCAAAATTATAGGACCAAGTACCAATTAAGGGGGCATGCAAGGCAATTTAATTTTATTTTCTCGTAAGTACCATTAAGCACTACATAAGCACTTCAAATACCTGTAAGTACCAATTGGTACTTGCCAATCATTATAAAAGAGATAAAAAAGCATTATTAGAATTGGACCTTAGAGGCAGACACAAAATCTCTCTAGCGGACTTTTTTTTATTTAAAGAGGTGTTTGCATCTAACTGTCTTGAAAAAATTGATTTATAATACAAAGACGGACATTTTAATACAACCACCACATAAAATAGCCTATTTTTAAAGGTAGACGTTCTAAGGTGTCCATCTCTGTAAATCAATTTTCGGAGGCAAACGGCCTATAAAGCCTGTTCCGGAAAACGCTGAGGTTCAACCGGCCTGATAACCATACCTTAGATATAACTCTAAACCTCTCCTCCTTCATCTTTCTTTCGTCCCTCACTCTTTTCTCTCTCTCCCCTCCTCCCGCCGCCAAGGCTCTCCTCCTGCCTTCGCCTCTCCTCCAAGACCGCGGTGACGTGGAGACGGGCGCGAACGAGCGGAAGCAAGCTCGAGGTGGTGTAGCACGAGGAGGAGGAGAGGCCAAGGTGAGGCGGCATGATGGTGAGGCGCGAAGCGACGTGAGGTGAGGTGACGGCGAGGTGTGAGGAGGAGGGGCCAAGGCAAGGCAGCGCGGCAGCGAGGCGTGAGGAGAGAGGAGACGTGGTGAGGCACCATGGGCGTTGGCTCCTCTGACACCAGAGGAATAGGTAGGCGACGGTCGTGGTGGGGCCTCCCCTTCGGATTCGGTACGGGCCACGCGGATCCGACACGGGAGTGAACATGCTAGCAGCTAGCATGGATCGGTGGGGCATGCACATGCTAGAGTGCCCTAGATGGGCTTGGTGGGGCCGTGGATGTTTTCCACACGCCCATCTAGATTTTGTCTTTTCCATTTTTTCGATTAACGGAGGTGGACACAAAACCGCCTCCAGTAATGCCCGGGATAGGATTTCCACCTCCAGAACCCCAAAATCCTCCGAAATCTTTTTTTAAGTAGTGAGCCAGTGCAAATCAGTAGAGGAGATGGAGCCTGCAAGTCTTATTTCCCTTCGCTGCAGGCTTTGTGTTCTTGTGCTCCTGTTTCTGCTTGTGTTCTTGTGCTTTTGTTTCCGATTGCAGGGTTTCACCGCAACCGATTAGCAAGAACAACGGATGTGTTCGTATAGTGTTTCGTTCCAGTATTTGAGTTCAATGGCTTGCAAACAAAGCGGCGACTCCACGACGAGTTCCAAGCAGCATGACGTGGTGTCAGGTATGGCCCGGCATGAAACACTCATGACAAGCGGCCGATTTTGCGTGCAGTGTTGGCAGAGCGTCGCAGCGACGGGCCAAACTGGGGCGTTCGAGGCTCGGCTAGAAGTGTGCAGCTCTATGGAGTATGGATAGTCTCTGCTATGGCCCAGCGCTCACTTGGCATCTAAACATGAACATGAATTGACTCGATCAGAACCATGCTATATAGCCAAAACGATGTGGAAACTCCAATTAGGCGTTAATTTGACCCGAAAAGAATACTACACGTAATTAAATTAATTCAACATTTTGGTTATGGTACCGAGGTAAGTAAAATAGACTTTTTCTCTTAATCAAACATAATGACGCATTATTTAGAAGTACATAAGCATAGGCGCAGTACAATCATCATTTAATTTCCACAAGGGCATATAAAAAATCCGATGCATGCACCCAGGTGAGCCGGCCCAATTTCCAATTTCAGTGCTTGGATTTCTTCAACATGACCACAATGACAGGACACATAGCCTTCCCTTTCTCAAGGTCCTTTGCAAGGATGGAGACGTACACCATGAACAACTCGTCAAGGATGTCCTTACCAAAATGGTTGACGATCAGTGGCTCAATACCAGCCCTTATGATCTTGGCAATGCTTTCCGCACTGCTGGAACAATCGATAACAACATCGCCATCAGAGTCATCATGAGCATCCCAGATTGACTCAAAGAGTTTGATGTCTTCAAGGTCGAATAGATCGTTGTGCTTGATCAATTGTGTCACCTCATCTAATGATGGGGCATAGTATGGCATGTTGAAGGATCTTAGTTTCTTCTTTTCTATGCGACCCTACAAACAATGCACCGGTACGATTACAGGACAAATTTGTAATGGGATATGTCAAAATAGAACTGCCTTTATGTTATTTGGCTGCGATTGCTTTGTTTTCACTGCAAATTGCAATTGCTCCTTAGTATTGATAATAAACTCTGAATTTGATTCTTTTGATGGTTTTATTTGTTACTGCTTTGACGTACCTCTTGGACTAGGTGCCGGAGAGCTTCGGAAAGAAGTTCCCAAACACGAGCCACACCCCCGTGCATTGGCATCTCTCCACGCTTTCGGCCAGCAAATGTTAGTACCATGCGGCCACCAGATACAAGTTCCTGGTACCGCAGTGTCAGAAATAACCCCAAGTCCTCTTGAAATTGTTCCCGGAACAGTTTTACCACTACTTGTGTAGAGAACCGTCCAATTTACATTTGGTTTATATGAAATCATCGATCAATCCCTTAAGATGAGAGCTAGCACGCGTCCGTCTCTTGACTTGCCACGTAGTAACCCACATCGAGAGGCTCATGATAAATGCAATATCACATAAAACAATGCAAATCCGGTAGTCCCGGTATGTGTTCCACAACATGCCCAAGATCAAGCATACACATACCGTTCATACAAATAAACACATCACCAAATCCACCATAGAGAGCAATTTTAGTCATTACATGAGAGTTCAACATTGAAAATATTACAAGTCCAACATAGAGGTTCAAATTTAAATGAGAGCTCCAAATACAAGTCTTGAGCTCAAAATAAAACATGAGTATCATGAATTAAAGGTTCAAGCTTCCTATGGCGATCTCACAGCGATAAAAGATAAAACGCAGCGGTAAGACAAAAGCAAAGATGCCTAGCCCGAGCACACCAATGGCACAAACATCACATGCCCGGCCTACTCCTCACCCGTATGAGAATCAACGGGGTAGAAGAGACCAAGCACGGCCTCCGGTTCGCCTGCAACTTGATGAAATATAGCAACTTGAGTACAAAGGGTACTCGCAAGACTTACGCAAATATAATATAACCAAGGAGTATGCATATTTGGATGTAGCAAGGAATGAGGCCTTAAGGTTAAATAAATTGCATAAACGTCTATCTTATCCTAGCCTTAACTTTTATATAGCATGAGCAAGTGATAAATCATCCTATAGACCTAGTCAAGTTTTATTTGTTTTGCCCATCCCACCTCAATTTTTAGTGAGCAACAATATAGCATAAACATGTGGACATCATTCTCATCCATGCGGTAACTCTACGATGAATCCATGGGACATTGAGCGGTGCCATAACCAAGAGCGTGGCAATTCGAATTGATTTTAAACCTTGCAAGGGTGTACATCTTTACCCACACGACTCGAGGACCTTACGACTCATAGACTTGGCCAAAAGTGCATAAGGGGGTACTCATGTCAACCTTTCCCGAAAAGCCTTGGACGTCCGGAAGTTCACGCCTAGCTTATGCGGAGGGTTGCCTAGGCCCACTATGAACACTCTAGGGCCCTCACCATACACATATCTAGGACCGTGCCCGGATGACCAATTCAAATTCGGTATTAGCTTATCCTCCCATTCATGATATGTGGTAGTACGGAAAAATGCTCAAGCCGACGTCAACAACGGACGGTCCTTAATCAACTCAAGCGGATCTATGCCCGAGACTCCATTCTCACAGCCCTACACCATATCCGCTCAAGTCTCGTAATTCAATTCCATCAACAAGTTTCATTAACCATTTTTAACCAAGGACCATAACGACATCATGGTTGATTAACCTATCCATTCTATTCCCAATAAGCCTATCACTCTACCACTAAGCATGGCTAAGCATTAAGCAACTTAAGACAAGTTAACTCTTACTACTCGAGTGACAAGGCATAAGGTAGAAACATCAAGGAATGGTAAATGCATCAAATAGGATCTACAACATAACCACAAAATGCAACCCAATGCAACCCATAACTCATATTGGAATATATATATTTGCAAACATAGGTATTTCAACATGCTTAGCTGCTGGCCTTGGTTCTCCTCGGTGTCAACCACGTTGTCCTCCGGTTCTCCTTCGGCCTCGGGCTCAACGGTCTCGCACTCCGGCGTCTCGCTCACTAAAAGAGTAAATGCATGCATGCATTAGAGAATGATGACATGATGCGAATGAGAATGAAATGCATGAGCATGATTGTTGATAAAAAGCACTTCAACAAACCATTTTAAAACACCCGTAAAACTAGGACGCGGATAGAGGTTTACCGAAAAGGTAGAACTACTAGCAAGCAAAGGAATAACACAAACAAATTCTAAAACATGGAATTAAGGCCTAGATAAAATATATAGCATGCTCACTGTTATTACAAGATTAAAGAAGTTGGCTATGCATTAAAATTACTTTGGCATATTTAATATTTATTAAATCAAGTTACACCTAAGGAAACAAATTAAATCCTAAAAGACAGGTTTAGCAACAGAACAATTATGAAAGGCATTTTTCCTAGATTCTATACAGTGAAACAAGATTAACAAAATTGGTTTTACCATTTTATCATTTTTGAGCTATTTACTATGTCATTTCTCATTTTCGGGCAGCAAGCATATATTTTAATAAAAACAGTGATAAAATCATATAAACATGGGTAAAAAGTTATAGATCTAGCATTCACATGATACAAGGGTTCTAACAAAACTAGATTTGACATTTTTAGAGCAGTATAACATTTAATATGATTTAACCAAGCTTTGAGCAATATAAATTATAAATAAATATACACAGCAGTACCACATGCAAACATAGAGTTTTATGAAACTTCATCCTTCTAGGAACCCAACAAAAAAGTTTCACAATTTTTGGAGCAGTATACAATTTTCTATGCATTTTACAAGTTTTCAGCCGATTCAAAACAAATCAAAAACGCTTTTGCATCTAAGTCCCTGGGAAACCACAGATCCACGCGCGCGACCACCAGCACAGCAGCCACTGACGCGCGGGGCGTGCAGGTCAGTGACCTGGCCGGAGCAGCCATGGCCGGCGGCCAAATCCGGCGAAATCCGCCGCCTCCGGCGAGATTCCGGCGAGGGGAAAGGCATGGGGAGCAAGAGGGCGACGAGAGCAACACATTCCCCACCTTGGATTTAAGGATTAGTGGACGGGACGGGGTCGTCGGCGAGTGGCGGCGGGCTGCTGCAATGGACGGCGGCGGTGGTGGTGCTGCAGGTGATGGTGGCGGCGATTGGGTGGTTGGCGAGGTGCAGGGAAGGTAGGAGAAGGTGTGGGTGAGGTTTAATCGAGCCGAGGTGGTCTGCAGTGGAGAAATGGCGGCGGCGGCGAGCTCCAATGGCAATGGTCATGGCGGCTGCAATGGAGAGGATGGGGCTAGGGTTTGGAGGCCGGTTGCTCGGGGTTTAAGTAGAGGGGGAAGAGCGGGGGCAAGTGAGGCATTTCGCGTGGTCGGGGAGGTCAAGAACCGGTGGGCTGCTGCGACGTGGAGGCGCCGCCCTCGCTGCCCAACCAGCGAGCAGGGAGGTGACTGGAGGAGGAAGAAGGCGCTGACGAGTGGGACCCACGTGTAAGAGAGACAATTTTTGAAAATGAGTTCAAACGTTTTTGCTTCAAAAGAAATAGTTCCCGAAGTCCAAAAATCACAAATAAATACATTTTAGAAAGCTTAGAATACAAGGAAGGTTCTGCAAGTTCAAAAAGTTGAAAACCATTTTTGGTTTGGTTGCAGTTTTGAATTCAAAAGATACGAATTTGGATTTTCCACTAATTTGTGACCCCTGCAAATGAACTCCAAAAATCTTGTAAAAATACTCTAAATTCCACATTTGCAATCTAGTATTTTATAAAATTTTGAACCAGCACAGTTGCAGCACGAAATTTGGACTTCCTTAATAAAGTGACATTTAAAATAATTCAAACAATTCAAAATGCACACAATGCTTATGTCATGATCCTAGTTTTGTGCACTAATGATGCTCATGATGCTAGTGATTACATGTTGATCATGGATTTAAGATTCGGGTCGTTACAACTTGTGGAGTAGTCTTCCCAATATAGATGTTGTCACCATTCACATAAGTGCCACTTGAGACATCCTCAGGGACCTAGCAGGTAAAGCATGTACCATGCATGCATAAGCATAAGAACAATAACAAAAATATTAATGATACACCGTATTGTGGCATGCAGGAGCCATTTACCAAGTACATATATAAACAGAACATATAGTTCACTTTAGTAAAATAACAGGTTCATGCATACCTTGGAGCGCCATATGAGACAGTGCGATGAATCGAACAGATGGACGCTCTGGCAAGGGAAAATCCTTGTGTACATGGATCCAGGTAGTCCGGTGATGTAGCAAGGAGCCGGTACTGCCTTCTCCTCCTCAGCAGCGAAGAGGCTGCTTCGGAGCTGCGGCTCGAGCGACCGGAAGACAAGGTTGAAGTCGTTGCCTGGCAGATCATTCAGAAAGAACTGAACCTCCATGGCGCGGCTGTCATCTGCCGTTTCTTGGACATAGGCTCCGATCGTGCTCATCACCTCGGAGATGACGAGCAGCGTGTTTGGCCCCGACGAGCAGCCAAGATCAGCTGCCACCATCGTGCTACCAGGGGAGAGCGACTTGAGCACCTCTCTTACGGCCTTCTGGAGCACGGGCGCCACCATCGTGCTACCAGGGGAGAGCGACTTGAGCACCTCTCTTACGGCCTTCTGGAGCACGGGCCACGTGTAAGGATCAAGATGCCTAAGAGGTGGGGTGAATTAGGCTTCTACAAAAATTTAAGCAATAAAACAATCCTTTGCAATAAGCCAATTCACCCCATGTGCCTACGAGTGTGGTTTGTGCCTAGCTAGTGTTGAAAAGAGTTTAGCAACCTAGTTCCAATCCTACTCTAGCATGACAATTCTAGGAATAGAAATGCGGAAAGTAAACTTGCTCAAAGTAAAGAGAAGAGTAGGAAGCCGATTTTCCCAAGGTATCGAGGAGTCGGCAACTCCTGCCTAGTCCTCGTTGGAGCACCCGCGCAAGGGTATAGCTCTGTGACATCTCTGATGTCAAAAGAATTAAAAAGTGCAATTAAAATCAATGCAACAGGGAATGATGGGTTGAAATTCAAAAATCCATCAAAAATTCAATTTTAATTCAAAGACAAGGGATGTTTGGTACCCAACTGAAAACTCGAGATTTTTGTACTAAACTTGAAAATCTCCAAAAATAAAAGTTGTTTGTCATCACAAATAAACCCTAGTCACTGTTGGGAACTTTTGAAAATTTTGCAGTCTAGTCCCTCAAAAACTCGAATTACCATTCTGGGCACCTTTTTGTTTTTGGGTTGTTTGAGCTTGAAAAATTTGGAATTTCAGGTTCACCCCAAAAAGAAAGTTGTGTCCCATCTTCCAAACTCCAACTTTTATTTTTACACTTTTCCAAGTACAGTTCAAATTTTTGGAGAAAATTCGAATTTGAAAACGGAGCTCCACGGGCAAGCTACAGTGCCCCTGGCGCGCCCTGCGCTGGCCGGAGCTCGGCCGCCACGTGGCCGGCGAGCGGCGCAGGCGGCGCTGGGCTGGCCGAGCCGCGGCGGACGCTGGCGCTTGTCGCCTAGCTCTTTTCTCGCCCCTCCCGAGCCGTCACTTCGCCGTCGTCGAGCCGCTCCGCCTCGCGCCGCGCGAACGCCATCATGCGGTCGGAGCACCGCCGTGGCCGCGCGCGCGCGTCGCGCTGAGCAGCTCCGCAGGCCGTGATTCTCCTCCACTCCGCGCCAAATGCACTGTTGATGATCCCCCGACGTCACTCGAGGATCCCCTCGCCCGGTCGAGTCGCTCGCGCGCTGCCCGAGCTCGCTCCGCATTCATGGCGGCCTGCTCGCACCGCGCCGCGCGCTCGCACGCTCCCGAGGCAACACGGTGCCTCCCTTGCGTGCCCAAGCACTCCACCGCGCACTCACACCCCTCCTCTCACTCGCTCACTTCGCCATTTCCACTTCCCCGCGCTCGCTCGGTCGTCTTCTTCCTCGCGCCGCGCGAACCGAGCCGAGCTTCTCCGAGAAATTCCCCGTCTACACTCCCCCATTTCCAAATTCGTCCCGCACGAAGCTAGCCCCCTACCTCAGCTCCAAAACCCCCCACTTTCCCCAAGCTATTGTCACTTCTCCGGCGAGAATTCGAGATTTCCCCCAAATCGCGATTTTCGGCCGCCGGAGCACCCGCACGTCGAGACCCTACTCCGAGCCGTCCCCGAGGTCAACCGAGCACGCCATTAGCTTCCTCGAGCTCCACTGGTGCTCTAGGACCCGTCAAACCTCGACGAACGCCCCCGACCTCACCGGCGTAGAAGCCGCGGCGGCCACGCCGCCACTACCTCGTCGCCGGCAAAACTCCGACCATTCCCGGCCTCCAAACCGTCCCCAACCGACTCGTGGTGAGCCCAGGATGCTTTTCCCCCACTTCCCCGAGTCTAGTTCGCCGCCGTTTGGCCGGCGCAACTCCGGCGAGAGCCGAGGGCATAACTTCATCGTCTTCGTTTGTCTAGGGGCCTCTGTGCAAAAGTCCAGGGACTTGTTCGTGAAGTTTTGAAAGTTCTAGGGTTCCCTGCGGGAGAAGATTCTTAAATCTAGAATTGTTTTTCCCGAATCTCGTAAAATCCATTAAAAATCGTACAAAAATCAGAAAAATGCACAAAAATACTCCCTGGATTCGTGAGAGTCTAAACTACAATCTCCTTTAGACATATGTATGCTTTTGATGAACTGTTTTTGAATTAAAATTCAAACTGTAGAAATTGAAAGTTGTGCACCATTTCAAATCCAGAGCTCCGCTAGGGTTGATCTTTGGATATGTTGTGTGTAGTGACATTGGACAGCTTGTGTCCAAAGGGGACCTACAAATATGAACTGTAGCTCCAGTTATGAATTAAAATGTGATTTCTGTCTTTTTGCAGTGCAGAAATCATTAAAAATAATCTGTGCAGTCAAAAATCACCATTTTGCTCCAGAGGACTAAAAACTTGTTAGCACACCTGTTAAAAATGAAAAACTTAATTTTTGCTCTGTGTAGGCTAGCAAATAAATTAATATGTGTTTTTGGATAGAAAATTTTTTAGGACTGTCCAAGGGTTATTTTGAGCCACCACTTGGCCAGAACCCTCCTCATGCTTATGACTAGCTTTGGTAGGAAAATCTCCTGAAATGGATGAATTTTCAATTTTATATGAATTTATTTCACTTAAGCAGATAGCTGTTTAATATATTTTTAATAAATTATGTGTAGCTCAAAATTAGCTAAATTTTGGAGTGAGCTTAGCTCTTATACTCCAGTAGCTGTCATAAAGTTTATAGGTAAAAATGTTGAGCACAAATGGAGAAACAAAAATAGGAAAGAATCTAGGTGGAAAAATTTATTTATATAAAAGAATAACCTTTTTGGTTAATTAGTTAGAATAAAATGGATGGACTCTGAAATTTCAGAACGGCACCCTAAATTGTGAAGTAGTAAATAGAACTCTTTTATATATGTACACAATCACCATCGAAGTCAAACAAAACTTTTCCCACATCTCTACCCTGTTTTTGTGAAGAGAATAGTAATGCTTAAGCATGTCTAGGTGAATATGGCCTTCAAAGGCCTTAGTCATAGAATCTTTAGGCAGCCGCCTTAAGTTATGCATCTCATGTAGAAGGCGCCATCCCGGACGGCAACTACCACCTCATTCCCGCAGACGAGGGAGAAGTCCCGGAGGAAGGTGCCGGTGCAAGAGCGACCAACCCGGAGGCTAACCCCCAGCTTGAGCAAGAAGGCAAGCCCCGGAGCATGACCTGACTTTAAAATTATGCATCTATAAATTTTCCTATGCTTGTGCATTTACGTTTCAAGGAGTTGATTGAATACCTTAGCTGCACATTTCCTAGTACCTATGAATTGCAACACTAGTATGAAAGGATCGATAGGGCATTGCTTTAGGTCCGTTACAAGTCGAGTGATTTCCTGTCACTCGCGAGACATAGGAATTGCTTGTCTTTACTTATGTTGGAATCATAAGGATTGACGGGCGGGATGATAGATGTGGACCTCCCGTCCGTGTATGATAATTGATTTAAGGTCGAAATGTGTAGTTGAGTGTGTCAAGTTTTTGAACGTACCACATGCATGCCGGTATATGGGAGCCGGTAAGCCCGGTACCAGATTGAAGCAGCTAGGGCCGATAGCCATCTCTCCTTGGAAACTTTGTTTTCCCCTGCCGTACACTTGTGGATATATGCGTGAGACTGTGAGTGAAGCAGTAAACCTTTATCCTAAGGAAATGGACCCGGTTCCGAATTGTGGATCGATGGGAAAGGTTGGGAAACGCTTGTACCTTTTATAGCAAGCATAGTATCCGTGTATGTTTGGTTTTCCCTGGCCAGGTAGCAGAAATTCGGTTCGAACTGTCCGCTTCTCGCGGTTAATGAGACTGCTTGACCGCCTTGCTACATTGAGTAACAAGTGAAATTATGAGATACATGAACTTGTTGTCTGAATTAAATTGTATTGCACCACTTGTATGCTTAGAGAGGATGCTAATCTAGAATGGTTAAATTTACTAGAATATGATGCTAAAATTGAAAGCAAGGACTTACTTTAGTTGCTTTTTGGCAAACAAACCCACCAGCCAAAAGCCTCTCATTGTCTAGATGTCGGTGATGTAGTTTTCACCCGACGGGTAAGCCTTGCTGAGTATTAGTATACTCAGCCTTGCTTGTGGCAATGATTTACAGGTACACCTTTGGATGTCGATGCCTTGTCTTGGCCTACCCAGGTTCCACCTGGCTGGCACATCGAATGGGTTCCGTCCTCTGCCGAGGATCGAGAGGAGTAGCATCGTGGCAGGCTTCAGCACGGTGTTACTTGTATCGTCGTTAGCTTTCGTTCGCTGCTATGAACTTAAAATTCCGCTGTAATGAAACTTTTATTCCGCTGCAAAACTTTCGTACTCTGATTTAAATTTGAACTTGGTTTGTAATAACTGTGATACCTATTTGTGTAAGTTAATTTGTTGAATGTTGTAATCTCTGGAACTCACCTTCGTGTGGGCGTGCTGTTGTTTCGATTAAGAAAAGTACGTGGTTTAATCGGGTTTAATCCAACGGCGCTCCAGCTTATTCCGGATTAAGTGCCTGACTACATGATTAGTGGTCCCAAGGCACTTAACTTGGAATAATTTCGGAGTGGACCGCCACAAGCTCCCCTTGATCCGCGCAAGGATCAAGTGCTCTCGTAGGGGATATCTATTTCCCACTCCTAGACGGCGGATTCCCAAACCGTGTACATCTTCTTGGGGCTTCACATAATCTCCACGTGACCTCGCAAGATCAAACACCACCAAGCCGTCTAGGTGATGCCGAATCACCAAGAGTAACAAGCCAAAGGTCTTCACTTGACTTAGACTAGACCAAGAGCTAGATGGATGCACACTTGTTACTCCCATGCACTAAAGAGAGTCCTTAATATTCACAAGAATAAGAACACCAATCAATTCAAGTGTATCTCTTACCCTCAAGCACTTCCCAACAGCAGCTGGATGAACAGTGATTTCGTGTGGCAAGAGAGCCTCCAAGTAGGAGAAGAGTGGCTATAAATAGCCCACTCAAAAGCACTAGCCGTTAGTGCTGACGCAGAGGGGCCGACTGATTCGGTGCCCTCCAAAGATGGCCACCGAACCAATCGGTGCCTCCTTGGATTTGAACTTCTAATGGCTAGCCAGTGACCACCAACTGATTCGGTGGTCAACCTCTGTGCAGCACCGAATCAGTCGGTGCGCACCAGTACCGAACTGGTATTTCCAGCTACAATGACCGACTGATTTGTTGCTGTCCACTGAATTAGTCGGTCCCCCTTGGGGACATGGACATGAGCTGGATCTTGAGGGCCACCGACTCATTCGGTGGGTCTTCATGGGGATCACTGAATCAATTGGTCCCCCTCCATTTTTACTCAGTACGTAACAACCATTTCTAGCCATAATGACCGACTGATTCGGTGCTGCCCACCGAAACAGTCGGTCCCCTCTGGGACTTAGGCTACCAAATGGCCAAGGGCACCGACTGATTCGGTGGGCCCTGCTGACAGGGACCGAATAAGTCGGTGCCCCTGTTTACTTCGCAAAGCAAACAGGGCACCGACTAATTCGGTCACTACCCCAGTGAACACCAAATTAGTCAGTCCCTACTGAGCAAAAAGCTTTCAAACTTCTTAAGGCTGAAACTCGTACAATTCAAATTCTTTGAGTTACCAACCTTCTCAAGGGCTTTGACATAGCTACCTAGCACTAGGTTTCACAAGTGTGCACCACAACTAAACTCTAGTTTTATCTAAGTCAAACTACCAATATATGAGAGAATAAAAAGAGGTAAAACAACAATAGGATAAGCTTGTTTTGTATGAACTTGAATATAAACGCGGAAGCATGATAGATAGTTCATACAAAAAAGGATAGACAAAGCGCATGAGAGATATGAAAAGAGATAAACAAGCGCTTAACAAGAATATGTGTGAAACATAACATAGGATAATATTTAACAAAAGCACATGTCAAACACATAGTGTTCCAAGGGTAGCATAACAAGCATCACATATAAGCATCACACATATAAATAAAGAGATAAGTGCATGAAATAAACATGATGCATGAGTTCACTCAAAGAGCCAAAAGCCTACGCTACCCAAACTCCCCCTATCTCTCATATCTCACTCTCTCCCTCTTTGGCGTCAAGCACCAAAGCTAAGCGTCAGAGGCGGGAGGAGCGCTCGGAGGTGGGTTGAGAGCCATGGAGGTAGGAGTTGCTGCTGCTGCTGCTTCTGCTTCCTTCTCAATCTCATCAAGAAATGAAGTAGCTCCGGAAGTGGTACGCACTGGATGATCGGGAAGCGGAAGATCAACACCTGAGCTGATGGCCTCAAGAATCTGTGCCTCAAGATCTGACTGTATAGCGGATTCTGGCACAGGCTGAGGCGGAAGCTGTCTCAGGAGCAGGCTGAGGCTGACTCGACTGGGTTGTGTCCAAGTAGAGTAGATCCATATAACTGCACCCCAACTGACTGGACCCTGGAGAGGTGAGCGGAATGGTCTCAGTCATCACTGCTGTCACTGCCGGTGTGCTCCCAAACTGACCGACAAAGGCAGACATAGGTGTGCCGAAGGTGGTAGGTATGTCATGAAGCCCAACGGTCACACTCGTCGTGGCTGGCTCATAAGGTGCCATCCGTGGAGAGCTGAGCGAAGTCATGGGACACACTGGTGACATCGGTACACGAGGAGGTAGACCAGGGTGAGCAGGGCGAGGTAAACTCTAAAGTGGAGGCCCTGGGAACACCGGTGGAGGAGCAATACCCGTCTACTGGAAGAGGTGCTGAAACTGGTACTGGGTAAAGTTCGCCTGCCTCCTCTGCTGCTCAGCCAAAGACTGCATGAGCTCTGCATGCTGACATGCCTGCCGCTGCTGCTGAGCCTGCATCTAAACAATGGCGGAGGACATGGTCTGAATTGATTGCATCATGACCGCCATCATCTCTGCAGTGGAAGGACCAGTTTTAGGAGGAGATGTAGGCTGCTGGGGTGCCTGAGAGACAGGAGAGTCCTCGGTGACTGGCACAGATGCAGACCCCCCAGCCTCAGTGTCGTGAGCCCTACTGAAAGGAGGGACAAAGGGTATCTGGAAGTCCTCATCTTCCGAGTCAGTATCAGAGAGAGAGTCGCTGTCAAGAATCTGTTGAATGCCCTCAAGGCCTGCCTCAATCTCTGACTGGCGTAGCTGCTAATCCTCTGCCTCATACTGAGCTCGCTGCTCAGGTGTCCACTGCTGGGCCACATGCTGAAGTGCGCGCTGACCACGACGACGATCATTTGGCTTGGCAGGCTTGTAATCAGCAAACATGGGAGTCTTGTCAGCAAGACGCTCTGCCTGAGCCTCATCTCCATAGCTGGTGGCTAGGATGCAGCTAATGATGTGTGCGTAGGGTATCCCAACCTTGAGCCCATCTACGATGACATCCTCAATCTCACATAAGATGAAGTCAATGACATCAAAGGGCATACGTTGAACCATGTGAGCTAGAAGCCACTGTTGCAGAGCTGTCACTGCCTCTCTGTTTCTTGTCCGGTGCAGTAGTGAGCGACGGAGTGCCTCAAGAAGAATATAAGCTAGCTATCTTAGGCCAGAGGGGTGCCTCTCAGATGCTGCACCAAACGGAGGATGGTAAATGGCATAGGCTGTCTCATGATCTGGTGCATAGATGCCCAGTGAATATGGATGATGAGGAGGCTCCACATTGGGGTATGCAAGCTGATGAATTCTCGGACCCTCTGGCCTGGAACCAAACACTCCCGCAATCTGAGCACGAGTCAGTCGATATTGGCGGTTCTGGAACATGTACTCAATGAACCTGTGCTCGGGGTCAACCCAGACTGTAGCATAAAACTGATAGACCCACTGTTTGGAGACTCGGTCAGGCGTCGTCAAGATCTGAAACAAACCAGACATATAAGCAATGTAGCGCCTGAGCTCTGTGACAGTGATACCTGCCATCCTGGCTATAGTCTCTGGCACTATCACTCAGTGACTGAAGAACTGAGCAGTGGAGTTGAGGTAAGCTCTATAGAACGCTTCCTGCCTGTTGGTCCAGAAAATGCACTCATCTGGGGTCTCACGAGTCTCAGGGAACCAAGTCTTGTACTTCCAAAACCTGAGCTTCCAGACTATCCCAGCGGTGGCCTTCTTCAACTCATGGTAGGAAGGAACAGCTACAGGAGTATCAAAATCAGAGCCCTCGGGTGCCTCTGGAACTCTGGCAGTGTCGAAACAACCTCACGAGCCCTCTTCTTGCCACGAGTAGGAGTGGGTGTGGCCGAAGAAGTGGGGCGTGGGTGGGTCTTCGAGGTGGTAGAAGCTGGAGTCTTGACCCAAGTGGCTTCGGCTGAGAACGTGTACGCCCTGAGCGGTGTGGCTGAGGTGGCTATGGACCCTCTAGAGCTGCAGGAGATCCTAAAGTATCAACTATCTGGAACTGAGCGGCGCCACGCTCAACATGCTCAGTAGCTCTGACAGCTGTCATGGTAGCCTCCTAGTTGTCAGGATGACCGGGAGGGAGCTTCTTCTTCTTCTTCTTCACAATAACCTTGGCCTTGCCCTTCCTCGGGTCCCGTGGGGGACTCGAAGGAGGTAGATCATCACCCCCTGCACTGCCAGAACCTCTCTGAACATCTACCATATCTGTAACTGAGAGAGCTGCTCTGTGAAAACCCCTGAAACAAGGTCCTTGATCAAGGCTTTGCCTTGACTGTCCAGAAAAAGTACCCGAGGCTTTGCCTCAAGCACTGTCACTGCAAACTGCCTCTGTCACTGCCACGGCTGTCACTGACCCTGTCTCAACAACCACACCTGCTCGCAAAAAGAAAATATATATAAATATAGGGGCATAGCTAATTAGTAGAGAATCCTAGAAAGCATGAAATAGATAAGAGCTTAGAAGCACGTCTATCCGGACTTCTAGACTTCCTAAAAACCAAAAATAGGAAGAATAGTACCAATAAAAATACATTCTTAAAAAATTACTCTCTTGGTTTATTTTCATTCAACTATTCTTGCTTCGATTATCAAGTTTGACACGTTAGAAATAATCATTAGATAACCTAGGGAAAACTAGAATTGGTATCCCATCCTATCCTAGGATATGATTGAAATGTAGCTCTCATTAATCCGGATAAATTATATGAATTATAATCATCAAGAGATAATGAGAGCAAAAATTATTCTAGCTCTAATTTGTGTCATATAGTAAGAATATGAATGAAATTCTACTCATCAGCACATAGAGCATAGGCAAGGTGCATTGGTCAAATTTTAGTTTGAATTTCAAATTTTAGTTCAAAGTTTCTCATCTCTCTAGTGTTTGAGATCCAAAAAGGAGTGAGAGAGAGAGGAAAGAGGGGAAAAGTTGCACCTTGCACGAAATCGGTGAGAAGGAGAGGAGGATTGCGTCCACGAGCTCAAGGAGAGGGTCAGCCCAATGTCAACGGCGGCAAGCGGCGGTGCTCGGCCGCAATGGCGGCGCTCGGGTTTGATGCCGCGGTGGCGCAGGCGAGCGAGCGCGATGACCGGTGGTGGCGTGCGAAGGGCAGCTGCTGTGGCTTGCGGCGGCGCAGAATGGCGGAGGTGATAGGCAGCGGCACAGGCGGCAGCAAAGCGAGCCGTGTGCGGGCGAGGAAGAAGAGGAAACTGACAGGTGGGCCCCTCCAGAGCAGTGGACGGATAAGGTTAAGAGAAATGGATGGACGAGATCGACGGATTTTGAATCAACGGTCCAGATCTGCTCGGCTACGGGAGGACCGACTGATTCGGTCGTGCACAGTGACAGGCACCGAACCAGTCGGTGGGGTGTGGGTTTGACCCCGCACACACACAGCACCGACTGATTCAGTGGTTCTCACAGTGCACCACCAAATTGATCGGTCCGCACCAGAGCCAAACCAGCATTTAGACAGCGAACGACCGATTGATTTGGTCCCCTCCAAGGAATGCGTCGGTCCTCCTGCAGAGAGAATTTTTCAAGGAATTTTCGAGGAGTTTTCTTGTCTCAAGTCCATGGATCCAAAGAGAAGCAAATAAATATGATTCTTGGACAGAGACAAGTGAATCTCTCTCAAACACTCATGTTTCAAAATAGTTTTATATATGGCCAAGTGGCTTAATATAATTTTGAAATTGAAAACCAAAGCCAAAGCACTAGAGGGCACCAACACCTAGAGAGAGCACAAGGGTTGAATGAAAGCAGTCCATGTTCCCCCTAAATGTATGCCACAACTATATGCCAAGAAAACGACTAAAAGAACAAAATGCAAGATGAATGCAAGTGCATAGACAAGAATTTAAAGCGAGAATTGAAATCTATCTTGCCAAGTTTGAACCCTTTGCAAGCTTACTCATGGTTTTCACCACTATCTTCTAAAGGTTAGACAAGCTCCTAATGCATATGAGATATACTACACATGATATGCAAAAACAAGTCTAGCAACTATTTTTTTTTTGAGTTTTTCAAGCATATCTATATACAAACAACAATGAGCATTCTAGGTGAAGTTGGAGAAATCAACCACATTGAGCTCATTCCGCAAGTTGCAAAACCTATTCTCATCCAAAGGCTTTGTGAAGATATCTGCCAACTGATCATCCGTCCTTACACCATGCAAAGATATATCATCCTTAGCTATATGATCTCTAATAAAGTGGTGACGGATATCTATGTGCTTGGTACGTGAGTGTTGGACGGGGTTATTGGCAAGCTTTACCGCACTGTCATTGTCACAAAGCAAGGGTACACTCCTAAGAACTAGGTCGCAGTCTAGGAGTGTTTGAGTCATGTAAAGAAGTTGTGCACAACAAGAGCCGGCGGCAATGTACTTGGCCTTGATGGTTGAAAGAGCCATACTATTTTGCTTTTTAGAGGACCAAGAGACTAGCGACCTACAAAGAAATTGGCACCCGCCGGAAGTGCTTTTCCTATCCACTTTGCAACCCGCATAATCTGCCTCCGAATAGCCAACATGTTCAAAGTGTGCTCCTTTGGGATACCAAAGGTCAATGCTTGGTGAATATTTGAGATATCTAAAGATCCTTTTCACGGCCTTAAGGTGTGCTTCTTTGGGGTTGGATTGAAAGCGAGCATACATACATACACTAAACATGATGTCGGGCCTAGATGCGGTAAGGTAAAGTAGACTACCAATCATAGAACGGTAAAGAGTTTGGTCTACCGGTATACCTCCCTCATCAAGGTCGAGATGCCCATTAGTTTCCATGGGGGTCTTGATGGGCTTGCAATCTTCCATCTTGAAGCGCTTGAGAAGGTCCTTGGTATATTTCTCTTGACATATAAAGGTGCCTTCTTCCAGTTGCTTGATTTGAAATCCAAGGAAGAAAGTAAGTTCACAAATCATTGACATCTCAAATTACCTTGACATCATTTCACCAAATTTCTTGCATATCTCTTCATTTGTTGAGCCAAGTATAATGTCATCCACATAGACTTGGCAAACAAAGAGCTCTCCATTCTCCTTCTTGGTGAAAAGTGTAGTATCAACCTTCCCAATCTTGTATCCCTTGGCAATGAGAAAATCCCAAAGACGCTCATGCCAAGCCCTTGGAGCTTGTTTGAGTCCATAGAGTGCCTTGGATAGCTTGTACACGTGATTGGGGTTGTACGGATCTTCAAAGCCCGGTGGTTGTTCTACATATACTTCTTCATTGATGTACCCATTGAGGAATGCACTCTTGACGTCCATTTGGTAGAGTTCCATATCATGACAAGAGGTATAAGCAAGGAGAATGCGAATTGGCTCTAATCTAGCCACCGGAGCAAAAGTCTCTCTAAAGTCAAGTCCTTCAATTTGAGAAAACCCCTTTGCAACCAATCATGCCTTGTTCGTCACAACATTCCCTTGGTCATCTTGCTTGTTTCTAAACACCCACTTAGTTCCAATCACTCTAGCATTGCTTGGCCTCTCCACCAAAGTCCATGCATCATTCCGGGTGAAGTTGTTAAGTTCTTCATGCATTGCATTCACCCAATTTGGATCAATCAAGGCTTCTTCAACTTTTGATGGATCCTTTGTTTGAGACAAAGGAGAAGCACTCACAAAACATTGCTTGTTGATTCTTTGATCTTGTCATGACTCCTTTGGTGGGGCTTCCAATGATGAGATCCTTGGGATGAGCTTGAATTCTTGGATTATGTCTTCTAGGTGGTTGTTATTGCGGAGCCCTTGGAGCATCAACATTTTGAGCTTGAGCCTCTACCCCTTCTTGTGGAATATGAACATCTTCATGAGGAAGTGGTGTGTCATCTTCATTGTTCTTGCTTTCATCCACATCCACTTGAGGCGCCATGGAGGAAGAGGATGGTTGATTGATCTCTTTCACTTCATCATCATCTTCCTTGGGCTTAACGACTCCAACTTGCATGTTCTTCATAGCCTCCCTCAAGGGTTCGCCACCTACATCATCACAATTTTCCATTGCTCCTTGGGAGCCATTAGATTCATCAAACTCCACGTCATATGTTTCTTCAACTAAGCCGGTGGCCAAGTTGAATACTCTATATGCCTTGGACTTCAATGAGTAACCAAGAAGAAAACCAATATCACAACGTTTTTGAAACTTCCCAAGATGTTGGCGCTTCTTGTAGATGTAGCATTGCAACCGAACACCCGGAAGTATAAGATATTTGGCTTCCTCCCAACGAGCAATTCATATGGAGTCTTCTTGAAGAGACGGTGAGGAAAGAGCCTATTTGATGCATAACATGCGGTGTTGATTGCCTCGGCCCTAAACTTCTCATGTGTGTCATATCCATCCAACATAGTTCTAGCCAAGGTGATCAAGGTTCTATTCTTCCTCTCCACTACTCCATTTTGTTGAGGTGTGTAGGTTACGGAGAACTCATGCTTGATTCCAACTTCATCACAATATGCTTCAATATTGGAGTTAGTAAACTCGGTGCCATTGTCACTTCTAATCTTCACCAAAGAGACTTGATATTCATTTTGTGCTTTCTTGGAAAACTTCTTGAAGACTTTGGCAACCTCGGACTTGTCATGAAGAAAGAATACCCAAGTGTATCTAGAGAAGTCATCCACTACCACAAGACAATACAGATTCCCACCAATGCTAGCATAGGTTGTTGGTCCAAACAAATCCATATGAAGAAACTCTAGAGGTCTTGATGTAGGTACATAAGCTTTGGTTGGATGAGTATTTACTACTTGTTTGCCGGCTTGACATGCACTACACAATTTGTCCTTCTCAAACTTGATGTCCTTCAAGCCCACAACCAGATCTTTCTTCACTAACTTCTTGAGAGTACCCATGCCAACATGTGCAAGTCTTCTATGCCACAACCAACCCTTAGAAGCCTTGGAGAATAAGCAAGTGCACAAGCTTGTTTCATTTGAGTTGAAGTCAAGGAGATAAAGATTGTTGTATCTAAAACCCTTGAAGATTGCTTCACACTTTCCTTCTTTGTGACAACCACACCCTCATCGGTGAATGTACACTTGTAGCCCAAATCACACAATTGACCAACGGACAAGAGGTTGAAGCTCAAGGTATCAACTAGTAGCACATTGGAAATGGAGTGATCATCAGCATAGTTACATTGAGAAGGTTCTTCAGCGTTTCAACATGCATGATGCTAAGCCGGTTAGTACTCCTATTGCACCGCATTTTAAGTTGTCAGCTAAGTAGTGTGCTAGTTCAGCTGAAGATGTTGAATACATGTCAAGAGTTCCATATTCTAGTGTTGTTGGTTCTCTGATGTATGCTATGGTTTGCTCTCGTCCAGATTTATCATATGCTATGAGTTTGGTTAGTAGATACATGGCTAATCCTGGTAAAGAACACTGGAAGGTTGTTCAGTGGATTTTCAGGTACCTCAGAGGCACGTCAGATTTTTGTCTGAAGTTTGGTAGGACAGATAAGGGGCTCGTTGGATATGTTGATTCAGATTATGCTGGTGATTTAGACAAGCGCAGATCAGTCACAGGTTATGTCTTTACTGTTGGCAGTTGTGCTGTGAGTTGGAAGGCTACTTTGAAGTCTGTTGTTGCTTTGTCTACTACTGAGGCTGAGTACATGGCTATTTGTGAAGCATGCAAAGAGTTGATTTGGTTGAAGGGTTTGTTTGTTGAGCTTTGTGGAGTTAAATCTTGTGTTAACCTGTTTTCTGATAGTCAAAGTGCAATATTTCTCACTAGAGATCAGATGTTTCATGAGAGGACTAAGCACATTGATATCAAGTATAACTTTGTCCGTGATGAGATTGAGAAGGGCAAGTTAAAGGTAGGCAAGATTAGCACTCATGATAATCCTGCTGATATGTTGACAAAGTCAGTCCCTGTTGCTAAGTTTAAGCTATGCTCAAGCTTAGTTGGTTTGATGGATTAGCCCAAGAGGCTATTTGGCGCCAGAAGTATTTTCTTTATTATTTCAAGATGAAGGTGTTGATTATGCTACAAGATGAAATTTGTCTCAAGGTGGAGTTTGTTGAGTTGTGATCCAATTTCATCACAAGTCAAAGGCCCATTAGGCCCAGGTCGCTACTGGGGGGTGTCCACCTAGTCATCTATTTTATTCTTGTAAGCCATCGCTACGGCATAGTAATCCTGACTCCTCCACACAGTGAAGTTCTGGCTGGCTGGCGCCCGTGGTTTTTCCCGCAAGGGTTTTCCACGTTAAAATCGTGTCTCGTGTTCGATCTTGTTTTTCGCATTATTTGCTAACAAGTGGTGCCAAGACCTTCAACCTTGCCCTTTGAGTTGTCATCAAATGTAATCTTCTCATGACTTCCACTCTCTTCTAATGAGGTGAACATCCGGAGATCACCGGTCATATGTTGAGTACATCCACTATCCATAACCCAATGGTGTCCTCCGGTCTTGTAGTTCACCTACACCCACAAACCAAATCAAGCTTGAGGTTTAGCTACCCAAACCTTTGAGAAAGTTCGGGAGCTAGAGGTTGATGATGATGCAAAGTTTGACTTGTGTGGTTCACTCAATTTTGTAACAAGAATCTTGGGCACCCAAATTTGCTTAGGCCTAGTTGAATCCTTAGGTCCAAAGAATCTCACTACCACTTTCTCATTTGATATCTTGGATACACCATAATGAGCATTGAAGGCTTTGGGTCTCAAGTGATCTTTCATCTTTGGAGGAGGAGGAGTATTGCATTCATGAGCAAAGTGGCCTTCTTGTTGAAACTCGGTGCAATACCTAATCTTGGGCTTGTATGACTTGGGTTGAGGTATCTTGTTCTTTGCTTCAACAATCTTGGTGGACAAGTACCCAAGCCCTTGAGTGCTATAGTTGATTGCTCTATCGGACAACATCTTGCCAAAGAGTTGATTGCCATTTGTGAGAGTGGTGTAACCAGACTTGAGATCATTCAGTTGTTGTTTGAGCCTTTAAATCTCACTCATGGCATGCTTGTTCTTGACTTGAAGGTCCACATAGTCCTTGCCAAGTATGCCATTTGGTGACACACCCAACACAAACTTGCCCTTGCATGTTGCACAATTCTTGGTTGAATTATCATTGCTAGAGCCTTCATCTTTACTTGTGTCACTAGCCTCCATTGGGGGATTAGGCAATTCACTAGCAACTTCATCAACTTTAGCCTCAACATTTGCCTTCATTGGGGGATTAGGCAATATCTCAAGCAAATCATCACATTGAATTCCACAATCAATTTTCACAACCTTCTCCTCATTCAATTTCTCACTCGATAGCACATCAAACTTCTCTTCAAGTAACTTGTGGTGGGTAGTGAGCTCTTGGAAATTTGATTTTAAGTCAACATAATCACTAGCAAGCTTAACATGCTCAAGTTTTATCTCTTTGTTCTTAGCTTCTAGATCGTCACATTTTGCAACTAGTTTTGCCTTCTTTTGCTCAAGCCTATCAATTTTTTCATTTGATTCTCTAATGATGCTAGTATATTATTTGAGATAAGCTACTAGATCATCATAAGAGGGTTCATCATCACTATCACTATCACTCTCATCCTCTTCATGAGTAGGCATTCTCACCTTGCTATCACCTTTTGCCATGAGACAAAAGTGCTTTCTTGACTTGGAGGTTGAGAATGGCGGTGGAGGGATGGATGCACCAATAGCAAGACCGGCAACTCCTTCATCTTCACTTTCATTTGATGAGTTGCTTGAAGTGTCATCATCGGTGATCCATTCCCCAATATAATCTCTCCCTTGCTTCTTCTTGGTGGGTGTGGAAGACTTCTTCTTGTTGCCATCTTTCTTCTCTTGAATGTCTTCTTCTTGTAATCACCATCATCATCGCTCTCCTCCTTCTTGTAGTTCTAATTATTTCTTTTGTCGGGGAGAGGACATTGATGTGCAAGATGGCCAAGCTCACCACAATTGTAGCAATCCATATCCTTGATGGACTTCTTCTTGACAGAGAACTTCTTGCTCTTGTGGTTGAAGTCAATACCCTTCTTGTCAAGCTTCCGAAGCATCTTGGTGGTCTTCCTCACAAGAAGAGCAACCTCATCGAGCTCCTCACTCTTGCCATCGTCATCATCTTCACTTGACTCTTCAACAATCACCTTCTTCATCTTCTTATCTTTGCTAGCTTTGAAAGCTATGTCTTGCTTGACGAAGGAAGATGAGCCTTCATACTTCTCATATTCTTTTGTGTAGCCAATCTTCATGACCCTTGATCTTCCCCAACATCTTGGTGATTGTGTGAGAGTTGAGATCATCATAGAAGTAGACGGTGACGACGCCGGAGTACTTGTCACTTGGAAGAGCACATAGGAATCTTCTCTTGACTTCAAGCTCCTCCATCTTGGTGACATCAAGTTCATTCAACTCCTCTACAAGAGCATTTAAGCGTGAGTACAATGTACGAGCACATTCATTAGGAAATTTCTTGAAAGCATTAATTTTATCCATAATGACTTTGTGGCGCTCCTCTCTCTCATCCTTAGAACCCATATGAATCTCAACAAGTTTCGTCCGCATTTTATGGGCTTTTGTCTCACTCCTAACTTGGTTGAAGTTTTCCTTGTTGAGACTTCTAAGGAGAGTGTTCCTAGCCTTAGCATTGAGCCTTGCATGAGATACCCCAAGTGCGGTGAGGTTATTCTCATCAACAGGCGCGGGAAAGAAGACTGTGGTAGCCCTAAGCACATCGGCATCCATGGCATCAAGGTATGCTTCCATACAGATCTTCCAATAGGAAAAATCCTTGCCATCGAAAACCGGGGGAGGCCCTTCATTAGACATCTTGCTCTAGGCGGTGAAGCCTATCCTTTGAGCAACGAGGCTCTGATACCAATTGAAAGGATCAATATGCCTAAGAGGGGGGTGAATTAGGCTTCTACAAAAATTTAAGCAATAAAACAATCCTATGCAATAAGCCAATTCACCCCATGTGCCTACGAGTGTGGTTTGTGCCTAACTAGTGTTGAAAAGAGTTTAGCAACCTAGTTCCAATCCTACTCTAACATGGCATTTCTAGGAATAGAAATACGAAAAGTAAACTTGCTCAAAGTAAAGAGAAGAGTAGGAAGCCGATTTTTTCCGAGGTATCGAGGAGTCGACAACTACCCCCTAGTCCTCGTTGAAGCACCCGCGCAAGGCTATAGCTCCCCCTTGATCCGCACAAGGATCAAGTGCTCTCGTAGGGGATATCCATTTCCCACTCCTAGACAGCGGATTCCCAAACCGTGTACACCTTCTTGGGGCTTCACACAATCTCCACGTGAGCTCCCAAGATCAAACACCACCAAGCCATCTAGGTGATGCCGAATCACCAAGAGTAACAAGTCAAAGATCTTCACTTGACCTAGACTAGACCAAGAGCTAGATGGATGCACACTTGTTACTCCCAAGCACTAAAGAGAGTCCTTAATCTTCACAAGAACAAGAACATAAATCAATTCAAGTGTCTCTCTTGCCCTCAAGCATTTCCCAACAGCAGCTGGATGAACAGTGATTTTGTGTGGCAAGAGAGCCTCCAAGTAGGAGAAGAGTGGTTATAAATAGCCCACTCAAAAGCACTAGCCGTTAGTGCTGACGCAGAGGGACTGACTGATTCGGTGCCCTCCAAAGATGGCCACCGAACCAGTCGGTGCCTCCTTGGATTTGAACTTCCAACGGCTAGCCAGTGACCACCGACTGATTCGGTGGTCAACCTCTGTGCAGCACCGAATCAGTCCGTGCGCACCAGTACCGAACTGGTATTTCTAGCTACAATGACCGACTGTTTCGTTGCTGCTCACCAAATTAGTCGGTCCCCCTTGGGGACATGGACATGAGCTGGATCTTGAGGGCCACCGACTCATTCGGTGGGTCTTCATGGGGATCACCGAATCAATCGGTCCCCCTCCATTTTTACTCAGTACGTAACAGCCATTTCTAGCCATAATGACCGACTGATTCGGTGCTACCCACCGAAACAGTCGGTCCCCTCTGGGACTTAGGCTACCAAATGGCCAAGGGCACCGACTGATTTGGTGGGCCCTACTGACAGGGACCGAATAAGTCGGTGCCCCTGTTTACTTCGCAAAGCAAACAGGGCACTGACTGATTCGGTCACTGTCCCAGTGAACACCGAATTAGTCGGTCCCTACTGAGCAAAATGCTTTCAAACTTCTTAAGGCTGAAACTTGTCCAATTCAAATTCTTTGAGTTACCAACCTTCTCAAGGGCTTTGACATAGCTACCTAGCACTAGGTTTTGTTGGGGAAGCGTTCGAAGCTAGGATTTGAAGCTAAGTTATTTAGAGGAACAAGATTGGCTTCGTAGGAGAAGATGGCTTGTTTAGAGGAACAAGATTGGCTTCGAAGGATGTTGGGCAGATGTCCCTCGAAGTCGAAAACATACTTTTTATCTTCGCAAGGGAATCGACGAGGTCACCGGCCACGAAGACAGGAGATCCGAAGAAGCTAACGCGAAGAGGATAAACAGGCGACGCCACGCCTCAGGCTACGAAGCTGACTGCGAAACAAGAGAGGTCAGCTTACGCGAAGTCAAGACACGAAGAATAAGAGGACGAAGTCATTTCCTACGACGAAGCTGGACCAAGAGTTGGCGGGAAGCAACGGTAGTCCGAAGTTGTCAAAAGTTTGTAAGGATTATGGCGGGAAATAACGGTCATGTAATTGAACAAAGTTAGCCCCTATAAATAGCCTATGTAAAGCACTGTATGGGACATGTAATCAAATAATAGATGAATACATCACTCTGTTTGTGATATGAAATTCCGTGTTACAACAGGTTTCACAAGTGTGCACCACACCTAAACTCTAGTTTTATCTAAGTCAAGCTACTAATCCCCAACCCCCTTTATAGTACGGCCAAAGGAAAACGAAGACCTAAACTACTCTAAGTGCCTCTCATCATCCAAACGGAACTTAGAACTAGCTTATCCTTAATCTTCGAGCATATACTTTGCACCAATATAATCATTCGCGAATGATGGGGGCCAAGAATACCGTGAAAGCCCATCATTGCACTAACTTAACTTAGTTTCTGCAAAACACTCGTTAGTCGCAATGATTATGTTGTCATTAATCGTCAAAACCGAATTAGGGGCCTAGATGCTCTTTCACCATGTCTCCATTAGGGTCTTCCTCTACGATAACATCAGCGCATACACACATAAAATGACCGTGTGTTCATTTATCTAGTTATATGACCTTCGAATATATATATGCACGATACATATAGCTAGGCGGCTGATTAAGCAGCTATATGAATACAAACTTGGAAATTGGAATTTGACTCGGTGGTTCACTTTGGTAAGCACTGAACCATTCATTGGTTTTACACAAAGGCTACTACTAGGATCATCGATTGATTCAGTGCCCCCTAGAAAACTCAAGCTAACAAATAGGTGCTACAAGATTTCCCAACTGGACTAAGTGTAAGGAAAATGGCCATAGGCCATTGTTTGTGATTTTGGTGATTGATTGACAACATAATCATTGGGACTGACAATTTGTCTAGATGACATTTGTAGATATTTCTAGGTCCCAAGGATACTTTAGAAGCCATCCAAATGCTTATATAATCATATTTTGAGGCATCCAAAATCCAAAACACGTAGAGAAGATGTCAAAGAAGATAGATCAAAAGCCCGTGAAGAAAGAAGCAAATTCAGGGTCACACAGTGACCATTGACTAATTCGATCGTGGGCAGAGAAGACCACCGAATCAGTCGGTGACCAAGGGGCTGAGAAGATGAAGAAGACCATCGACTAATTCGATGGTGCAAAGCATGAGCACCGAATTAGTCGATGATGATCAGAGAGCAAGTCAGCAGTGGTTGGGTGACAATCAACTCATTCGATGGTGCCAAGAGTTGGCGTGGAATCAGTCGATGATAGAGGCTCAGAAGCTGAATCGTCTCTCTGGAATGCACCGATCAATTCTATGGTGTTGAAGAAGGTGGCATCGAATCAGTTGGTGCCAGCAAGAAGATTCAAGACCTCTCTGTGTGGAAACCATCGACGAATTCGATGCTACCAGGGAGCAGGCACCGAATCAATCGGTGGTTGGGCTGGCCCACATGTCAGTGACACAAGGATTCGAACGGCTAGTTCAACGGCTAGCTGAGGTGGTACCACCGACTAATTCGGTGGTACACCTCCTGCACCCACCGAATCAGTCGGTGGTACGCAGAAAGATTGCAACGGCTAGCTGTTTTGGTTGGGTCTATAAATATGGGTTGCCTCAGCCATTTGAAGTGTGCTTGAGCTCAGGGAAGATATTGGTAAGTGTTCTACACATTCTTAAGCGCTCAATCCACCAAAGTGTTAAACAGAAGATCTAGGTGATCAGCCAAGTGCTTAGTGCTAGTCTAGACCCTTTAGCGCATCTCTTAGGTGTTTAGCCTAGAGTTTAATGAGGTTTGCATACATCTTTCTTTACCCGGTGCTTGCGTGCACCAAGTGTTGTAATCCGGGGCTTGTAGTCTTGCAAGACCCTCCAACCGAGTTTGTGGAGAGGCCGCCGGTGCTTGTGCAAGGGAGGAGAGGCCCTTGGCGTTTTGGCCGAAGCTCTACCAAGCTCCCTCAAAGGGAATGCCGAGAAAGGCCGTGAACTCCCTAGTCGGGTAACTTTGTGGGTGACCACGGGACGTCCCTACGTACAAGTGGGTCTCCGCTTGTCCCTCCCCGAATGCTCCTCGCTGCCTTCGCATGGTAGAGCTTTGACCAACTAGCCGAGGGTCTCTCCTCCCTCTCACAGTCACCGGCTCCCACTCCACAATCTCGGTTGGAGGGTCTCCTAATACTACACGCCCCGGATTACAACACTTGGTGTATGCAAGCATCGGGTAAAGCAAGAGGTATGCGAATCTCGCAGAACTCTAGGCTAAACATATAAGAGATGCGCTAAGGGTGTGTTTGGTTGGGAGGATGAGGTAGGACAGAGCCATCCCATTCTAGTTTTCAGCTTATTTGGTTCATAGGCAGGAGGGGATAGAGCCATCCCAAAACGAGAAGATTCCTTAAAGATACTGGACGACCTCATCCCATTTTTTTGGTCGGACCAACTCATCCCATTGCGACGGCATCAGTGAATGTTTTCTTCCTCTTCCTCGTGCGCACACGTATGCGGCGCAGCGACAGGCATCGGCATCGGCACCGAGTGGCGCAGGCAACGGCGGCGGCGCGCGCCCATGGTGAGCGACAGACGACCCACCTCCGGGAGGTCGCGAGGGAGCTGCGGGCTGCAGGACGGCGGCGCGCCGGGAGGAGCGGGCAGGCGGCGCTGCGTCAAAGATGCGTGGGCGGCCAGATGTTATGCAGGGTCCAACGAGTGGCGGCGCACTCCCACGGTGAGCTGCAGACAGCCCACCTCCAGGGCTGTAGGCGGCGCGACGGCTTCCCTTGGGAAGAGCAAGCCGAAGGGAAGGGGAGCGAGCTGCAGGGCGGCGGTGCGTCTGGGAAGAGCAGGCAGATGGGCACCACGCTGGAGATGAGCGGGCAGGTGGCGGCGCGTCGGGGATGGGCCAACGGCCAGGCGATGCAGGACCCAGGGGGCAGCGCACAAGGGACGCGAATAGGCTGTCCTGCCTGTCCAAACGGTGGGCATGACATCTGCAGTGCGGCAAGGTGGAAGGAAAGAGGATTAGAGGAAGGAAGAAGACGACATTGATTTTGCTGACATGCGGGACTTGCATCTAACGTGCACTGACGGACGTGGGATGGATTCGTTCTGGTTCTTCGTCCAAACGTAAAAACAGAGCTATTCCATCCTTTGAACCAAACACAAAGATGGAACCATTCTATCCCTAAAATCAGAACAGAGCCATCCCATCACACGTCGCTCTCCAACCAAACGCACCTGGCCTAGATTAGCAGTAAACAATTTTCTAATTGTCTAGATCTTCTAATTAGCACTTTTGTGGATTGAGCACTTAAGAATGTGTAGCATATTTGCCAATATCTTTCCGGAGCTCAAGCACACTTCAAATAGTCGTGAGATGGGGTACTTATAGCCCCAACCAAAAGAACTACCTGTTGCATAGCTGTTGTAACTTTCTGTGTACCACCGACTAATTCGGTACACACAAAAGAGGTACCACCGAAATAATTGCTGGTGCCACCTTAGCTAGTCGTTGAGCCTCTGACACCCAAGCCACCCAGCACCGACTGATTTGGTTCCTTCTCTCTGGTACCATCAAATTGACCGGTGGTGTTTACACCGAGAGGTCTTCAACGTCGCTTGCATCAACTAATTTGGTGCCTCCTTTTTTACACCGTTGAATTGATCGGTGCATTCCAGAGACGAACCGACGCTCTAAACTCCATCACCGACTGATTCTGTGTCAATACTTTGTCACCATCGAAATAGTCGATGGTCGTCTAAATCCATGCAGTACTGATTTGCTCTCTAGACGCCATCACCGACTAATTCGGTGCCCTTCTTGGCACCACCGAAATAGTCAGTGGTTCTGCTGGACTGACTTCATCTTCTCTACCCCTGGTCACCGATTAGTTTGGTGGTCTCCTAACCATCACCGAAATAGTCGGTGGTCACTCTGTGACTTGACTTTGATTGCTTCCTCGCAGGTTTTTTATCCATCTTCTTTGCCATCTTTTGATTTGGACACATTTTCACGTGATTTGGATGCTTTAAAATATGGCTAAGTCAACTTTTCCACATGAATTGGATGGCTTCTATTTTAATTACCATCATTTGGATATTGATCATTTGAGCATTTGGATAGCTTCCAAAGTATCCTTGAGACCTAGAAATATCAACAAATATTCATCTAGACAAATTGTTAGTCCTAGTGATTATGTTGTCAATCAATCGCCAAAATCACAAACAATGACCTAGGGCCATTTTCCTTACAATCTCCTCCTTTTTGGTGACTGATGAAACAATAGCCAAAGTAAGAGATAAATAATTAAAATTAAATGCACCTACTTGCTTGAATACTATGCAAGAAGCTAGAACATATGTTGTTCAAGATATGTCACAAATATCACTAGAAGGAATGCTTGAAAGACTTGAGTTGATCGTACCTTGCTCTTACCTATTTGGATAAATCCCCCCCCTTACTTCAAAGCCACTTTTTCTCGCTTTCTTGGACCTAATTCTTGCAATATCTCCCTCAAGCTTGAAATCTACAATCTCCCCCACACTTGAGATTCTTGCTTTCTTGCATCCTCCCCCTTAAGGTCGGCTCTCTCTTAAGGTGTACTTGCTTTAATCACTAAAATTCTCCCCCCTTTGGAATCAAACACCGAAAAGGAAGACACCAGTGCACAAGAGAGAGTTCCATAGAACATGAACTTTTTGAATGTGGAAAACATGAAATTCTCCCTATTTGTCAAATAAGGTCATGAATATGAAACTCACATAATATAGACTAAGCTCCCCCTAAGTGTGTGCATACATATGATAGAAAATAAACCATTTACACAATTAGTCAATTAAGACAAGATGAGGAGTTTAATCTATATTATGTGAGTTTCATATTCACGTGTTTCCCATTTCTGGGTGGGGTATGTGTTTCTCGTGTTCTCCATTCCTTCTCTCGCGGTTCCTGACAGATTGATTTGGCAGTCGTCAGTCGTCACCATCGTACCTGAGGCTAAGTCAGTCACACAGGTAGAACTAGTGCCTTGCCAATTAAACGTACAAAATGAGCAGCTCAACTAAGCTTCAACGGTTGTCTCGGACTATGTGTGCATTCATCCATTTCTACTATTCATCATCCACAATTCATATTATTAATTGCCCTCACGGAACATCATTTCCAACATATTATTCAAACTAGTTTCTAATGTAGAGAATAATTGTTGGCTAGTCTTCTTCCTCCGTATCATCCCTTTTCATATCGAATCGGCAGAGTCTGGTGCGCGAAAGAGATCATTGAGAGGGTGCCCCCCGGCCTCTCCGCTCCGTCCCGCTCTCCCTGTGACCCTGCCGCCCCACCAGCCCTGGCTGCCGTCACTACCGATCGGCGGTGGCCCTGCCGTTCCTCCCCCTCCTCCTCTCTTCCCCCTACCTCCCTTCCTTCCCATTCAGACCCAAACTGGTGGAGCCCCATCGCCAGTTTGGATTCCGCCGCTGGGTTCGATTCTGGCTGCTGGAGGCTAGATCCATGCCGCCTTCGGTTGGATCTGCTCCTCCCTTTGCTGAATCCGTGCCCCATGGGCTATGGCTGCGTGCCGAGGTGGGGGTCCATGGCGTGGGCACCCTGGGCGGTGCCAGTCCTGTTCGAAGGGTTGGGCGTCTCGGCTACCACCGTTGCCATGGGGAGCGCTCCATACATGACTGCTGCCATTGTTGTGGAGGGGCGCGTTGTGCTCGTTGTCGCCATGGTCGTGAGATCATGCCGTGCCCGCTGTCGCCTATGTACCAGCTGAGGGGAGACACCGGGCTAGCTGTTGGAGGACCTTACTCGGTTGGGCTGAGGCCTACTGCCTCTGGTCAGGGATCTCATGTTGGTCTCCATGGGACTAGCCAGTAGCCAAACGTCGGTTCACGTTGGGTTCTTCGGGCTTTGTTGCCTGGATGTTGCTGCTTTGGTGTCCTCTCCTCCAAGGAGGGTTTGGGGTATCAGCGAAAGCCATTTGTCCGCTCACGGACTGATGACGGCAATGTCCTCAGGTGCCTTCTACTTTCTTGAAGGCGTCATCCACTCCATCCTTCTTCCCTCCTATCCAGGATGTGGTGAAAACCTAGACCTTTTGGTCGGGCGGCGGTCAACGTCACACCCTTCTTGTAGGCATCGCCTTAGGAGCTTTTTCGGTCGGTTGCAGCATTGTGCTTGGCTTGGCTTCAGCGGCATTGGTCTTCGTCATCTTCTCGTCCGAACCTGCCCTTGCTTCATCTCACCATCATCAATATGGTTGCTCCATTGTCAATCTGGTTTCTCAGGTCGCTACATTGGCAGATGCTTTGCAACTGTGGTGGACTACTCCGAAATTAATCCAACTTAAGTGCACCAGGGACCACCGTGAGGCATCCGTACACTTAAATCGCATTAAACTGGAGCACCGTCGAGTCTAGCTCGATTTAATCACGTACTTTCAAATTGCAACAACACGCCAGCACGAAGGCGAGTCCCAGAGATTACAACATTCCATGGTTCAAATTTAATGATACTTGATTCGAATTATTACAAGCCAGGTTCAAAAAGACATAAATGAAGTTTTAGAGTTCGATGCAGCTGAAAATAAAAGATCTAAATGACGTTACACACCACATCATGATGAAGCCGTTCATGACGCTACTCCTCGCGATCCTTATCAGAGGATGGCTCCCAAACAACGAACCAACCAGGAGGAATCCGGGCCGGCCAACAAATGCCAGAAATTGACTCAGTCATCGCATTACCTGAAAGATTTAGCCACAAGCAAGGCTGAGTATACTAATACACAACAAGTCTTACCTGACAGGTGATAACTATTTCACTAATTTCTAGACATGCAAGGCTTTTTGGCTGAGGGGTTTGTTTTGCCAAAAGCACTAAGGATAGATCCTTACTTTCAATATTTTAGCATCTAATTCTAGTAGATTAATTATTCTAGATGAGCATCCCTTCTAAGCATTCAAGTGGAGCAATACAATTATATTCGAACATCAATTTCAACAATCTCATAGTTCCTCTTGTTACTCAATGCAACACAGCGGTCAAACAGTCTCATTAACCGCGAGAAGCGGACAGTTCGAACCGAATTTCACTACTTGGCCAGGGAAAACCCAACACACACGGATAATGCTCGCTATAAAAGGCACACACACTATCCAACTTTTCCCATCAATCCACAATTCAGAACCGGGGCCAACTCCTTAGGATACACGGTTATCGGATACTCGCGGACACATGCCGGTCAATCTCACGCATGTAACCACATGTGTACAATAAGGGAAATAAATTTCCAAGGAAGTAAGCAAAGCGACCCTAGCTGTTTCAATCTGGTACTAGGCTTACCAATTTCCATAGGTCGGCATATGCGTGATACGTTCAAAAACTTGACAAACAGATACCACACGTTACGACCTTAAGCAATTATCATACACGGATGGAAGATCTACACACATACCATCCCGCCCGTCAATCCTTATGATTCCAACATAAAGAAGACATCCAATTCCTATATCTTACGAGTGACAGAAAATCACTCGACTTGTAACGAGTCCTTAAAGCATAGCAACTATCGATCCTATCATACTAGTATTCAGAACATAGGTAATAAGATCATGCATCTAGGTTTTCATTCAACTCCTAAAATGTAAATGAACAAGCATAGAGAATTCAAGTTGCGAGAAGTTTAGAAATTAGGTCATGCTCCAGTGCTTACCTTCTTGCTCAGCTCTAATCTCTGACTCCGAATGAGGTTCTTGCTCATCGATGAGGGCGTTCACTTCTCCATCCTGCACTTCTTCTTCTACGTCCGGGACGAGCTTGTAGTTCCCATCAACGATTTGATCTTCTACACGAGATGCAATGCATGATAACTTAATTCCGATGATACTTGTTTGCCTAAAAAATATTGGTGCATTTATTGCCATATTCACCCAGACAACAATTGTTATTAATTTACTTCTTCAAAAGCAAAAGTAGGATTTTATGCATTTCTTTCTTTTCTTTCGATGGTGATTGTGTACATATATAATGTTGATTATTTCTTTTCTTTCCAAAACCATAATTGGCTCTGCTGTATACATATATTTTTAGAGCTCTTTTGGAAATCCATTTACTCTTGTTTACATAAAATGAAAGCTTCTCTTTTATTTGCCAATTTTTGGGTGGTTTTTTATCTTATATTTGTTTATCTGATTTTTGCACATAAACTGGTGGTAAGATTTTTATGACAAGTTCTTAGTGACATGATTAGATCTTTGCACCAAGTTGAGGTCATTTTGATTTACAGAAAAATTATGATAAATAACAGAAGTTCAGATAGCTGAAAACGTAAATAATTCATACAAAAATAAATATAACAGATATGAGAGAGACCTATTTACTAGTCATACAGAGCTCATACACCAAGTTATAGCTCAGTTCAGTAAATCTGGCGAGTTAAATAAATGCTACTTCAATTTTAGTCCTCTATTTATTTAAGAAAAATAACAACAGATAAATGGAGTTTGAAATTTTTTATAGGCAACTGATGACATCTAGAAGCTAATGCAGAAAGATGAACTTAAATCGAGCAGTAAATAATTTTCTAAAAATCTTTAATAATATCAGGGCTTATAACATGAGATAAATCATAACTCAAGCTACAGTCAATATGTTTGTGCAAGATTTCTTCTGCCGTCTAGTCCTTACCATAGTAACAACATATCCAAAAATCACATTCATAGCAGTAGTAGATTTTGAATTATGCTCAAATTAGTTCAAACTGTCTTTCAATTTTAGGTCAAAAACTATTCACCAAAAGCATATACTTCCAGAAGGTCAGATGTTCTTAAGAATGTCACGGTTCCACAAAAGTTTACTTTATATTTCTTAGGATTTTTCTATGAATTTTTATGTATTTTAGAACATCACAGCTTTTAGATCTAGGTTTGAACTTCCGTTTTCAGTTTAACCCTCGAAACGTTTTCGCGCTCACAAAGAAGTCCCTGGAACTTTACACCGGGAACCCTAGATTTAACGGGGAAGATGAAGAAAGGCCCTCGCGGCGGCGGCCGTGGGTTTTTCGGCCAAACGTCGGCGAGAGGAGGCGGGGGCAGTGGGGCAAAACGGTGAGAGACTCACTGCGAGTCCATTGGTGGCGGTCTCGAGGTCGGAGGTGGCTTGTGGAGGGCTGGCGATGGCGAGCGGTGGTTCTCTGCTTGCGGTGGCAGATTTCGGCGAGCTCGGCTAGGCAAGGAGGTGGGGGAGGAGGCTTGAGAGCTTCAGGGGTTTGCGGTGGAGGGAGTCCAGCAGCCTAGCGGCCGGGGAATCGGCCCAAAAGCGGAGCTCGACAAGAGCCCCCAATGGTGGGCACGGCGGAACGAGGAACGGGCGCGGGGAGAAGAAGGGAGCTTCCCTTTTTTATAGTTGCGGTGTGAGGAGGTCTAGGCGAGGCCCGGGAGCTCCCGAAGCTGGCTCACAGGCTCGGATTGTGTATGGGCGCAGTGTCCGGGTGGAGCAGCTCCGACGCTCCATGCGGCGGCTTGCAATGGCAGCTGGCAATGGCGTCTGCCAGCCAACGAATTGAAAGACAGGAATATTCGGCCGAAGTGGGAGATGCTCGAGCTTTCTATTGGCGCAGAGGGGCGGTGGACAAGTGCTGTGATGATGGTCTTACGGGGGCGGCCATGGTCGGCGCCCAAGCTCGCCGCTGGTTGGGGAAGAGCGCGGGGGATTAGCGTCTAAGCGCGGTTTGTTGCGACTGGAGGCTTTGCCCCGAAGCGAGCGCATGCGATTGGCTTGTCGCGGAGCGGCGTCAGGCATCGCCGGCCACATGGAGACGCCGCGGCGACGTGAACGCGTGGAGCACGGCCGGCAAGCTCCCGAGCTGGGAATGGCGCTCGTGGTGAGCACCTTGGCAAGCCGCGTTCGCCCATCAAACGAGCTCGAAACCAAAAACTTTCCACATAAGAATTCATCTCTGGACATTGAAGTTTCATTTTGGCAAGGTCTGACATATCAAAAACCTAATGGTTGAGGAGGTGACGCGGTGAGAAGTTTGGTTTGTCACTGCGTTGAAAACTGGCAGAAACAGAGGTTTTTGAGCACCTTCCGATCAAAATTGTCTCAAACTCAAAAGCAGGCAGATGCTTTTTTATAAATTTTTTGACAACTTTTATTTTTGGAGATTTTCAAGTTGTGCTCTGAAATCAAGAGTAATTTGATAATCTTTAGAAACAGCATAGCGGCCCCCCTAGCGAGTGGCCTGGCGCGCGGCTGGCGCACGGGGGCGAGCGGGCTGGCGGGGCGAGCGGCCTGGCGCGCGGCCGGCGCACGGGGGCGAGCGGGCTGGCGGGGCGAGCGGCCTGGCGCGCGGCCGGCGCACGGGGGCGAGCGGCTGGCGGCGGATGCGCACGAGGCTGGCTCGCGGATTGCGTCCGTCCTGGAGGCTTGGACACAGGAAGGAGATAAGGTTTTGGTGGACCTGTTTGGTCAGGGGCAAACTAGACATTTCACGTGACATTTATTCTCTCTTCTCGCACCCTTCCGTCCAAAACAAACAGACGCCTAACGGATGTGGCATACAAGGGATAAATCATAGCTTGTATGGCTTTGAAGGGAATTTTCGAAATTTTATGGCACTGAGGGGAGCCCTATTAGATTTTATGGCACTGAGGGAATTCTCTCTAGGAAATTAGAAGGAAGAAAATGGGTTTTTAGCACTGTTTGGGGTTTTTGACATTGTTCCCTTCATTTTTGGACAAAACTTCAAACAAGTAGGTTGTTAGGTTTGAAATTTTGTGAAACCTTTACATTGCCCAAATTTTTAGTTTTATTGAACTCTTGGGTGTTTTAAAGTGAAAACTAATTCAGCCTATTTTTGGTTTGGATTATTTAAGGAATTTTTCAAAAAATCCACTATTAATTATTTTATTTAATCCTTCCTTCCTTCATTTCATTACTCAAATAGTGTAAAACATCATAGATGTTACAGCCACCTTGGTGGTTGAGGTTTGTTTTTGTGCGTATGCTTTGCCACCTTGGTCGTGTTTCGGGCGGGTACTTTGCTGCCTTGATTGGTCATGCTATCTGGATGGATGCTTGGCCACCTTTGTCGGTTCGAGCGGATGCTTTGCCGCCTTGGTCATGTTTAGGGCGGATTCTTTGCTGCCTTGATTGATCATGCTATCTGGGTGGATGCTTGGCCACCTTTGCCGGTTTGGGCGGATGCTTTGCCGCCACGGTTCTTGTGATCTGATGGATGCTTCGCCGTCAGGGCTCTTGGTGCAACCACATAGATGTTGTGTTATCTTGTTGCAGGTTCAGTTGTATTGTTGACGTGGGATTCTTAGGCTTTGGGCTGAGCGGGTTGTCCTCCCCGTGTTACTTGCTGCTAGCTATGTGCATGTGTTGTCGCTTGTACGTGTGGGTTTTTTCAGTGTTTTTCTATTTGTAGTCCTTTGTGCCCTTGTGCAGGTAAAGTTTTGTTCAGCCACATCAAGATAATGTTTGTAACTGTTTTCTTCTTAATAAAAAATCATGCTAAGGCACAGTCATGAAAAAAATTGGCAGTCCTAAACTGCTATGGATCGACGTCCCAGGCCACGCCTCAACCCACACACACAACCTGGTGTACTGAACCCCGTTCCTCAATTGGGACGACCGAACCCAGTTCACGAAATGCCAGCCAGCTCCTACCGAGTTAATGGTGACCGGCACGCGCCTACTTCTCTCGCTCGCATGAGCAGGAGACTCTGCTGACGCCCTATCATTGTCTCCTTCTGTTTTGCTGGGCTGATTGAGTGATTGGTGCGTTTAAACTCTTGCACCAGACAGAGAGTAAAGTGCGTCACCGGTCCCTAAACTTGTACCGTTGTGTCATCCCGGTCCCTAAACTCACAAATTGACCGCTTAGGTCCTCAAACTTGATCGGCTATGTCATCCAGGTCCCTAAACTTTTAAATCACCCATTTAGATCCTCAAACTTGCTCACTTGTGTTATCCCGGACCTTAAACTTATTTTTTAGTCTCATCATAGTCAACATAGGATGATTTAAAAACTTCATATCGAAAAAATTATTCATAACTTTTTCATATGAACTCGAACGAAGAAAACATATATATCAAAATTATAGCGCTCCACATGATCTACAAATTTGTAGTTAAAATTTTTTCCATTTAAAATCATTTTTGTCCTAAAATTTAATTTAAATTTTAAAATCTATAAACATATAATAATATTTTGAGACCTTTAAGATTTTTAATTCAAAAAATTTTCACCAACAAAGTTGTAGATCACGTCAAGAACTATAATTTTGATATAAATTTTGTCTTCATTCGAGTTTGTATAAAAAAGTTATGAATTCTTTTTTGACACGAAGTTTTTAGATCGCCCTGTTTTTCACTTAAATGATACTACAAACTAAGTTTAAGGATCGGGATGACACAAGTAAATAAGTTTGAGGACCTAAACGGGTGGTTTGCAAGCTTAAGGACCGAGATGACACATTCGAACAAGTTTGAGGATCTAAATGGTCCATTTGTGAGTTTAGGGACCGGGATGACACAACGATACAAGTTTAGGGGCCGGTGGTGTGCTTTACTCCCAGATATAACTGGAGCATGTTTTTTTCTAAAAAAAAAAAGGAAAACAGTCTAGGTCTAGGAGCTCCTTAAATATCAAAATAATTTTCCAAAAAAAATATCCAAATAATGAACTATAGCGCTGCTGTTGTGCTATTTAACACCGTTTTTAACTTAATTTGGCCGTGTTTGAAGTAGTTACAAGGGTCCTGCTCCGCTCAATATTTATGGCACTTTAGGGAGAATATGGTTTTTGGTAAGCAATTTTGACCTTTTTTAAATTCACATTTGCATGCCGACAGGACAAAGTGTCTGAAATTTGCATGCCAACAGGACAAAGTGTCTGAAATTTGTACCTTCTTGCTGTCTGAAATTTGTTGGTCATCTTCAGACGGTACAAAATAAGGTGCCGCATTCACAGATTTAGATCCGATATGGTCATAAAAAAAAAGATTTAGATCCAATACCCTGAGTATCAGCGTGCATTCTCAGCTATCCTTGGATGCCACCTCGGCTACTGGCACGTTCTAGGCGACGCAACTCACAGGACAGGAGGCAACCACAGCTCAGCAGCCAAGTAGCATTATGCTATATGCTTGAATTATATTGCTATAGAGACGTGAGAATATTAAAAGGCAGAGCAACACCGAAAGGATTCATGTGGGGTAAGCAATTGCATTGAACTGCATAAAGAATAATCCTATTAAATCGTAACTGGGGATAAAGACAATAGCATTGCTACCATGAACTCAAGAAGCTGCAGTACATTTAGTGGACAAGAAGGTATGCCTCCAAAATTCTCACCTCACATCTGGAACAGAAAATATTGAGAATATAACAAAAAAGATTCTTTCCAAGCAAATAAGCACCAAAGCAATATGACGCAGTGTGGCAGTGTGTTCTCTGCGCTGCTACTTCAGGCAAATTAAACCATGTTGAACTTGAGAGATTTGCTGGAAAGTTATGGGCACAATCAGATCCAGTGACGTAATCAAGTTCCACTTCCAAACCAAAAGCAACGAGCAAAACCATCCACTCGAATTTAAGCAGAACACGTTTCTTCAACGATAGGAATAAGATAGAAACAAAACCATTGGTCCGCCACCAAAATCCACGCATACAAACAAAACCTTACATAGGAAAGAAAAGGATATCAAAAGTACCCAAATCATTCTTATCAGTCAAAACTCTGAACCTAATAAACATATGCCTCAGCCTCAATACTACAAATGTAATCCATCCATTTCTTTTTCCTTTCCACAGCTCTTTTCTACAGCAATCCAGTTATTTAGTTGCAGTTCCACCCGGTGAAAATGCTTATCTAATTCTGTAGACGTGTTTGACTCTGTAATGCAGTAATTTTAGTTATTGCTACACGGTGGAATCAAGGGAATAAAAGAAAACTACTTCCTGCCATTTAACTAAAATCATTGAGTGAATTAAGAATACATGATCCCTGATCCAGATGAGGAATACATTGAATCGCCAAAACAGACTCACATAGGGGACATGAAGAGTGACAATCATCAGCCAGTGGCAAGCAAAATTAGTTATAATTTCTGTCACTAATACAAAACTACACACCAGTCCAGTTATTAAATTGCAATTTCACCCTGTGAAAATGCTTATCTAATTCTGTAGACATGTTTCACTCTGTACTGCAGTATTTTTAGTTATTACTACACTAGAATCAAGGAAATAAAAGAAAACTACTTGTTGCCACTCAACTATAATCACTGAGAAGACAGGATTGAGATACAAAGACAACCAGAACAAAAGACGGGCATCTGTCATCCCTCTTATGCAATTACTACAAGGCCCACTTATCCAAAATCCAAATTGAACAACCCAGCTAGTTCAATATAGAGAGTCATGAATTAGATGAACATAAATGTCATAGATCAAACCAAATTATATTACACAAAGAGAGGAACTTGATCCAATTCCATACTTGTCATATCACCATTGATTATTTGTTTTTCATGAAACCACCAGTGATTATTGGGCAGAGCAGCCCCCAAATCCTCGAACAGAGGAGTGACCGCCCGTATCACACACCACAATTCACAACAACAGCTGTCATCAAAAGTAATCTTCCAGGTCGAAAGGACAAGCATAGCATAATTAGGCAACAACAGAAACAGAGAGGCAGTTACTGTTCGTCGCATATTTCCCACAAAAGGAAAAACAGACTCACATAGGTTACAATTTCTGTCACTAATATAAAACCGCACTAAAGCACATTCACAAAGAGCGAAAGCTAGATAGAGGATGATGTTTAATTCATAATCCGCTATTGAATTGTGATGATGACGGTTAAAACTTGCAAAACAAAATTAGCCCAGACAATCACCTCAGAAAAATCTAAAGTTGAAAGCAGGACTGTAAAGAGTGTCATAGGAATGTACCCCCTGGACGTGTTCAGTGCTGCAACTTAAAGCACAGATAGCTGAACCAGATGAATGGAAGTGATTACAATATCTGATTCCATAAGTGCAGCTTTAAGTGAAAAGCGGTAGACTAAATTGGAAGGAAGCGATGGGTAATTTTCAGTATATTCATTTTGCTACTCGTACTTACTGTGCAAACTGGCAAAGAGACTATGAAACAGATTGAGATACCAACGACAACCAAACCAAAAGACAAGCACCTGTCATCCCAAATTGAGCAACCCAGCCACCCAGGTACATCAAAACAGAGAACGCCGACAATAGCAACATGAGTCATATCCCAAATTGAGCAACCCAGGTGCAAATTGAGCAACCCAGGTACTTCAAAACAGAGAACGCCGACAATAGCAACACAAGAGTCATAGATCAAACCCAATTATATTACACAGAGAGGAATTTAATCCAATTCCATACTTGTCATATACTCATATCACCAGTGATTATTGGGCAGAGTAGCCCCCAAATGTACAGGGGAGTGACCACCCGTATCACACAACACAATTCACAACAACGTCTGTCATCGCAAGTAACCTTTCAGGTCGAAAGGACAAGCATAGCATAATTAGGCAACAACAGAAACAGAGAGGCAGTTACTGTTCGTCGCATACCGATCACCACGACCCGTCCAAGGCGTGATCACCGATGTAGCCGCTCAGATCTTGTCGATGTCCTCGTCCTCGAACTGTATGTAGTCGTCCTGCGCGCCGGCGTCCTCCTCGTCGACGACGCCCTCGTTGAGCCTGACGGTGTCGGGGATCTCGCCGTAGGCCTTGAGGAGGCGAGCCTCGTCGTTCATGTACTTGAGGATGACGTCGGCCTTGTCGTCCTGGTAGTCGCGGAGGCCGACGAGGACGATGTCCCCCGCGGCGATCCACACCTTCTTGTGCATCTTGCCCCGGATGTGGCAGAGGCGCTTGGTGCCGTCGATGCAGACCGCCTCGCAGCGGCCGTTGCCCAGCATCCGCGTCACCTGCGCGTACTCCTGCCCATCCTCCTTGAACACCAGCTCCCGCTTCTCGTCGTCCGCCTCGTTCTTGCCCCGCTTCCGGTTCTTGCCTCCCTTCCCCTTGTTCTTCGGCATCGCGGGTGAGGAGAGGAAACCCTAGCGCGGGTTGATCGTGGGGAATAGGGGGTCGGGGAATTTGGTCGTGGAAGGTTTGCGCGCTGCAGCTAAGCTTGACAGGGCAGACAGTTTTCTGATTCGGGGTGTGTTTAGTTGGGAGGGTAGAAAAAACAATTTTTTAAGTATGTTCTGTGAGAGGGATAAGGGTGAGTTTAGTTTCACCCACACCCATCGAAAAAAACATTATTCATCCAATTTTTTCCTATTCATCCCACCCCTCCCACTCACAGAACACTATTCATCTACAGTGTATTTTGGGTCTACAGCGTTTTCCGGGGAATCTTTCCCAATCTAAACACACCCTAAATAGGAAAGTTGAAAGGAGTTAAAAGGAAAACTTTTCTAGGAAGCGTGTTTTTTAAGAGAGATGAATAGTAGAACTTCTCGAAAGCCGTTCGATCCAACGGGTGGGAGCGAAGGGACGGCAATGATGGGTGTCGCCGTCACCGACGCGGGGTCTTGTGGGCTCATGCGCTGGGATGGGACCCGACGACCGGGGAAGGAATCCGGGGTCTTTCCTCTTTTTTTTTTCTTTCGGTTGCTTGGAGAACTGGGTATGAGCCTGGACGGCTGACCCGATTCTGAATATCTGATCGTGTCAACCAAGTTGGTTTCAGCACTAGGGACGAAGCTCAGGGGGCGGAGCAAGTATCCACGTTGCTGTCCAACAAGTAACAACAGCGTAACCGCGTCCGGGGTGGAGCCGGACTAGGCCTGTCAATGGTGCGGTTCAAAGCGCTTCTGAAGGTGACCAGCCGCTCCTTTGTTGCAAAAGCAAATTCACGGGTCGAACCGCTCCGCCGGCACAGTTGCCCCTCAGTTACCCGCTCTGCCGGCACTGAACCAAAGACCTTCCTGTAAAACAGTTGGCCTTTATGCCGTAAAAATCTCACCGTCACTCCCGAGTCGTTTTTTTCATCTGTGGTGCAAACGTGTTATTTACTCACCTGCCATCGGTTATGTGATACCGGTTCGTTCTTCCCCCTCCCCCTCCCCCTCCCCTGTCCGACCGCACGGACGACAGTCAAGACACGTGAGTCACGAGCTCTTCCACCCGTTCGCGCTAGGTTCGAGGCGAGGTCCGGCATCGGAGCCCCTGAGCCTCCTGTCGTAGACGTCTTCTTCCTCCTCCTCCTGTTGCTGCTCATACCCTTTGCTTTCTCCCCCCGGCAGGCAGCAGCTTTGGTAGGAGCCCAGCGGTGTCCCTCTGGTGCTCCATCGAGTCGGCATCGCCCCTCCTCATCACGCCCATAGATAAGTACATATTACTACAAATATTAATGAGATATACTCCTGTCTCCATCGATTGATTTCTTGGTCATACATCAACAGCTCAAGATTGTACTAGAAAATGAATATGGATGGAGATTTGGGGTTAAGGTTTGGCAGATTTGGGGGTTGGGGATCCCTTCATGCTAGAGGAAGCTTGGGCGGCTCGCCAGTCGGCGGTGGAGGTGGGATATAGACAAGGCCACAGAGGAGGTGACGAGGCCGCCGTCGGATGGTGGATGATACCCCGGTGGACGGTGAGGCAATATGGTATCTTGGCCAAATATGTTACTAGAGGGCGATAACAGGGGGTGATGGCAGCAGGGGTGACGAGATTGGGCGTGGGTCGTGGAGGAAAAAACAAAGTAGGAAAACGAAAAGAACCAGAAAGGAGATCATGTGAACATAGTTGCATAGGGTGATTTAGGAAAAATTATGTTGCATAGGGTGATTTAGGAAAGCTATTTTTTCATTTAGTTTAAATGGAGACAAATCCAATATTAATAACCAATCATGAAACACTTTACACCAAAATATTACAATTGACCAGACCAGCTAATGCAGAGGCAAAAGACAGTGAATAAAATCCTTGTGAGATTTCAAAACAAGAAAAGGAAAAAAAAAATGCTGCCCAGTGCCAACGCAGAGGCGCAATTCTGACCGTCCGATCTAGATCCGGAAAGAAAGACACGCACGCACAAAAGAGAATAAAAGAACCAGCGCATTAAATAAAAACCGGAAAAGGTAAAGAAACAGCAAACCAGCGCATCTACCAGTTCAGTGACTCCGTCGATCGCCGCCGCAACCGCGTCCTCCACCGCCGCCTTCATCGCTTCTTCTCGGCGTCCGCTCCCATCTGCTCTTCGGGTCACATGGTAACGATACCGGGCCTCTGTATTGATCTACTCCCGTGTGGATTTGTTGGTCCCGCTTCTCACTTTCATGACTGACAACGGTGGCGGCGTCGTTGGTGGATGCAGTCAGCGCTGTTCAACTTCCACTCGTTTGTGACGGTGGTACTGCTTCTGATCTGCACCTGCACCTACCTCAAGATGCACTTCCCCTCTCTCCTCATCCGCCGGACAGGGTGCGCCCTCATAGTTTCATACTCGTCTCAACTGTTTTTTTTTTAATCTCAACGAATATAGTTGCGATATAGTGTCTGAGGGTCTGGTTCGATTTTAGGATACGGGAACAATATGCAACATGTGCCGTGCGGCTTGTGCCTGTCTTGCTTTGTATTTTGAAAAAAGAGAGAGAGAAATTCCCCATCTATAGAACCCTCCTTCATTGTCTATAAGAATCATACTGTTTTCGAGATTTTAGGCTCTAACACGAAGCATATACTGCGTCATTTATTCTCTTATCTCACTCTGCACATAGCAAAAGTAGGTTTATTCTTATGATGAGATCTGGAAAAGGTAATTGAAAAGAAACAAAAAAGGTGATAAAAAAGAGGAAAATCACATTTGTGTTTTAATAGATTTTTCCTAAAATCCTAATTCTTAAACGATGCATTTAGCAGCATGAAGTTATCCTGAATCTTTGTGAAGCTGGATTGTGTATGTTCACAGTTGAAATTTGATTCAATGGTAATCTTGTGTACAAAGCTATAAAAATTTCATATAGAGAATCAACTTTATACGCTGCTAGCTGTAAATATATCAGTGGAAAGTTAGATACGGTCTCCAAGTGTTCTAAAGAAGTCAAGAGGCACCTGACACTTAAAAGCTAAAATTTAGCTAATAGATTTTATAACGATTCTAATATTCTATATATAGTGTTATGCTGTAATTGTACTGAAAATTCTTTTTATTTCCTGAACTAGTTAGAAATGACATTGAAATAATACTAGCATCGACATCGTACAATTTGCATTGGGGATAAATGGGTCGCATTCACGAGTAAAGAGTCCATTGCGACTGAGGTTATGATGCTGCTCTTCTCAGTGCTTAGCTGCTCCCTCTTTCAGATTTACTAAGTACAAAGAGCAGCTATATTGTGGCCAGGGGGTAAGAAATGGATTGAACAGAAAGGCAACTGCAGTGAGCAGAGATGCTAATTATCTCACTTGGTGATGGGAGAGCTCATTACCAACGTCTACTGTTGGATAATTGAAATTCACCATTTGTTTTTGTCTTTATTTACAAACGTTTAATTCCATCTTTCCACATTGCAAAAATATCCTTAACTTTTGTTTTGCTTGTTGGTTTGAGCTAATTTATACTTTCTACCCCCGAACATACATTTTGCTAATCATCTTACCTACATCTTGGTTACAGGTTTCGTGGTTTCTTTTGGAAAGCTGCTAGGATAGGTAACATCTACCTATTTTTCTCAATATCTTGTCATTCTATTTAGAAATAAATATATCCTGTGCGGCGGTAGCATACATTTGCAACTGATGTATTAGCCCTCCATGTGCCTCTTAGTATGTTTTCTTAAGGGTTGTGCTGTTTCATGCTACCTCTAGCTCCAAATTGGATGGTGTTAGAAGTTGGTTTATATGCCATTTAAGTCTTGGAGATAACATTTTCAGCCAAACAGTCCCATTAATTTGCTATTGTCAACTGGTAGCATTGTTATTCAGTAGGGTCAAAAAAATTGATAGAAATTCAGTGATTAATCCCTCCATGTCCTATGTGCATTGAGCTAGAAGTAGCATCAAGGGCAGCTCCAGTGTGAAAACTGAAAAATAATCGAACTGTCGAGAACAAAAAGCGAACAGAGCACGCAGTGGAGGTCAAATCTTATGTGTCAAAGTAGTCTACAGCTGCATGTATTGTTATCCTTTTAAGTGATCCACCGCGAGAAGTGCAAAAACGCTGCTTATTTTTCCTTTTTTCTTTCTATTCGGGTGTGGGCCCTGTTCAATCGACTGTCACACTGTGGCAATCGAACTATAGCAGCATGCGAATTTTGAAGTCTAGCCAGTTGAATTCGACACTAGAGCTGCCCTAAAGAACCAGTGTTTATGAAAGTAGTGCTTAGTTGAAAGGTGATAATAGTGGTGGTTATTCTATTACTGCTATGGGTGATTATTGTGAAGACTAAAAAAGTATTTTTACAGTCAACATAGCAGGTAAAAATTGTCATTCTTATCATTAAAATGGTAGATGAAAAACTGAGCTGGGGTCTTGTGTTGAGCATGTCTTTTGGTATTATTGTGAAATGTGTTTCAAGATATTTGTACAATGCATAATAGCAGAAACATAGATGAAGATTTGTAAAAAGTGTGGAATAGAGTTCGTATTCGTTCGTTTATGAAATTTGTGACTTCTAGTGTCTTGACTCTCAAGCTGAGGCAGCAGTTTAGAGTTTAGACCATCTTGTTTCATAGGTAAAAATCTTCTCGGGTATGGCTTTTGGAGACTACAATTTAGCTTCAGTGAGGCACGATTGAATAATTTTGATGTATTTTCCTGGATGTTATTTTTAACATTTACCAATATGCTTCAAATAACATAATAATGAATTCGCCATTTGTTTCTCAGGTGAGCGCCTTAGCCCCTGGTTAGCCATTGGGTGCTCTGTGATGGGCATATCAATTTTATTTTGGTGAGATAGGAAGATGTCTTTCGTCTTCTTTGCTGACGATTACTCCAGCGTAAATACCACCTAGTGGGCTAGTGACTGTCTCTCTTAAAGCATGTAACAAATTGCCTACTCTTATTAACTCCTTACACTCCAGAAAGATTAGGCATGCGATTCTTGCAGTTACAGTCTTATTTGTTTGTTTGAGATGTCACATGCTTATGTGAATGTGACGTATTAGTGTATTGCTCCCTCCGTTTCAAACTGAAAGCTATTCCGATTTTTTTGGAGAGTCAAACTATTTTAGGTTTGGTCAAAATTAGAGTGAATCACAAATATTTACATGACCAAGCAGATATGATATGAAAATATACTTAATGAATAAACTAACGGGACTTATTTGATATCATAAATGTTAGTAGATTGTTATATACTTTTAGTCAAACTTGAGATGGTTTGGCTCTCCAAGAATGTACGAATGATTTACAATTTGGGGAACGGACGGAGCAATAGGGATGCTCTGTTTTTCAGATGTCAGATTTTGATGTTTTTGAGATGTCAGATATTTGAGGACTGTCGCCCATGGACCGCGTAGAAATGTTCATTTTCACGAACAATTATTGTAAAGGTTAGCCAAGCTTAGAAATATTTTCATCTAATTATTCTTCATGTTACATTATTAGTTTTTATGTTTGCACTAAGTGTCTTGAGGCATTGCAAGCCTTTCATATGTTTAATTTTGATTTTTAACTTAAGTTAAGTTCTTGCACGCTAGACCAGAATCTCTAGCTAGTCCGCATGCTCTCCACATGACGTGCGTGGTAGCGGTTGATGCCCTATGAACCAATTCATCCAATGGTCATGCACTGATGCCGTAAGGTTAAGATGGTGGATACGCAACACTTCCAAAGTGTACGCCCAGGCACTAGCATGGGCCATAACATCAATGCTTGTTCAACGAATCAAGCTAGGTCACGAGAAACTCAAAAGAGAAGGAATGAAGAAAAAAAGCACAAATCATGATCTCAATAGTTGCCAGCTAGGCTAGCATAAAGGGCCCCGCCGCCTCGGTTTGTGAAGTAACTTGGTTTGCAAAAGCTTTTCCCTTGCATGATGGTGGATATTGTTTGTCTCCACCATTGGTATCTCCTCACTATCGCCCTCTCCCTAGGCAATGGGCACCGCAAACTCTATGATAAATCAACAAAATGACATCTTACATAGCGCTGTAGTCTAACTCCACAGCCACCTTTGCATCTTGCCCATGCCGAGGAAGAGCGACGGGTGAAGAGATGCACATGCCGTCGTCATCATCCCCCGAGTCGAAGAAGCACCGGCGGTCCATGGCGTCTCGAACCAGCTCCTTCCAGACTGAGCCACTGCCAAGCAACGTCGCCGCGTTGCCCAGGACCCAGAGGCAGTGCCTGCAGCCGAAAGGGATGGCTTAACTAAGCTATTCTTTTGTAGTTTCGTGCTAGCTGTTTCAACTTTCTTTGGCCTGAGCCCAGAGATCGCTGTGCCATAGGAGTACAAACCTTGCCCTTGTCAAGGCGACGTTGGCACGCCGGCGATCAGAGAGGAAGCCAATGGATGCTTTAGCATTGGACCTGACGGTTGAAAGGATGATGATGTCCTCCTCGCTGCCCTGAAAACCATTGACCGAGTTGACGCGCAGAGCCAGAGCCCAGAGGGTGCATCTCGCTGACGTTCCCAATGGCACGCTGAATCGCCTCCACCTGGGCAGTGTATGGGCATATAATGCCAACAGAAACTCCTTGCGTCCTGCCTGTACAAGCTGGGGACAGAATTTGCCAATCATCATGGTCTTAGATCATCAAGGTACTCAAGATGCAGTTACACGATACTAGGAAGAAGCAAAATTTTCAAAAGAAAAACTGAAAACCTTTCTTCAGTAGATCCAGTATTTTCATGATGACCCCGAGCTCAGCCATGTTTCGCTTGCTCTGGCCTGGATCTTCCCTTCCATTGATGTTGATGAATGAGTATGGCCCAAACATAGGACCTTCAAGATATGTGTTCTCGTGCCCCGCCTGTGTAACATTCGGACCATCCAAGATTTTGTTGTCATAAAATCTTGTGTTTGGGAAGATGCTTATGGAAGGGTGCATCCTGTATTGGATATTCAAAAGGTGCTTCTTGTGTCCCAGTAAGCTTAACCTCTGAAACAGGCTCCTACCCAATAATGCACTGCCTGCAAGCTGCATCAAATATGATTGAGCCAGGGCACAACACTATGTAAGGGTGTGTTTAGATTGTAGGAAAAAACACTGTAGCATAAGAAAAACACTGTAGCATTCGTTGGAAAACGTGTTTTGTGAGAGAGGAATAGTGAAAAGTTGGAATGAATAGTGAAAAGTTGGAATGAATAATGAATAGTTGGAAATCTGAACATGGGCTAAGGTGCATATAATCCAAAGAATGAGGGCACGAGCCATATTCAGAGGGGTGCTGCTTCCTCAGCTCGAGGAGGCGGGTCGTGACCTGGCTGATGGCGGTGTTGGTCGGCGCGCACGTCAGGACGTGGCAATCTGTGGCCAGCTGGCTCATCAGCAGTAGCAGCACCCTTGTCGCATTCAACCAAGCTCTCCGTCTGCAGTGGCAGTGGCTCAAGTGGGAGGACAACACCAAACCATGGTCGGAAATGACAATTCAACACACCCCAACTGAGCTGGACCTCTTCAGGACCTGCACCACTGTCTCCTTAGGCTATGGTCAGCGCGCTAGCTTCTGGCATGACCGCTGGCTGCAGGGGCGAAGCCCAAAAGAGATCGCGCCGGAATTATACAAGCTTGCATGGCGGAAACATGAGACGGTTGCCACCAGCCTAGCCAATGGTCGATGGAAACGGGGCCTAAGACGTCTATCTACCACGGAGCAAATTAATCAGTATGTCGACATTTGGGCGCTTGTCCGAGAGGTACATCTCACTAACCAACCGGATGACATAATATACCCAATGGCAGTTACTCATCCAGCTCCGCATACCTAGCTCAGTTTACTGGGGCATTCATTGAACACGACTGGCAAAGATTGTGGAAATCTAAGGCGGAAAACAAATGCAAGTTCTTTGACTGGCTTATCTTGCAAAATAGGTTGTGGACTGCTGATAGCATCATCAAGAATGGAGGCCAAACCAATGCCATCTGCTCCCTGCGCCGAGCAACCACAGAGACAGCAGAACACATGTTGGCAACCTGCTCCTACTCCATCCAGGTATGGAACTCTTTCGCCCCAATGGGAATTGTTCCGTACCCACTGCTACAAAACAATTATCGACGTCTCCAACACTGGTGGACGTCCATGGTCGGCCCGGCACATGGTCAAGTTTCAAGGAAAATGAAACAAACAGTCCTCTACATCGCTTGGAACATTTGAAAGGAACGATGTCGCAAGTGTTTGATAACAAGGAAATGCATGTGCAGCAGCTTGTGCTTCTCATCAAACAAGACATACACAACTAGCACGTGGCGCATGCGAATTGGAGTAATAGCCATAGCTTCTACTGATTGGTGTTATTTTTTTAAATTTGACTTCGGGGTATACATCTAGAGCTCATACAAGGAAAAATCATTGCGCCAATGTTTACAAAGCATAGACACGTTGCTTTGTATCTATTTTTGCTCCCAATCTATAATGAAAGGCAGAGCACCTGTCATTATGCTAAAAAAAGCAGTAGCAACACACTGATGGTCTTGGTCTTGACCGTGCCTGGCGGCCCCCATATGAGGCTGAAATTGCTCTCGCCGCTGCCGTCGCGACGTGTCGCCATGATGCAGCTCAGTATGGCGTCAGCCTGCGAGCCGTTGAGCCGGAACGCGGATAGCCTGGCCGCCAGCACGTCGGCGTCGTCGACGCTGGCAGCCGCTCGGCAGGGTGGGGAGTCCAGCAACAACGACAAGCTCTGCCGTTCAAGAATCAAGACACGACACATGAATAGGTGAGCACAGAATCAGGGATCAACCGTTGCGGAGCCAGTGGCGGACGCAGTAGAGGTGCATGGGTGTACATATGTACACCCAATAATTTTGAGAAAAAAATTAGTATATACACATATACACACATGTATACAAACGATTGTGTCTAATTGAGCCCAAACAAGAGAAATAAAAAAGGACTTGGGCTGGCCTTCTTGCTCCATTTTACGGCCTGCTGTTTCCACGAGTCACTGTGATCCCAACGCCGCACTCAGTAGCTATAGAAGTTCAGCAGAAGCAAAGGTTCGTGCGAAATACATAATTAGCAATAAGTAGTTCATTAGCTCTATTCGTGCCTGTCTAAGGATTAATGTTAAGTGACTGCACATTCCACATCATGTTTAGAAATTGGTTCGGTAGCTTGATATGTTTTCACGTAAAAAATTGAATGCCATTGATTTGAAATGTTTGTGGACTGAAGCAGTAAATAAACCCAAATCATCTATAGCCAGGGCCTGCATATACCTATTCCACATCAGTACTACAAACGGTGGAAAGTAGAATTTAAAGTGACGCCTCTTGTGTTTAAGGGTGTGTTTAGATTGGGAAAGATTTCTCGAAAAAACACTGTAGACCCAAAAATACACTGTAGATGAATAATGTTCTGTGAGTGGGAGAGGTGGGATGAATAGGAAAAAGTTAGATGAATAGTGTTTTTTGGGTGGTGTGGGTGAAACTAAACGCACCCTAAATACAAACGCATAAAAATAGCGAAGTGTGGAATCAGAAGTTGTAACAAATACTACTGTTTGTTTGCGTGCATCATTATCTTGAACTACAACGGTTATTCGGTTTTGACAAGGCTATCCCCGACCCAAAACATCATCAACTAGTTTCTATACATCCATGTCATATAGATACTATCTATAGAAACTACCTCCTCAATGCATAGTTTCTTAAAATTAAATTACCATCCAATCACATATGTTATCTCTCTTTGCCTCTTCTATCATCAAGTTTCATTTCTTGGTTCTTGTGTAGACATGGTTTCTCATGCAAGACACCATATCCTTCTCTCCCTTATTTAATTCTCTTGCCACATCACCAAATTACTTATGTGGCAGGCTATTTAATGCTATGGACATCATCCTAATAGATGGGTTAGGGATGGCCTAATATCTATGTACACCCAATGTTAATTCCTACGTCCGCCACTGTACGGAGCACTCACCGTGCCGTGCATGTCGCCGGCAGAAGTGGTTAAGCTTGCTCGTTCCTGCCCTTTGGTGCCTGACCCCGAGGGCGGCATCCCCAACACGCACCGTCGGCGACATACACGACGTGCGCGAGACAGCACGAGCGACCGTTGCGTGAGAGGTGGCCGGGCCGGGGAACATGATATCTTGGAGGGACCAGGAGAAGAGGAGCCTGACGAGCTCGTCTTCCGGACGGGGGGGGGGGGGGCGCCCACCCCTCCGTTCGACGACATGACGATGATGCCCAGCGAAAGCAAGGTTCTTAGGCATGGATGTGCATAAGCCACAGGGTAAGGTAGACTGCTGGAGTTTATGGCGTCGGCCGGATCGACTCTTCAACTTCATAGGGTATGGCACCGCGCGTCGTCCCGCCAGGGTTTACAAAACCGCTACAGTACCGATTTTTTTAAATAAAAAAACCAGTCCGCTAACTGGTTAATTCGCCGGCTAACCGATAGTAGCGGTTTTATAGTGTCGGTTTGGGAGCGGTAACCGAGGTTTTTTTGCAACCGGGCCGGACCGGTTTGGTCGGGAACCGGTCGGTTCGGACCGGTTCCCACCGGTTTTGTAAGCCCTGCGTCCCGCTCGATCGTCGGTTTTGATCGAGGACGAGGCGACCGTTCGTCCCTTGGGCTTCCGTAGTCGTTTAGATCGAGGTGGAGATGACTGTGTGCAGCGTGCCTCGCATACCGTGCCGCCCCACTGCTAGAATTATTTACTCATACAGCGGGAGACATGAAAATAAATTTTACTGTCAAGGATTAACACCTTCTGGGCACTTTTTTAACGTGTTTCTGATCATTTGTTGTAGTATTGGAACAATTGGTCGATGCAGATACTGGTATATAGAAATATATTCTCTTTTCTAAAAAAGTCCACATGTACATGGTGGTAAGTTTATACAACTAGTAAAGACACACGTGCGACGTGATATGAATAATATTTAGCGACAATAAATATAACACATCATATTGTTAATAGAGTGTTAGGGTCATTATCAGTGTAATCCAATTCTTTGATTAGCAATTGAAAGTGGTTGGTTAATTGATTAACAAGGATTAAGTATATCACAAATTCACAAGGTATCATGAGGGTCGTTGGTAACAGATGGCTAGGTTAGCGACATGGAGCAGGAGTATCTCGATGGTACTGAAACTTGAAGCCAATAATTGGGCTATTATAGAAACCGTCTGCTGTCTAAATGGCAATGGGAAACATTAGAATTGTTACAGAAAAACGTCAACCTGGCCGGCTGGCTGCCGTCCGGCTTTGTTCGGGAGTCGGAACAGGCATTGCATCGCCCACTTCGCTCCTCGGGCGCCGCTATTTAGGGATGGCAATCACACCCGTGGGCGCTGCTGCGAGCGCGGGTGTAATATTGCACCGCGGGCGTCGCGGGTCGGGGCCCGTGAAGGTAGAGGGGCATGGGCGACAACCCGCGGGTCACCCGCGGGGCTCAAAATATATGTATGTCTATGTTTTTTTTAACTTTAGATATATTACGAATGTTTAATACAAGAGAAGCTGCCTGCAGATTCCAGCGTGCATGTATATATGCCATAACCCTCTCCTGTTCTCCCGTCCTCCAGCGTGTGCTTTAGCTAGAATCCACTCGACCATGGCTCTTACGCCTCAGCATCTTCCTATTCTCCCCCGCGGCCGGCATGTGTTTTTTTTTCACATGCACGCGCGTGGCTGGAGTCCAGATAGAGCTAGCCCACCCATCAATGACTCCTTCTGTCCTACGTGATGTGACCGAGACGGACCGTGGGCAGGATGAGCGCACGCGGGTGTGTAGAAAAATGCAGGTGACAAAAACAATTTATATTTGGCAGAAATATTTTTTAAACTTTATTTTTTCTGAGTTTGAGTCCATTTTCACTTTCTTGGCTCTTACAGGTGGGACTAACGTGAGGGGTAAGGTGAACCCAAATTAGATAAGAATTGTTTTCAATTTAACTCGTTCTTTTACTACTGGCTCAATCCGCCCTTCCGTAATACAACTTTTAAGACGTTTGGAAACATTTGGCATAGTAAGGTACTGTTTGGGTCCCACTAGTTAAACTTTTAGCTGGCTTAAAGGGTAGCTAGCTTTATAACTAAAATTTAGCTGGTTTAGCTGAATGGATCGACATGCTAAAATTTCACAGCTGAAGTTTAGTTGGATGGATCTAAATAAGGATGGAAAAAAGGCTTCGTAATCCATTAATGGTATATTAAACTTTAGGTTATAAGAGCATCTCCAAGATATTAGCTAAAAGTCCTAGCTAAATGAAGAGCTAAAAGACTAGGTAAAAAAATAAAAAGCTAGCCAACTAATTGAGTAAACCAACATATTCAATGGCTATATATTTAAAAAGGAAAAATCGGCAAAGTCATCCTCGAACTCATGGCAAAGAGTCAAATTCGTTCCTATACTCTCGATGGCCAATTTAGTACCTGAACTATAGTTCTTCGCTTTAGTTAAGTCCAGCGTCCGACTTTGACGTCTACACCATCAGAGAATGCGTTAACGCCATCAGTTTGCAATTTTCTCGTTGTGCCCCACCCGGTCTGCAGCCACATAGTTCATCCACCGGGTTGGATGTCACACCCGGTTTTATAAAGGACAAACCGAATGCATCTCATATGTGCGCCAGGATCAAGTTTCACACATATGATAGACTCCATGAATATAGAACACAAATTTACACCGGAAATAATAAAATAAATACATTACAAGGATATTCTAGCAGTGGAATCTTCAACTCTTCACCACAGGTAGTTGACTGGGGTTGCGTACGCCTAGCAATCTTCATTGAAGTCACTAAAGAACTCCACATCTTCTTTTCCTTCTGATTCAATATTTAGCAAGGGTGAGTACACTTATGGTTGGTACTCAACAAGTGGAAGAATATGCAAAGCTTTCAAGGAAAGGCTAAGAGTTAAGAGCGGTCAGTATTTTAGTTGGTCAAGTTTTATTAGCAAGCACCTGATTACTAAGATATAAGTATATACTAACCCAAATTAATAATATAAAGAGATATATCATCTCACATCATTCGTGCAAAAGCACACATTCCATAACCAGGAACCACAATTTATTTTCAACTTCAAGTTCAATTATCATGTGAGGATCCGGGCCGTTCATAACCGCGAACACGGCTGTTATAACAGTTTTACACTCTGCAGAGGTTGTACACTTTCACCACAATTCGCGTAAAAGCTCCGAAGAACTTTAGACCCAACCACGTTGTGCTGATCAGGCAGGTACCACACTGCCAAGGTGTAGCTGCATAGGGACGCTACGAGGCCTTTCCAAAGAATTCCTATATGTATGTGTTTGCTCCCCGACGACTACGGTTACAACGGCAAGGCCTCTCTCGCCTTCCGATCCTCGCACCTCCCAAACCGGTAATGCCCCCAAATTCCACCACTAGCAGTGCAAACACAAGACACAGTTCATCTAGTTACTTAGCCAAGACCAGAGCCATATGGTATTATGGTTGTACGGGAAAATCCCAGGTTGCCGCTCTATGTTCCAATTAACATAAGTGATCTTGTTTAACATCATCATCGGAACATGGATATAAATAAATGGTAGCACAAAATTATTATCTTCACATTTAGTGTAAACCATCCCCAAGTATAGCAGTTAAGCAAAGCTACCCAACATAAAGTAAAGACCCGGTTATCAAACGGATGGTGAATAAAAACTAGTCATCCTTAATATAGGACCCATCAATATTAATGCAACACATAGCATAAAGTAAACTTTAATTAACATGAAAGTTGCATTGGTTCAATAGAATATGCAGAGAGGGAAATCCATGTGCCTTAAATCCTAATAATATCTGCTAAAGCTCAATTCCTTCATAGACTTGATCTTCAATAAACTTGTTGAACTCCTCATAGCTTGATCTTCCAATTCAGCTTGAACAACGTCTATCGTCACACGAGCACATACAAGAAAACATATGCACAAATAAATAAACAGTACACCAAACATGGGCAACAATATTGATCAAGCATAGAAACGGGTCGAGGTCTCGAAAAAGATTGAAAGGACACGAGAAACGCTGCGATTGGAGCTAAGATTGAAAAGATACAACTATCGGATGATTAATGTTATAAAATAAAGCAAATACTACATGCTTCATTTATTTTAATTAAGAAAAGATGTGTAATGAATGATTCCAAGAAATATTCATTATTTGAATTAACTTAATTTATACTTTCGTATGAAACACGGGTAAAACCTAATTAATTTTATTTGCAAATATTTATTTAATTATTATTCCAATTAAACATTAAACTTGCAAGAAAGCATGTGAGAGCTTCTAGCGCATAGATTTATGCATAAGGTTCAACTAGTCAAGTTATATTAAAAGGATATTCGAGTTGGAAATTAATCATATTAACATCATCTGTATATAAAACACGAGCTATTACCCTAGTTGGCTTTTAATTAGAAAAGCTAGTTAAGTGAGAATAAATCAAGTTAACATTTATTTATAAAAGCCGATGTATAAACCTAGTCAGGTTTTATTCATGAAAGTAGATTTAATAATGAGCATTAAGAAAATTAAATATTAGTTTGTAAAAGCAATATATAAGCTAATTAGCTTTTATTTGTAGACATGTATGAAAATGCATTAACCGGATTAACATCTTTGTTTTTGAAAACACAAGATATAACTCTAACCATATTTTAATTATGAAAGTCTAGTTCAATAATGATTAATCAAATTAACTCCAATTATAAAACATGAGGGTAGAACTCTAGTTAGATTTTAATTTAGAAATCTAGTTAAATAACAATAGGCAATTTAATATTTATTTATTTCAAAACATGTAACGTGGTAAACAACACTGTTAAATTAAACTCTGCACTTTTAGAAGATTAACGCAACAAAAACGAGGTTAAACGGAGATAAAACGTGAAATCTATGGATAAAACAAGGTTTAGGGTCTTAACTGCGAAGAAACTAAACTAACAGGGGCTAAAACAGAAGAAACCAAGGACATATGTATAATTTCATATGAAAACCTGAGGGCTCACATGCAAAAGAGGATGGTTAGGACTGCGGGTTCAAAACTAGGAAAGGTCAGGGGCCTAGACGTGAAGAAAAGGACCTAAATGGAATTACTTTTGACTAGGGTTGGACCGCTGGTTGATTTGCAACAACTGCAGGGGTGTTTCTGCAAAAGAACCATTGCCGGTTCGGTTGACCTGTGCTGACCGGGGTTAGATCTATTACTGGCCGCCGGATTTCAATCGGACGGCTCGGTTTCACCGGAGTGGATCGGCTCGTCGGAGAGGCCACTGGCGGCGGCGGAGCAGGGCGGCGCTTCACCGGAACTTGGCAAAACCGGGGCTAGGATCGATGGTTTCGCGTGATTCTTGGCTCTGGAGCAAGATTGGGACGTGAGGGTTCAGATTTGGGGGTTCGTTGCGGGGATTGGGTGACGGAGACGGCCGGCGACGAGCCATGGCGGCTTGGGATTCACGGCGGCGTGGCGCGGGCGATACAGAGCGAGAAGGGAAGGGGAAAGGAGCTCGGCGTGTTCCTCACCTCACCCAAAAGTTCTGGAGGATGTTCAAGACGACGAACGTGCGACGGCCGAGAGGATTCGTGGGTGGCAACGCGAGCTCGATGGCGGCGGCGCAAGGGAGCTAGGAGCTAGGGTTTGGGCGTCGCGACGAAGGGACTCGAGAAGGGGTGGCGGCGCATTAAATAGGCTGGGGCAGGATGCCTTGGCGTGCGGGACAAGGGAGGAAAGAGCGGCGCGGGCGTAGGTCAAGCACTCAAGCTCGAGCTCGGGTTGGGCTCAGGGTAGGGCGCAGCTGGGAGAAAGGAGAGGGATGACAGCTGGGGTCCACCGGTCAGTGAGAGAGAGAGAGGAGTGAGGGAGAGTTGGGCCGGGTTGCTGTTCGGCCGAGCGCGAGGGGGAGAGAAGGGAGCTGCGGCTGGGCCGGACTAGGCCGAAAAGAGAAAAGGAGAGAATCGGCTGCTGCGCCAGCTGGGCTGAGAGAAGAGAGAAGATTGGGCCGGGAAGAGAAAAGGTTTTTGAAATATTGAAACAACAGCGTTGAAATGTTGAAACAGAGCAGAAGAGATGTTGAAACTTTGGTTTTGGAATGTTGAACCTTTTAGAAACTTTTATTAAAATTCAAATAAGAAACCAAATTTGAATTCAAAACAATTTGAATTCAACACTCAAATGAAATACTCCAGCATGAAATGCACTCAAACAAATGGCGACCTTATATTTATTTTTGATCTTTTTAATAAAAAGAATTTAAATGCCTATTCATAGTGGTATTCCTAAAATTAAATTTGGATTCCAAATAAATTTCAGAAATTTTTAAAAGGTTGCTATTTTTAACTTGTGATGAAATTCAAGGTATTACATTGGATGGCTGTGGCGTGCGCGTGGTTAGCACGGGCCAGGCTGGCGATGTCAGCGCGACGTGGAGGTCGTGGCCGAGATGCGGCGTGGCGGTCGAGCATTATTAGGACGACGGAGGTGCGGTCGGCGGTCAAGACCTTAGCAGCCAGGGAAGGGGAACGTGGCCACGTTTCGTGTTCCGAAAACGTTGTTTTGGGACGGGAACAAGAACATTTTATTGTAAAAACCTTTCAGAAGTGTCATTCCTCATTCCCGTTCCCAACGTTTCGGGAACATGGTTGCTAAGGTCATGAATGGACCGTGACACCCTAAGAGGGGGGTGAATTAGGTATCTCTAAAAACTAAAGCTCCAATTGCACATATGAAAACCTATTTCAATTTCTATCTAAATGTGCTCTAGGTTTTCTCTATGTATTGCTATCTCTACCGCTACCAAGTTTTGCACCCTAGGTCCAATCCTATACTAGCATGACAAGTCTAGGAAAGGTAAATGCGGAAAGTAGTGCGAGTATGAAATGCGGAAGGTAAAGGGTAGAGAAGAGCAAACTCCCGGCACGGCGATTTTTACCGAGGTATCGGAAAGCTCATAAGCTTTCCACTAATCCTCGTTGTTGGAGCCCCTCTCAAAGGGAATGCCCGCGCAAGGGCATAAACTCCCCGGTCGAGTAACTCCGTGGGTGACCACGGGACTTCCCCACGCGCAAGTGGGTCTCCGCTCGTCCCTCCCCGGATGCTCCTCGCCGCCTTCACTTGGTAGAGCTTCGGCCAAACACCAAGGGCCTCTCCTCCCTTGTACAAGCACCGGCGACCACTCCACAAACTCAGTTGGAGGGTCTCGCAAGATTACAAGCCCCGGATAACAACACTTGGTGCGTGCAAGCACCGGTAAAGCAAGAGGTATGCAAACCTCGCTAAAACCTAGGCTAAACACCTAAGAGATGCGCTAAAGGGTCTAAACTAGCACTAAGCACTTGGCTAATCACCTAGATCTTCTATTTAGCACTTTGGTGGATTGAGCACTTAAGAATGTGTAGAACACTTGCCAATAGCTTCTCCCAGCTCAAGCACACTTCAAATGGCCGAGGCAACCCATATTTATAGCCCCAACCAAAGGAACTAGCCGTTGTATAGCCGTTGCACACTTTCTGGGTAGGACCGACTCATTCTGTGCCCTTTCCATGCCACCACCGAATCAATCGGTGCTCACCAGAACCGAATGGCATGTTCCAGCCATAAGGACCGACTAATTCGGTGGGGGACCGACTAATTGGGTGCCCTTGATGAGGTACCACCGAATCAATCGATGGTAGGCCTTCTCGCTGCCCAAAATGCCTCTAGGACCGACTGATTCGGTCCCCTGAAAGTTGCACCACCGAATCAATCGGTGGCTTATCCGCAGCAGTGTTGAAAGCACGGTTTTGGTCATTTTTACGCCATTTCTTCGCCGATTTTCGTCCCTTTTTTTACACTTTTGTATGATATAGAAGCACATTTCTAACCATTTGCATGGCTAAAAACTCATCCTCAAAAATCTACAAAAATACATCTTTAAACACATGTTAGTCCAATGACTATGTTATCAATCAATCACCAAAATCACAAATATGGTCTAGGGCCATTTTCCTTACAGGTCAAGATGCCCATCGCAGTGGTTACCAGCGTGCACGGCTGCGCTGGCGCGAGCAGTACAACGTTGCCTCGAGCAAATGCGGCGCCACCAGCAGCAGCAGCTCCAAGGCTCCGACTCGGCGCCTAGTTTGTCGTCCGCGGCGGCGAGCGCGAAGGTGGTACGCGATGAGCCAGCCCGGGTAGAGTTGCGCCCATCAGGTGCAGTCGTGGCCGCACACGGGAAGAGATGGGTGTAGAACCGGCGAGATGTTACGTGGAGGGAAGAGAAAGCTAGAGAGAGAATAGAGCGACCGATTCACAAGATGCCGGCAAGAGGAGGCGAAGAGCACTGTGAAACAACCTTTCTTGATTTTGATTGGCTATACGTCGTTGTCCAAGGCTGGGACTGCTACTGTGCAATATTAAATGCTCTCGACGGTGTATACCATTTCACCGGCTATGGGCGTAACCATTAGGCCTGCTCGAAGCGTGATAAATCGGGTTTCAAATGCGGTCGCAGGGAGTGCAGGCCAGGACCTGCCACCACAGGTCCGCAGCCAGCACACCGAAGGAGAGAGAAACTAATGAGATGGATGTGCTGGTCTGCTAGCTGAACCAAGAAGACCAACGGCACAGGCGGAAACGGCCGGCATCCCGTTGTTCTGTGACGGCATGGAAGTGAAACTTGGACGGAGGATCTACCTGAAATGAAAAACAATAGTTAAATTGGCCGACGTAAAAGTACAAGGACAATTTTTACCCTTTGACCAGAGTTCATGATGATTTTACATATTTTGCCATTTAAAAATGGCAACGTATTCTATGAGAACCATGTTCGCGTGAGAACTATAGGAACTCCAATCTGGATCATATGATCTTGATCCAAGCGAGAGGTGGGAGGGGGCATTTGTAAAAGTATGATTTTGCAAATTCAGGGGGCAGTGATTTTGCAAATCTCCTTTTCCACCTCTCCCCTTGATCAAGATCATGTGGCCCAGATTGAAGTTCCCATAGTTCTCACACGAACCTAAATCTCATAGGATACTTTAACTTTAAAAATTGGTTCTCGTCACGCGACCATGGCTGTTCTCATCCCGGCCCGACGCTTGCCGCCCCCGCTGACTGGACGTTGAAGCTCCAGCAACCATTGCCAAAGCGAGCTCTAAAAGACTGCATGTCTCGTGAACACGCGAACAGAACAGACGCATGTCTCGTTATTTCTTCGAGCAGCATGTGCGCATCAAAACTAGCGAGTATGTGATATCGGCATGGAGCAAGCGAATGCACTTATCATCCTCATCAGAGACCAGGATGTGGAGGAATAGGAAGTGGAAGCCGCCGGGGTTGGAGTGGACAAGCTTGGAGAGCGTCCACGTCCAGGGCAGGGGCGAAGCCCAGTACACCGGCGTCCAGGCGAAGGTCGTGCGGCAGCTGTTGGACGGCTGCGGGTACCCCTTGAAGAGTTCGCCATTAAAGCTCGATCATGCGCGCTTCAATGCTCGGGCTGCCGTGCATGATCCTCCCCATTACGGCCACGCCCGTGGCGGCCAGCACACGGTGCACAACGGCAGGCCAACGGCAGCAACAGCGAGCTGCGCCCGCGGTCCCTGGCGCTGGCGAGCGCCCTACACAGGCGGCAAAGGCAAGCAGCACTCGCGCCGGCGGCGACAGCGACAGTGCCCACGACCACCAGTGGCGGCGACAGAGACGGTGCCCGCGAGGCGGCCAGCGCTCTACGGAGAGTCGGAGACAGGAAAGGTGAGCGGCGCCTGCGCTGGTGGCGATGGCCGTCGTGACCATGCGTGCTGGCTAGAGGGTTCCCCGAACCGTCGGGAACCGGTCCGGTTTGACCGGTTCCCGACCAAACCGCCCCGGACCGGTTCCAGTTTGGGGCGGTTTGAACCGGTCCAAATTTGAAATTTTTAAATTTGAATTAAAAAAATGGAAAAATGTTGAAAAAATTCCTAAAAATACTTCAACATGTGTGTAAACTGGTGGTGTAAAAGTTTTTTAAATATCTGCTCATTTGGTATTTTTTTGGGTAAATACAAATTAAATCAAAAAAGAAAAAGAAAAAACGACTCGGCCCATTTGAGGCCCGTGAAGGCCCAATGCCGCCCTAACCCTAACCCCCCCCCTCCCCCAACGGCCAGCGCTCATTCTCTCTCCCCCCCCCGCGCAGCCGCACCTCCTCCAGGCGATTTTTCGCTGCCGGCTGCTGTAACCGCCGCGCGTGCCGGCTAGCCGCCACGGAGATCCCGGTAACCGGTCCGGTTGGTCGGCTAGCCGGTCCGGTTGCGGGGCAACGGTCGCCGGTCCGGTTACCGCCTGCATACGCCGGCTAACCGGTCGGTTGCGGCGGTAAGCCGACCGGCAGCGGCGGTTAGCCGCCCGACTGAGGTATGGAGACTTTGAAACTTTGAATCTATTTGTGATTTATGAAATTTTGAAATGGATGCTTTTTAGCGCATGACGGATATCTCGAGCGCCGTCCAAGCATTGCAAGAGGCTGAGCTGTTTCGACAACGGCGTGGTGACTTTGGCACACAATTGGAGCAACAAATGGCGCTTGACCCAAAGACAACTCATCTTTTTGGTGGATGATAAACGGCAACAGAACTCCCAAGCTGCAGAGCCTTACTTTGCGGCTTGTTTCTCAATGTTGTTCGTCAAGTGGATGCGAGCGAAACTGGAGTACTTTTGCCTTGCTGCATACAAAGGTTCGCAATCGGTTGTCACACAAAAAACTGAACAAGCTTGTCTATGTCAACTACAACCTACGCCTGCGACTTGCGGATGTTGCCGATCCTCCACGGGATCAAGGTGATTTCGTTGAGCAGCTGGCCCATCTTTCATTCTATGATCCTAAAAATCCGGTGCGGGAATGGATGGAATATGGAAGGTCAAACAAAGCTCCTGTTCTAGACGAGGACGATGATGAAGGTGACACACCGCTCCCCTCTAATATTGTCGCTGATAAAATAAATCCGGCGGACCTCCATACTTCTACAGGGGATGATTGCATCAGTGATTGGGCACGGCGACATGTAGGTAACACTCATGTAGGGAAGCGGAAGTACCACATCGCAGCTAGCAAGGTTAACCCGAAGCGCCAACGAGGCCAGGCAACGGGAAAAGGCAAACAGAAAGAAGTAGAAGTCCTGGGCGATGAAGAAACTGATGATGGTGAGGGTGATAAAAGTCCAGAGTATCAGGAGTCTCAGGACAGCAGCTCTGCCGATGATGGTGATGATAGTAATGATGGTGATGATAGCAATGATGGTGGTGGCAGTGGTGGCGGCAGTGGCGGTGGCGGGGGCGGAGGCGTGTCACCTTCAAACCCACCCGCTGGTCTCCATTTTACAGGTACCAAGTGTACGTACATATGCACATGTGTTTATCATTGTGACTTGTGAGTATTAATTATACTATATGGTTGATTGCAGGGGAGACTGAATTCACGCATGCAACCCAGGACATTGACCATGGAGCACCGATGTCGCAGAGGAGAATGGTTGGACCGACGGATTACGACTCTCCATATTTCTCTTCTAGCTCCTCCTACAGGGAATCCTCACAGTCTAGTTATCACTATCCTATATCGGAGTTGAGCATGCAGCCACTGATGAGATGGGTGTACGAATGGCAAGATCCTCATTGGTATAATATGTTACTTCAGGAATGGCAGACGACATCGGCCTGGACGGGCGAAACTTGGCAAGAGTTCAAAGCTGAGTTGCTTGTAAGGCAGGGTTTGAATGTGATGTCCACCGTGGAGTATGAAATGGCCTCGCAATGCTACCGTTGAACAATTATTTGTATGAGAGGACTACTAAACTAACTATTTGTATGAACAATTATTTGTATCAGAGGACTACTAAACTATTTGTATGGATATTTGTATGCACAATTATATGTATGGATATTTGTATGCATTTGTGGTCAATTTTTCCATTAATTTGCGGATAGGTCATGCCCAGTTTTTTTCAAGCCAACCGGCCGGCTCACCGGTCCAACCGGTCGGCTAACCGGTCAAACCGGTCAGCTAACCGGTGACAGTTTTTCCAACCAACTGGCCGGCTAACCGGTCCAACCGGTCGGCTCACCGGTCAAACCGGTTGGCTAACCGGTCCTAACCGGCGACACGGGGAATTTGAATTCAAAATTTGAATTCATTCGGTTTCCACCGGTAACCGGTCCAACCGGACCGGTTTACCGCTACCGCCGGGCGGCGGTTCGGCCGTCCGGTTCGAAATAAAAAACCCTGGCTGGCTAGCGCCCTACGGCGGTGGCGAAGGCGAGGGGTGCCTGCCAGGAGAGACGGGAGCAGGTAGGCAAAGAAAGCTACCATAAAAGCTGGAATGCCTAGCGAGATACCGAGGGGAGGCATATGGAGAGGCTATTGGATGTGGATTTTTGAAGAGATTATGTAATTTTTACCTATCCAACTTATTTTTACAAAGTCCCTTGGACATGCTCTAAGGATCCATCAACTAAATGGAGCAGCTAGGGATATCTCTGTTTACTGGACATAGAAGCTAGGATGGGTATGTTTGGTTGCCGGCCATATTTTGCCACGCCTAAGGTTAGGTGTTTGTCGCACATGTGGCAAGACAGCAAGAGTATGAGCATCAAATAAAAAAACCAGTATATGGCAGTGACATGTAGCTATGAGATGAGCAGAGAAAAAGCAACGATGAGGTGAATGCGGAGAAAAAGCTTGGCACAGAACGGAGGCAAAAAGTTGTGGCGAAGACGGGTGTGGCAAGCCTCAACTGAATAACAAACCAAACACCTACTAAAATATTTGTGGCAAGCCTAACATTTTGGCATGGTAATCCGTGGCTACCAACCAAACACACCCAAAATAGAAAAGTTCAGCATTTCACTTTGCCAGAAGCGCCAATGCCAATAGATTTTTCGTCCTCAGCGACGACGACCATTGTGGTTGGAGCCCTGAGCCAAATTTGCTTGGATGGACAGCTGATTAAGCAAATATTTGCTAGTTTCAGGGTTGGAATTGTCCATAGAGAAACAATCCATACGATATTCAAAACTAGCAAATGACATAAATTCATGACAAAATTAAAGTGGCATAGAAAACAATAACAGGTACAATGCATTGTTCGTGTGCGAGGTATTTATACAGACCTATTTAATGTTATCCTTGTGACATTGATACATTGTTATGATACGAAGCATTAGGATTAGTCTGATATCTACATTCAATACCATAAAGTCAAGATTGTCATATCATAGCGACAACACATTTTATTCTTATGAATATGGATAGTGTTGGATATCCTTCAATATCCACAATACATATTTAAATTTGAGTTCGAGTAGCTAGTTAATTCCTTTTCCATCCCTACACGAAATCAGTAGCTAGTTAATTCTTATGGAATTCAAGAAATAAGGAAAAAAATATTCCGGTCCATTTTTTTAAAATAAACTTTCTCAGCCTAATCATATTGTTTTTTTTAGAAGAGCCTAATCATCTCCATCTCCATCTCCTCTCCTCTCATCTCCATCTCCATCTCTATCTCCATCTCCACCCCTTAAATTCACCACTTCATCTCTTTTTTAAGTCTACCCAAATTAGTGTCCCACAGAGCCATCACTTCTCCTAAACGCACCCAAAGATTATGTACCCATAATAACAACTCCATTAAAACCAAGGCTCCAGATCTAATTTCATCATACCTCACTCAAATCTAAAAGCTAATGTAATTTGATTAGTCCATCTACCATCACACACCTCCTCTCACCTCCCAGCCACAATCCAGTCAAATCAAAATAAAAAAAAAAAAACTCCAAAGCTCAGCCGCCGTCTCCCTGCGTAACTGCCGCAGCCTGGTTCACGCCACCCCAAGGACGCCGCCGACCATCCCACCTCGAGTGTGTCCACGCCTCATGCCCGCGTCCTGGGTAAACGCCGCCGCCGCCGATGATGACCTGCTACGGCTCGTCGTTGAGCAGGTGATCCGCAGGGAGCACGAACCGGCATCAACCATTGCCGCCGCCGCGATGCATCCATCAACCCGTCAAGCCCGTGCTACCTGGCCGGACACCATGCTAGCACTTGCCTGCTTTGTCTTCAACAGCTACTGGCGGTGCATGAAGGTCAATGACGACACCTGCGACTTCTGGCACCACCGTGTTTATCACTACGAAGTGCAAACCAACCCAAGTAAGCCTTTCTGTTCCATATTTCAGTACAACAGAAACTAATACATACTTATGTCTCAGAAGAATCCAGCGACAATTTCTTTGGTAAACTGCATGCATGGTATCAAGTATCAAGCTGTCTATTCGAAGCTGGATTCCTAATCAACATTTTCGGAAGATTACAACAACCGGAGGTTGTACTGTTGTGATGTTTGTGACAGCACTTGGGATGGGAGTGAATCACTGATTTTGTTTTGGGTAAAAGTCTCCATCCATCCATTCTAACTCCTCTTCTATTATCAGTATGTATCTTTTATTGCTTTGTTTTATTCTGAATAAGCTATGTAATTTCATAATGATAAAAAATTAAGTCTCTGATGAAAGCACAGCTAACTAATGAGGATTGTGTAGTGGGAACTTTTCATTCCATCATCCACCTGTTTTAACCTGCTGATTTTTGTGGCATGGACATGGCACTTCATCGGACTAAAATGCATGTACTGTTTCACTTGGTTCAGTGTGAGGTATGTTCTTTGTTTATGAAATTTCATAGGGCTCTTCAGAGAAAAAAATTTGATTAACTATTGAAGAGAGCTTAAGAGCCAGAAAAATTATGATCTGAATAATCTGCAGTTTGTTGGTTCTTTCACTAATTCAGTGCTATGCCATATCTTCAATTCTGGTTCACATTGCTACGCCATATCTTCAATTTTCAGGTTCACATTCAACTGAAGTCACTACTACTGTTTTTTTTCTTGCACACTAACATTCTAACTTATTACATCTGAAAAATGTAAAATTTTTTGCCCTTATTATTGAACTATAGCATGATTTATGTTTGGTGTACTGATGTTATTTATAAACAACACTTTTCCTAATTTCACATTACAGCTCTATTTTAGGTAAATAATATAATTATATGAATGCAGACATGTTTTCTTGTGGAGGAATGAGTGTAGGATGAGCTCCTTTTTATCGACAGCAAGGTGAGGTTCCTTCCGCTGATGATGCTGGTCCATACATGTGACAATGTGGCTTAATGTAATGCACGCAAGCGGGTCATCTTCTTGTAGTTATTTCCTTTACCAGGTGTTTTCTTACTGTGCAAAAAACTAGAATATATTTATGTTTGCAAATATGATTTACATCTGACAAAATATTACAATGTAACACTTGAATCGTTTTGCCCTCAAAATGAGAATTTCGTGGTTGTTTGATTTGCTTTACCAAATCTTGCCGTAGCGTTAGGGCCTACACTAGTATTGTTAAGTTGGCACTGCGAGAACAGAACGGGCGTGTCAGGCTTGACTTTGAACCAGTCTACACCCGGGCACCCGGCCCTGACCCACACATCAGAGGCAGAGAGGATCCTGTAATCGGGACCCACCGCAGCTCCCCGTGGCGCCAGTACGCGGTCAAACTATGTTTTGACTCGAGCATCCCTCGCCCTCGTTATTTCGGAGTCGGATACCGCGTCGTTTCGTCCGTGCTCCCCTCTCCTTTCGATTACAAAAGAGAGCTCCCGCCACCATTCATTCCGCTCCCGCAAATCCTCTGCTCCTCCGTCTCCGTGTTGGCTTCGTCAGGAGAAGCCTTTCCCCGCCTCTGCCTCGTTCTGGAATCCGTGCTTCGATCCGCCAAGGCTCGTCACAATTAACAACAACCTTGCCTTGTGCCCTTGTCCCTCCCTCTGACTCGGAGTGCTCGGTTGATGGTGATATCGGCGAAGTGATCGAGGAGCCTTGCTGCTCTTCTTATTATCTTCTTGTTGTCGGGAGCGAAGCGAGGTGGGTGAAAGGAGGATCGATGCCGTACTGCGTGGTCACCGCGGCGGCTACCGTCGCGCAGGAAGCGGAGGAGGTGCGGATCTTCTACCAGCGGTACGGCCACGGGGCCACCAAAGTCCTGCTCATCATCGGTACGGCGCAGCTTGCACATTTTCCTTCTCTCGTTTTCTTCTTCGTTTATGTTCTTCTTTTGTTTCGTTTCGTTTCGTTTTGTTCTTCTTTTTGCACTTTCTCCCGATTCTTGCGCTCCGTGTCATGGGCCAAAAGAGATCGAGCAGCTTTATCTAAAATTTCTTCCCCAATTAATTGGGACGCAGGATTCGCGGGGACGTACGAGTCGTGGGGCCCGCAGGTGAAGGGCCTGACCGGAGCCGTGGAGCCCGTCGACGAGGAGGCCCCGGCCGGCGACGACTCCGGCGCGGCGGAGGGCATCGAGGTCTGCTGCTTCGACAACCGCGGAATGGGCCGCAGCTCCGTGCCGGCAAACAAGTCGCAGTACACGTGCGTGCATTGCGTTTCCTCTCCTCTTTTTACTCTCCTCCACTCGTTCCCGTTCGCCTACGCGATGGCGACGCAGATTCTTGCAGGCTCAGTGTTTCTGAAGATATTGTGTTCTTGCTCAATTCTTCGCATCGCAGGACTGTGATCATGGCGAAGGACGCGCTAGCGCTCATGGATCACCTGGGATGGCTGAAAGCGCATGTCGTCGGCCATTCCATGGGTGAGACGAGTATTTCTTTTAAGGACCACATTGGTCTTGCTAAGGATTCTTAGTCCATGAGGGTCGTACGTCTGACAAACTGTATCTGAAACAGGGTCCATGATTGCATCGAAATTGGCCGCAATGGCGCCGGACCGGGTCGCGTCGCTGGCGCTTCTCAACACGACCGGAGGAGGCTACCAGTGCATCCCAAAGGTAGGTGTCGTTGCCCAGCCATTCAGATACTGCAAATCGTGTCACTTTTTTACCACTTGTTTCCTACCGGTTCAGAGAAAGCTCCATTTGTCTGATACTTCAATCGCAATCATATGGAGGATATTTCTGTGGTTTTTTGTTGTGTGTCCAAACCGTTACTTTCTCCAATTCCTTCTCCGGCTTCTGGACTACCTATTATTGGGTAGGAAAAATCAACCCACATAAATTTGAAGGTGAAATCAAAACGCGCCAGCCGACGTTGACTAGGAGAGGAAGAAGTCAGATTTGGCTAGAATGAGCAATTGGTAATGACTTTGTCATGCTAAAGGGAAGCATGGGTGAAGCATCTGTTGGTAGTTTTGAATTCAGTGTTACAATGTGGACACATCTCTAATATGCAAACGTCAAAATTGATTTAGACGTTTTTCGGGGGGGGGGGGGGGGGGGCAATGTACCTCTACACTAGATTTCGAGATAATGATATTTGCTGGAAGGCTAGGAGCCTAGGATCTTTTGCAATAGGACTGTGACAGCCTTACTTATCTACAGTCTATTTCAAAAAGCCACTGATATTTGAAATTGTGGACTATTTTGTAGCATATGGATAAAGCTCCATGGGCAGGATATACCTATACATAGATTTTTTTAGGATACTTTTAGCTGGTTACAACTTAGAACACTGCATACTTTTCCCCAAAAAAGAAAAAAAAAGCAAAGCTTACCCCTTTTTCCCCAACTCAGAGCGGCTACATAGGCATAAAAAAGGTTTGACGCTCTGTATTTTCAATTAAACAAATCAATGATGACATTCTCTGCAACAAAGCCAATTGAACTCTTCAACGCGTTGGTAAGCCAGACTCTGTTTTTGTTTAGACATAGTCAAACACTTTGTTGGGCGAACAACTATTTTCAATATTTCTATCGTTCCATGGCACTGGCTTGGTTTTTATGAGAGAACCAAATATAAATCAATTCCTAATGTCAATGACATTTTTCGTTTCAGGTTGATTGGCACACGATATCTCTCGCATGTCGTTTTTTACGAGCAAGAACTCCTGAGCAGAGAGCAATTCTTGATCTTGAAGTCCATTACACAAAGGTCGGCATCAGTCCCTTTTCTTCTATCATTTGTATGACCTGCTTATTAAAATCTGCAAAAGGAAACTGATTTCAAATCATACCTCACTTTAGGAATACCTTGAGGAACTTGTTGGATCAAGTAGCCGAAGACAAGTGCTCTATCAGGTAAGAAATTTAAAAGTATTGTATTTTTTTTAGATGATTTAAAAGCATCGTATGGCATTCGTAACCATTGCTGCCCAGTGCCTAGTACATAATGAACATGAGATAGTTTACCTGTTCATGAAACTAGATTAGGTTGTAACAACTTATGATATCTGAACTACAAGAATGCATGGAAGCTAAAGATCTTGCACACACGTGCAAGCTAAAGATGCAAAACAAACCAGTAAGTAAGATTTTGTTTTGTTTTCAGCAATATGTTAAAGGTTTGTCATCTGGTGGCATGCAATCCAGACATGGATTCGAGGGGCAAATGAATGCTTGCTGGACACATAAGCTTTCAACGAAAGAATTAGACAAGATTCGCTTAGCAGGTTTCCTTGTTCTAATTATTCATGGCAGGTAACCAAAAGCTCAGGTAATCGATTATTGTCCATTAATCAACTGAATACTGATCACCTATATGGTGACATTTTGGCCAGGGATGATGTTGTTGCCCAGTTGTATTATGCAAGGAGGCTTGCAGAAAAGCTCCAACCTGCTGCCAAGCTGGTTGAGCTACATGGTGGCCACCTAGTGAGTCATGAGAGACCTGCTGAGGTAAATATAGCATCTTTCAGACTTCAGTATTTGATGATTTCGTCACTATACTTCTCTAGATTATCATGAAAGAAATGTTATTTATGTAGCAGCAGAGCAAGTGTTTTTAACTGACAAGTTCCCTTGCAGGTTAATATGTCCCTCATGGAGATGATCAAGGCTTCAAAGTCGAATACAGACTTAGAGGAATGGTCCCACTGTCCAAAGAAATCTGAAGGTATGTACATACTGGCAGATTGCATATGGAATGACTCTGATATGAACGTAAAAACATCAAAATAAATCTTTTCCTAATTTAGATAACCAAAGTGATTTCTGGTGTTTGCTGGATCAGCTGGTTCTCTCCGTACACGAGATGGTGACAGCGCGAAGTACCTCATAGTTACATACAAACTACTCGGAAAGCTCCAACTTATCTTGCTCTTCTTCTTTGGAGCGTTTTACTTTATTCTGGAGCACACAAGGAGGACTCTAAGAGTTTTGAAGCCTGTCAGAGTTTCTGCTTCCACGCTGTAGGTAAAAACAGTTTGACAGACTCCCTTTTTCTATCCTAAAGCTGCTATTGGTAGAATAGAATTTGACAAGAAAATTTATCTTACAGAGTAAATAGCCAGTGAACTATTGCAGTCGAAGTTCTTTGTTCTTCGGAAAAGTGTGAATTTAAAGAGCTACAGCCATATAATACTCCCGGCAAAAATGTAGTTGCAGAGGCTGATGGACATTACAGACTAGTCCTCCATGGAATTGTTTTCCGACTTGCCCTTCTGGTTTTGTGTGGGAGGCAAGTCATTTTCTGCAATCCAGTGAGGATGTGTATTGTGTTGTGTTGTGCAAAATACACATTTTTCTCATCAGAATACCTTTTGGTCTCCAGTGAGGCATGAGCAATAACAACTGAAAGCAAAAAAGGATTTAGAGGACGTATCTTTGTTGGGATCCCACCTTTGTTCTCCAAAATAATTAATATTGAAAAGTCAGAAAAAAAAAATCTTCTTTGGCGTTAAAAGATGGAAACAGACAAGTGTACAGACGACAGAACCATTTTGTCTTTTTAGAAAAGATAAATAAAAGCTTCAATCTCAATTCAGCCATACCAACAAACGTTTAGAATTCTCGAGTTTTTATTCGCAATACTTTGGCCAAGTATTCAGACGTTTACAGAGAGGCATCGGACACAAAACACAGCAAGCTATACATACGCGTTGCCAACAACAAACATTCAAAAATGAGTGATCGAGGAGTGGTGACCGAACACGTCTCAAGAAACACTCATGACGATGCAACGGACATTGTCTTGGAACGGCCATGCTCAAAATGGAGCTCGTCAAGTATAGGCCACCCTGCTCGTGCGCGTGCTGACGCCGAGCCGCGGCGGCGTCCAGTCCCCTGTGCAGCTCGAATCCGGGCTGTACCCGGCAATTGCGCCGCCGTTCTGGCCAGCTGCGCTCTGCCCCGAGCTGGACGTGTCCCCGGCGAGCCCTCCGCCGGACCGGCTCCTACCGTGCGTCGGCGTAGCTGGCGAAGGCGTGGGGCGCGCCTTGGCTCGCGCAGACCGCGTCGCGGCCATGTAGCCTGGGATCGCCGGTGGCCGCCCGTGTGTCGCCTGGTTCAGTGGGCTCCGGAATGACGTGTCCATCTCCACCGTCTTCTCCGGCATCATCACGCCGGGGAAAGCACCGGCCGCTGTCACGTACGAAGCCGTCCTGGCTGCGGGGCCCTGCTGATACGACGTCGTCTTGGTGTGGTCCGGCGCGTCCTCCTGCGGCCGCTGCGTCGCGGCCATCCAGCGTTCCAGCCAGTGGAAGCCCAGGCCGGCCTTCTCGTCCTCCTGCCGCTGCCACTGCCGCTGCTCACCCACAACAGAAAATGCCATCGTCAGATCGTCGAAGCAAATCAAAGAAACACCGAATCATCCAATGCCACAACGCGTTCGCGAACCAGCTGGTAGGCGTAGGCGTAGGCGAGCGCCCGCTCCCGGCGCGCGGCGGCGTCGTGCCTGCGGGCGTCCTCGGCCCTGGCGTCCTCCAGTGTACGGCTGCTGCAGTCCCAGCTTGAAGGGCTCCTCCCGCCGCCGTTGTTGATGTCGTCACCTCTGGTCAGCCTGCCTCTGCTCCTGCTCCGCTGCTGCAGCAGCAGATCTGCCACCTCGGCGCCGTCGTCGCCCACCAACTCCAGGTCGAGGCACGGCTGATGATGGCTGTGGCGTCCTGGTGCTTCCAGAAGGGAGGGGCGGCTTGCTGGAGCTGGAGGGGTTGGAGGCGGGAGGAGGAGGAGAGGGAGCTCGGTGAGGCGGCGCGCCCGGACGCGGGCCTGGGCGCGGACGAGCGCCTGCATGCAGCGCATGGTGAGGTGCACCTGACGCCGCACCTGGTGGCCGCGCACCAGCGCCTGTAGACGTACCAGGCCGCGCAGCGCGCGCAGGGCTCGTCGGGCCTGAAACCAAACAAATTGTGAAGCTGATTAAGTGCCATAATTTGTCTTGGAAAAAAACTCCTATATTTATACTTTTTTAGTTTGATAAATCCATTGGAGATGTACAAAATAGTTGTAGATGGCACATGTTACAGTCATTGTGATGACACTAAAATATCAAGTAATTTTTATTGGAGTAACTAAACTGAAAAGGTCATTTCTACTACTTGCTAGTTGCTAATCAAGGTTTATTGTTGGGCATCCATGTCCACGTGAGATGGGGAAGTAAAAGATTATTTAATCACTGGATATACTCACTCTATCTGAAATACAAGTGATTCTAGCATTTAAATTTTATCTAGAAAAGCAAGTATAATTTTACTCTATTTAATATGTGCATATAAAAAATTAATTAGTGCCAAATATGACTAATAAATTGGGGAAAGTTAGATCCTTTACCATTTTTTAAATTTATTTTAATTAAACTCCAACTTGTTTTCTGGGACAAAAAGAGTAGATAGTATTCAGGATAATGACTAGGTGTGAATTAAAGAAGTAAGTATGCCCATGTTATGTTCTCGGCCTCTCTGTTGTTACATTTTGTGATGATAGGGTTCCTTCTATAGGATGGATGTAACGCAACAGTCCTTAGAGCATCTCCAGCAGACTCAGCATCCGGCTCTCCATAGCATCCGGCTCTCCATCGCTATGTTTAGCCATTTGCCCACAAAATGAGACCTCCAGCAGAATATGCAACGGTCTGGGCATCCCTGTTCACCCGCCATCGTGGGAAAGCGGAAGGCCAAATTTGGCTGGTCCGAGCAGCCTGGCCATCCTCCATGCATGAGTCTGACAAAGGGGCCCCTGTTTCTCTCTCCTATTTTTTTTTCTAGACGCTACTCAATTTCTCCTCTTTTGTAAATTCAAAAGATCATTATATTAAGCTCCTAAAATCACATATTTTTTTATGATGATAGAATAACTAATGGGAAATCCATTTTAACAGGTTGAACCCAAAAACTCTTGCAGATTTTAAATTAAAACTTTTTAAAGTTTGACTTTTTTTCAAGTTATTTGAACTTTAGGCTGTCAATTTAATTCACCAAAATCAGAAGGATATATTTTATTTATGCTAAATTGGACAATAATAAAATATCTATCAATAGGATATAGCCCGTGGGATTTGGATAGTCTGTTGGAGTGTGTTAGGATATGGAGAGGAAATCTTATGGAGTGGATAGCTAAATGAAGATATGGAGAGTCGAATATGGCCATTCTAGCAGAATGTCTAAATGGATGTCCAAAGCTAAATTTGGCTACTATGCATCAAAACACAGCTCCAGCAGAGTAGGTAAAAGGAGATTCATCCCGTCCAGGACAAAGAGGTGGCCATATTTGCCTGCTCAAAGGCCAATGGCCATTCCTGTTCATGCTCTCATAGTCTATGTAGGGCCCCAAAATTAGTGAGTGAACAACACTTTTAAAATATCAATTTCTTCAATAAAGTATAGATGAATAGGATTTGAAAGTTGGGATTTGGATACTTTGCTGGAGGACTGGGTAATATGAAGGTCAAGATCTTTTAAAGTGGATAGCCAAAAGAAGAAATGGAGGGTGGGATTTACAGAGGTCGAGATGGAGGCATGGAGGTGTAGAATAGTAGTAGCAGAGTGGGAGCTGCAGTACCAACAAATTTTAGCATGCCTCCTGTGTCAGCGTGATTGGGATTTATTGTGTCAATAAAGTCTTGTTCTGTGGTACACTCGAGCAACAACAGCACATCCTTTCGGTACACATGTTGTGGCACGTACGCCAAGTAAATAATTCAGGCTTCTTTATTTATTTATTCGGTCCCGTCTAAGAAGAAGCAGACACACACCGCACAATGCAACGATCTTGTTGCCTAGTGTTTGATTATTTGCCAAGACCAAACCCTTTTATACATAGGCCTGCTAGTGGTGCGGCAAATAATAAGTTTGCGTTAGTGGTGCACTGTTGCTGCACGGTGATCACTGTTGCCGGAACAAGCAGCTCTCAATCTCATCTACCCAAACAAGAAAGAAAGGAGGAACCGGGGGCGGCCGTGCGCCATAAAGGCGCAGTTACTGAGCTCGGCTGGGCTGGTCCGGTAGGTGCGTCTGGTATCGATCATTGGATCGCAATGGATGGATCCCGGTTCCAACAATAAGCAGGCCAGGAGCGATGCGGCACACATACTTACACACGCGACCTGCACCTAATCACCACCCACGGAATTGATGATGATGATTCGTACATACTACAAAGTATGATTACCTTCCGCACTGATGCCGCAATGCAATAAGTCACCGTGTCATTCTCGCCAAATCTCACTGCTTCCACCGTAAGCAAGCGATCAATCTTGGTCCTCGATCGATGATGCCTCTCTTTCCTTTTCCTCCTGGCCGGCAGATGCCTAGCAGTATAGACGGGCCACCTTAAAAGTCACCACCTGATTTTAACGCCGGATCTCTCTCGTGATCGTGTGAAAAACAGGGGCTCGCCACCTACCGTGACGCTACGCAATGACCAGTCACCTTTTCTTTTACCTTTTCTTCATCGGTATTTTTTATTGCCCCCCCCCCTAAGACTTTACATACTACTGTACTTTGTTTTCGTTGTTACACGGCGGTGCTGATTGGGCTTAACGACGGCGCAACAAGGAGTTTGTTAACACTGGCACGGCACGCATGTGTAGATGGAATGACAATGCGATGGAGATGGAGTCATGAGCATGCATGATCGCAGGTTAATTCACGAAAGATTTGTATTGCGACTCATGTGGTAATAATTAAGTAGGCTAGCTGTACGTGAGACAGGAGGAGACGTACGGTACGTACCAGGTACCCGCGGTAGTTGGCCTGGATGCGCACGGCGGCGCGCTCCTCCCGCGACAAGCGCCGGAGCGCCGCCAGCCGGACCACCCTGGCCGCAGCCTCGGCCGCGGCCACGGCGGCCTCTGCCGCCGCGGCCAGCGCCCTCGCGCGCTCCATGTCCTCCTCGTCCTCAGCAGCTGATGCAGCCGCAGCCCGGCGGTCGTCGTTCCGGCCCAGCGCCGCGAGGTCCGCGTCGCCTCCCTCGTTGCTCGCCTCCCCCGATGTCTCGGACGCCGGGATGTGCTCCAGCAGCAGCACCTCCGGCTCCTCGGCCCTGCAGGCAGCGGCCTCCTCCTCCACGGCGCCACCGTCCTGCTGCTGCCATGACCACATGCAACTCGCCATGAATGCTTGCTTTGATCGCTGCATCGCCGGGCCATCAGCCATGCCATGGCGACCGAGATGACACATATGCCAAGAGCAGCTGATGCCAGCGTGGCGTCAATCGCACTACTGGCTGGTGCCGTGGGGTGCGCCTACCTGTTTCCCGTGTTGCAGCACGGCTTCCTTGTCCTTGGAGGAGGAGGAGGAGGATGACGACGCCGACGGCCGGAACACCTTCCGGACCACGGCGAACCACCCGCCGCCGCCACCTGCAGCGTGCTTCTTTCCCATGCCTGCCTCCGCGCGCGCGATCACATAAACCCCGGCTGACGGAGACAAGCTGGTAAAATCTGCCAATTCGGGTGCGGCGGCGAGAGTAAGGAAGAGGCAGTAACGGAGGTGGAGGCAGACGCGATGGCGCCAATTTAACGTGGCTCACGGGGGAGGGGGAGGGGGACCCCAGGCCAGGCCAGCCGTGCGTTCTCTGCTATAGGGGCCGGGTCGGGCCGGGAAGGTATCGTGTAGTTTTTTTTTTTTTTAGGAAAGCCATCCTGCGCACTTTATTGATTAGGGAAAATGGTTACATCGTTCACCAGATGCTGCACGATCCAGCCAGGGGGTTCATCGACCCAATTACAACTTGATTTTTCCTGAAAAGCTACCTTGGCTAGTTCATGCGCAACGTGGTTTGAAGTTCTATTACAATGCTCAATTGAAACACTATCAAAGCCACACCACATCAGGGTACAATCATCAAAAACAGCAGCTGCCGTAGTCGCTGAAAAACCACCCTCTTGCATCGTCTCAACCACCTCCATGCAATTCGACTGAACTATAAACCTGTTCCCACCAACGTGTTGCATCAGAAGTAACCCATTCTTCAGAGCCATGGCTTCTGCTGATTGGGTGTCAATGACATAATCAACATATTGATTTGCTGCTGCAATGAAGTTCCCCGTCGAATCTCTGATCACCACTCCAGTGGCTCCCGTTCCTGAATCAACATCAAAGCTTGCATCAATGTTTAGAGACAAAATACCTTCCGGTGGTTTCTTCCACTGCTCTTGGTTCCTTGCCGCTCTCGGCGTTGCTCGTTTATAATTTGTAGTAATGGTAGCGACAGATAAAGCCGAGCGTGAGGGATTCTGGATGGATTCCCCATGCACGACCTGCCTACGCTCCCACCAAATATACCACCCACCAGTAAGCACCAATCCTGCCAATCCAACATTGTTAATACCGGTAACCGTGCCACCTCTCCTAATGACTTCTTCGAGCACTACTGAGCCTGATCTATCTTCATGAATTGTTGTAGGCAGTCCCAAATGCCTAGATTTCTCCACACTTGTTGAGCTCTGCTGCATGTAAATAACATATGTTTCACATCTTCACAACCCTGGTTACACATAGGGCAACTACTTGTAGTCGAAATGTGTCTATTTGCCAGGATTCCTCGGCACGGGATGAGGCCGAGCAAACATCTCCATCCAAAAATTTTTATCTTTGAAGGAACCTGTAACTTCCATAGTTTCGACCATATCTGTTCACCACCCGAGTCCATCGGCAGCATATTCTGAGTACTTCTCCCAAACTGATATTCCCATTGACAATGGTATGCCGATCTGACTGAAAACTGTCCATTCCGGTTATGATGCCATGCCACCAAATCTTCCCTACCCGAGTGTAGTGGAATTTGTAGAATCCGGTGTGCATCAATTGGCCAGAACAGATCGTTGATCAGATCTGCATCCCATGCGCCTTTAATTGGGTTAATGAGTTCACTTACTGTGTTCACCAAGTTCCTTCCTCGCGGTGTCTGAATCTTCAGATTGTGACTCGATGGAATCCAATTGTCCTCCCATATGTTTATTTGTGTTCCATCTCCCACTCTCCATATACATCCCCTTTTGAAACATTCTAAGCCCGCCAAAATACTTTGCCAAGTAAAAGAACTTCCACTCTTTGGTTTAGCTTCTAATAGCTTCCCCGAGGGGTAATACTTTGCTCTGAGAACCTTCGCACAAAGTGACTCTGTGTCACATAGCAGCCTCCATGATTGTTTAGCTAGCATTGCAATATTGAAACTATGCAAATCTCTGAAACCCATACCGCCCCTACTCTTGGGAATACATAGCTTCCACTATGCCATCCAGTGCATCCTTCTATGTTCTTCATCGTCCCCCCACCAAAATTGAGATATAGCATCATTGATTCCTTTGCATATTTTCTTTGGAATATTAAAGACCATCATAGCATAAATCGGGATTGCCTGTGCTATTGACTTTATAAGTGTTTCCTTGCCGCCCATACTGAGGAGCTTCTCCTTCCATCCTTTCGTCCTTTCGACAACTCTATCAATTAGGTGAATGAAACAACCACTCTTTTCTGCACCAACCATTGCCGGAAGGCCCAAATACTTATCATTCAATGCTTCCACCATGATATTCAGGGTTTGGCACACAGCTTCCTTTGCATCCACCGTAGTGTTTGGGCTAAAATAAACACTCGATTTCTCCTCGCTAACCTTTTGGCCAGAATTCAAACAATAATCATCTAAGATCCTTTTCACTGTCTGTGCATTGCTTTCATCTGCATGCATCAGGATTAACGAGTCATCCGCAAACAGTAAATGGGAAACCACCGGTGCCTCTCGACAGACCCGTACTCCTTCTAGTTCTCCTCGAGCTTCTGCTCCCTGCAACATGCTTGATAGTCCCTCGGCCACAATAAGAAAAAGATACGGTGAGAGAGGATCCCCCTGGCGGAGGCCTCTCGTTGGCACAAAACAATCACTTACAAAAGAATTGAAGCGAACATTGTATTTTACCGAGGTAACACAAGCCATGATCATTTTAACCCATCGTCTGTCGAAACCGAGCTTTAACATCATTCTCTCCAGATATGACCATTCAACACGGTCATACGCTTTGTGCATATCAAGTTTCATTGCACACAAGCCTCTTTTTCCTTTCTTATTTTTCATTGTATGGATGCTCTCGTAAGCCACCAAAATATTATCCGTTATTAACCTGCCGGGGACAAAAGCGCTTTGGTTGCCACTTATTATACTCGGCAATACCACCTTGAGTCTGTTCGCAAGCAGCTTTGAAATAACCTTGTACAGGACATTGCACAAACTGATCGGGCGGAACTGTGTGACCCACGTCGGGTTTTTGATTTTTGGTATTAGCACAATCGTCGTATTATTCCACCCATCTGGGATTTTTCCGGAGTTGATAGCCTCCAACACCTCTTTGACAAGGTCATCGCCTAGCAACTCCCAAAACCTTTTGTAGAAAGCCGCGTGCATGCCGTCCGGCCCTGGCGCCTTCAAATCCCCAATGTGGAACAGGGCCTTACGCACTTCCTCATAGGTTACCTGGGCCAATAGAGCATCATTCATCTCATCTGTAACTTTCCGTTGCACATCGTTGAAGACCTCTGGTTGCAGTTCAGCCACTTCCGGGGTGAACAGATTCATGAAGTAACTCTGCACCATACCGCCCATGACGTTTGTATCTTCTTGTAGCACTCCATTATCATCAACTAGCCCTTTGATTCTATTTTTCTTCCTCCTCCACGAGGCAAAATTGTGGAAGAAATTCGTATTCCGATCTCCGAACTTCAACCAATTTGCTCGAGCCCTCTGAATCCAGTATATCTCTTGTTCCAGAAGTAGTTCTAAACGAACTAACATCTCCTTTTGTGCGTCAAGATTTGCGTCCGTCATCGGACTACGGCGCAACCTTTCAAGATCTTTTTTCAATTCCTTCATTCGTTTCGACGGAGGCTTCAGCGTCTGTCTATCCCAGACGTGTAGGTCTTCATGGACATCATTAACTTTCTGCATGAATGTGGGCCCCTCGCCCCTTGCTGCAGCCCGTGCCCAGGCCGCACTTACCATCGCCTCCACTGTATCTTCCTGCAGCCATCTCGCCTCAAAACGCTTAGGACATACACCACCATCCTGATTAGCTGAGAGAGCCTCAGTGTCAACTAGGATTGGGCGATGGTCTGATTTCGTCATTTCACAATTTATCACCCTTGCATCCGGGAACATAGTATTCCAGGCCGGATTCGCGACTCCATGATCCAATCGCTCACGTATTTTCCCCCTTTGCCACATGAAAGTATCTCGTGTATAGCCCAGATCAGCAAGATTACAATCTGTCAAAGCATCATGGAAAGACTGTAATTGTCTTTGTGATCGGGGCCGACCACCCTCCTTTTCGTAATTGAACAGGATTTCATTAAAATCTCCAATTGCAATCCGTGGTTTACTCATCGAGCCATGAAGCGCTCTCGGAGCATCCCATGTTACATCTTTATGGTCCCATCTTGGGTCACCGTACACGCCCGTCAGCCTCCATTCTCGCCCATCATCCACCACCACATCGATGAAATTCTCGCAAACACCACTCCCCTGGATTTTAACATCATCTCTCCAGAGAAGTAGCAAACCTCCACTTCGACCATCACTCTCATGAAAGAGCATATGATCAAAATCAGCACGCCTCCTAACTTTTTCTGCCTTTGCTTTACACAGATGCGTCTCAGATAGGAAAAACACATCCGGTTTTATTTGCTTCTGGACATCCAGAAGCGCACGAACTACGAACTGCCCGGCTGCTCCCCAGCCCGCGGCAGTTCCAAGCTACGATTTTCATTGCTCTCGGCGACCCTCCTCGAAGGAGGACGCCGCTTTCAACAAATCTTCATTTGTTTTGGACACACCCTTATGCTTCTTCTGGCTCTTCTTCTCTTGCTCTTTCTCCGGGCTAATAGGCAAACCATTGTTTGTCTTGTTACCTTCGAACTGACCCACCTTATCTGCAACCAAGCCAGCAAAGTTATCCCTCGCCTCCCCATCAAGGCCACCTCTTTTCCTCTGCAGAACGAGGGCTTTTGAAGGATCCTCATCCTCCTCATAATCTTCTTCCATATCCTCAACTTGGGGACCTGGAGGATCACCCCTCCCCCGGCCTCTACCACGTCCCCAGTAGCCGCCTCTTGCACTGCCACCACGGCCATCTCCACGCCCATCCACGCTGGGCACAAAACTCACTTTAAGCCAATTACCCCAGCCACAGTCTCCTTTTTCATGAACGCCATCGCCACACTCCTCCACGACGTGTCCCATGATGCCGCATTTATCAGAAAAGAGTGGGAGTTTCTCGTACTGAACCATGTATTTCTTCGTCCCCTTCAGAGTGATCGAGACGACCCTCACCAAAGGTTTGTTCAGATTCAAAAACATCCTAGCCCGCAGATAGGCAGTAGGATTTAATTTTCCTTCATTAACGATCACAGTGAATTCCTTTCTCTTCATCAGAGGTTCCGGGACTCCTTGGATTCGTGACTAGACAGGGATCCTGTCCAGTTTATAATCATGGACATTGCTTATCCCATCATATTCTTCAATCACCACGGCAGCTCCACGGAACAACCACGGCCCGCCATCCATGATTCGATTCCAATCTCCCAAGCATTGGCACTGCAAGATGAAAAGATTCGCACCCTTTGTCTTGAACACTACTTCCTTCGCCGACGCCCACGCCGTGCGCATGGCCCCAAACAGCGCCGAGTGGCTAAACTGCTTATTTGTGTGAACCCTAAACAGGGCCATCCATCGCGTATCTTTGACAAGCTCTTCAATTTCGCCCGAGAAATCTAAATCGACCTCCTCTTTCCCCACCAGATTGAGGCCCTCAAGTTTGTCCACCAGATTTGGTTCTGACTCCAGGTCATCCTCCCTCGCCATCTTCCCCGAACGATCCCCAGGTTCAGCCATGCGGGCACTCCGAAAAGCTGAGAACTCAGGGAGAAGAAACCCCGATCGCTCCTTCTCTCGCGTAGGCGAGCGAAGAAACGTAAGGATCAATAATTCTATGGACTCCGACGGGGCCGCCGTCGGAGGATGTGAAACCCTAGAGGAGAGCCCTAGGGGAAGGGAACTCGACGCATGGTATCGTGTAGTTTACATGCTGTGTTTAGCTGCATCTTGGAATTTTGTTTAACTTTGAACTATTTCCAACTCCAGCTGCATGCACTACGAAATTCCTGTCACCAATGGATTAGAACCACTAGACTTTTGTGGAATGGGAGTGTAAAAAGTTCAATTGGGTTTTATATGACCAAATGATGTCGAATTAACGGGCCAGTACGACGTAGCAGCACAGAATGCAGCACGGCGTACAAGTGCAGGGACCTTCCCTAGACAAGGTCACCTGACCACTGCAGTCCTGCAGGAGGCAGAATTTTGTAGTACTGTACTGGCCTACTGACCTGACCTCTGCTCAGTAGGATGACACGCATGACGATCTTGATGAGCACCGTACGTGTGCGACGGTGCGAGCCGTAAATCTGTGCCGATCAGCCGATCAGGCTGACTAGCTTGGTTTGGAGTCTACACAAAAAATTACAAGGGAACTATAACTACAGACAAAGCTTTGCTTAGGACAAAGGATGTCTTAGAGCAAGTATAGTGGTGGGCTAGGAGATGACTAAAATGCTGAGTTGGATGAGAGAGAAAAGAGAGAGAAGAAGTGAACTGTAACACTACAGCCCGCCCGGGCACAAGAACCAAGGAAACCTGTGAGCGTAACATGTGGACCCTGTATTTATGGAGAAGACTAAACCACTATATGGGTGGGCTGAAAGGTGGGCTATAAGAATTCATACAACCACCAGCGGGCTAAATCATTAGTCTTGATCTTAACTAGTACTAGCATCCAATCCATCATGCATGGGGTAAGTAGTGCGAAAGTGTCTACCACCTAGATTTTGGACTATTTAATCTTAAATCAGTGCCTCAAATATCCAGTTTTTCTCTTCTCCCTCTTCATTATCTATCCTTTTTTATCTCACCACCCACCTTGACAGACCCCACGTGTTGTCTTTATAGGCGAATATAAGGTAGAGAAAGGAGGAATCTAAGTCATCTATTCCTTAGATCCAGTAGTCTAAAATCTAGATGCTGGCCCTTACAATTATATGGATGTTGGTTAGCTTTTCCGGTGCAAAATGGTCGGATATCAATAAAATCTGGAGGCCCTAGTCTATTTCTGGCCATCCCATGCAACAGAGACTTTACTTTCTTATAGCGACACGCTTTCTTATAGCGACACGCAAAAGAGTCGTGGCAATGTCATCAGGTCTATTATTCCATCCTAAAATATATGCTGAACTAATTAGCTTGTTATAAACAACATATATTGAAGAACCGAGGAAGTAAATTATATGATGCCACCTATGATTTTTCATGACATGGCAAAGAAATAAAAAAGATGAGAGAATTGAACTAGTTTCATCTAGATAAAAACAAAATATGTATCATTTCCAACTGTTCATGAATCTTAGAATTAAATGCCATGAGAGTCTATAAAATAGCAAAGATGAAACAATACATTGTGGAGGGCCTTCCATTCATAATTTCATTTGTGTTTTGTTCAAGTGGCACCCTTTGAAATAACAAAATGAAACTGCCCACAAGAATTAGTCACTACTATAGAAACGGCAATGTAGCCGGTTCTAAAACCCCCTTCACAGCTGGTTATGCCTACCATTTGATTTAACGCGGCTGTGTTAAGGTCCTCACCACAGCCGGTTTCCAACCGGCTACGTTGCAACTCATCACAATCGGTCGGGAAAAAGAACCGGATGTGATGAGGGTGTCCAGGCCAGCATCATCGTGTGTTAAAAAAATAGCAAAAACTTTTTTAATGGGGGAGGGACCCACCGGACAGCCACCCAAGCCCTGTCTAGTCGCAAGTCGCATCATTTTTCGCGCACCTACGCGGTAGCTGCGACTTGAACCCACGACCAGCCCCCTCACGTGTATCCCCTCTTACCACTACGCTACACCACCACATGCGATCATATCCCATTTTCATTCCCCATATATTATACGAATCCGAGTGTAAATGACATGTTTGAGGGCCTACACGAATTCAAATAAAAAACTTTTCAACTACAAAGTTTAGTAACTTTTCAAACACTACAAATTTCATATTGTCCATTTCTCCATCTGAGGTCTTTTACTAAATTTGAATTTCAAATTTGAATACTTTCAAACTTGGTTTTTGTTGACAAGATGAATTCAAATGAAAATATTGTCAGCTATAATGTTTGATAACTTTTCGAGTTTTACAACTTTTATTTTGGTCATTTATTCATACGACACACTGATAATAAAAGTGTTCACAAACCCTACTTCTCTCATGAAAATAGAAGCGAGATGTATGATTAGTGAACACTTTTATTATCACTTTGTCGTATGAAAAAATGACTAGACTAAAAGTTGTACGTCTCAAAAAGTGATACAACTTTGTAGTTGAACATTTTTTTTAATTTGAATACGTTTAGGGCTTCAAAAAATTATATTTGCCAAGTGCCTATGCATATATAAAACCGACTGCGTCGATCAACACAAACGGTTCATGGCTAGAACCGGCTGTGTTGATGAGCCACTCATCACAAATGGTTTGTGGCTCCAACCAGCTGCGATGAGGACCAACACAAATGGTTCGTGGTTCCAACCGGCTGTGTTGCTCGACGCCCTCATCACAGCCGGCTGCAGCCATGAGCCGGCTGTGATGCCCCTTTACAGTTCCTAATGAATTATAATCAACAATAATTGTGTTGTACAAAAAATTCTGTTGGAATAGCACTCACTAGGGATATTTATGATCACACCCCTCTTGCTACTTAATTATGGTGATTCATCTTCGAATTATAATCAACATCGGTTCAAATTTAAATTGGGTTGGTTACTTTGTGATGGTTCCGTGGATATGGTAAAAGAAATATGGGAAAGTGTGGAATTGGCTACCACTCCTATGAAAACATGGCAATCTAAAAGGATGGTGATGCAAACACCGCACTATTCCACAGCCAAGCTCGGTTCAGAAAAAGAAAGAATTTCATATCCAAGGTGGCCCATGGGAATGGAGTGGCCACAACTTAGGATGATAAACAGGAGGTTTTCTTGGATTTTTTTGAAGGATTGGTCGGGACTGCAGCGGCCCGTTCCTCTACGCTGGACTTGTATTTCTTCCACCGTGAGGGGATAGACTTATCAGTTTTGGAGGAGCCGATATCAGAGGATGAGGTTTGGCAAACAATTAAAACTTTGCCGGCAGATAAAGCTCCTGGGCCGGATGGATACACAGGTCGGTTTTTCAAAGCGTGCTGGACGACCATCAAGGCTGATTTCATGGCTGCAGTGATCACCTTGCAACAGGGAGACACACGGAAGGTATGACTTCTCAATTCAGCCTATCTAACACTGATCCCAAAGAAGTCAGAGGTTCTGCACGCAACCGATTACAGACCCATCAGCTTGGTTCACAGTTTCGCGAAACTGTTAACAGAAGTCCTAGCTAACAGGCATGCGCCTTGGCTCAAGGACCCGGTGGCCACCAATCAAAGTGCATTTGTGCGTGGTTGATGCATTCACGACAACTTTATGCTAGTACAACAAACAATCAAACTGCTGCACAAGAGAAAGGTGCCAAGTATTTTCCTGAAGCTCGATATTTCAAAGGCGTTCGATTCAGTTTCTTGGTCATTCCTCTTGGAGGTTATGTCACATTTGGGCTTCGGACCTTCTTGGTGCAATCTGATCTCTAATCTTCTCTCTACGGCCTCCGCTAAAATTCTTGTCAATGGAGAACCGGGAGAATCCATCCGTCACCGCAGGGGTCTACGACAAGGTGACCCGCTATCACCCATGCTCTTTATCTTGGTCATGGACGTCCTTAATAGCCTATTTGCAAAGGCTGGTGAGCTGGGTCTATTGCAACCCCTTGCTCGTGGTAATGTGGGTCAACGGATCTCCCTCTATGCCGATGATGTTGCTCTGTTTATTCGACCTGTGGAGATGGAGATGAATATAACCATTGAAATTCTTGACATCTTTGGAGAAGCTTCAGGGCTCCGCACCAACTTTCAGAAGAGTTGTATGATCCCGATTAGATTTGAGCAACCGGAGATTGAGGTGATTTCCTCCACCTTGACCTGCACTTTGAGCACTTTCCCATGCATATACCTTGGTCTCCCGATCTCAGACAAAAAACTACGGAAGTGTGATCTTTTACCTTGGATCGAGAAAATTGGAGACAAACTCCCTAATTGGAAAGCAAAATTGATGAACATGGCTGCAAGGGCTACTTAGGTGAAGTTTGTTCTTTCCGCTTTGCCAATACATGTTTTGATAGCACTCAACGTACCCAAATGTTTTATCAAGGTGATTAATAAAATCCGAAGAGGATTCCTTTGGAACGGAAGAGAAGAGGTAAATGGCGGTTGCTGTTTGGTCGCTTGGGACAAAGTTCAGCGACCTCTTGACCTTGGCGGGCTAGGTGTCCCAAATCTAGTGGTCATGGGATGGGCTTTGCAAGTCAGATGGCTTTGGTTCCGCAAAACAGATACTAGCAGACCGTGGCATGCTCTTGATATCCCTGTCCATCCTTGTGTGACCGCCCTATTTATGATTGCTATGGAGTCCAGGGTTGGCAATGGTTCGTCTACTTTGTTTTGGAAGGATAAATGGATTCTTGGATGCTCCATTACAGATTTGGCACCGCTAGTTGCAACAGCTGTCCCTACCAAGACAAAAGAAAAGAGAACGCTGGCTGATGCCCTCTTAAATCTGAACTGGACCAGGGACATCGAGGGAGGTTTATCCATGATTGGCCAATATGAATTCTTTTGAGCTTGTAGACACTCTACTCCAAATTGTTCTTTCCTAGGAAAAGGACACTCATGTGTGGAGTTTTGAAGGATCGGGTCAATACACAGCAAAATCAGCATACAGAGCGTTATTTAATGGTTCGATCACGTTTGAACCTTGGCGACGAATTTGGAAAACTTGGGCACCTCCGAAATGCAAAATTTTCATATGGTTGGCTGTGCGCAATCGGTGTTGGACTGCTGATAGATTAACAAGAAGGAATCTACCCCACAACGACAAGTGTCTACTATGTGATCAGGAAGATGAGGATGTCCAACACCTCCTCACCACCTGTGTCTTTGCGAGAGATTTTTGGTTTCGGATTTTATCTTCATTCGGCATGCAACAGTGTGCTCCTTCACAACATGAATCGTCCTTTGCTGAATGGTGGAGGAAAAGCGTGAAAAAAATTCCGAAAGAGAAAAGAAAAGGTTACAACTCGGCAATTATTTTGGGTGCCTGGTTGCTTTGGAAACATCGCAACGCGTGTGTCTTCGAAGGAGCTCACCCCTGTATGAATGAGTTGCTTAGCGCTTTTCAGGACGAGCTTCTTCTATGGGGTCTTGCCGGGGCTCGGAAACTCCTTTCCTTGAGCACTGGTCGGGCAGCCGGGGTTGGCTAAGCCCCTTGTGCGGCTGAGTGTGGGTGTTGGTGGTCAGGTCTTGTCTTAATCTTTTTTCATTAGAATACACCAGTTGTAATTGTCAACCCCTCGTAGCTCGATCTTGAGCGAGGAGGTGAAGTATGTAAGGGATCGGTTTTCTCTCTCTATTAATACAAAGATACGCAGCTCTCCTGCGTATTCGAGAAAAAAAATATATTACATATTACCCTTCTAGAAAGTCTCAAATGCGGTGATCTTATTGAGCAGTCATCAGCCTTCTGCTCATTTGATGTTATTTTAGTAATAATATATATACTTCAAGTGAAGGAACAATATTCAAATTTTGTAACACCATTTTTTCTTCCCTACCTTTGTCATCACTGGTGATGGGTAAGAGAAAACATCAATAGACTATGAACTATAGATGCAGGAGGATCAAAAAGTTGGCATGAACCTACTGAAATAATGGATTACTGAATTCTCTGGAATTGGTGCGAGCAAGTAAGATAGAGACCCAATTTTAAATTGCATAACCAAACAGTTGAAGAACATGCTACTATGAAAGTACTCAAATCTGGGGAAACATTCGATACCCTGTGAATTTTACATCTTATTTGCCAATTTGATTAGGAAGTGGATGAAGAAGTAAAGTGACCTAACTATTCCAACACTGTTATCTGACATGCCATTGCTTACCTCTCTGCTTTCTATCTCCCTCTGCATACGTGCGGAGGTGATAGGTTCTTGGTGCGATGCCTCAGTGTAGGTTCTGTTCCAACCACCACCTAGCAATAATTCCTAGATCGAATCCCATGAAACCTGATGAGAAGAAAAGGGACCGGGGGCGGTGATTTTAATCTCAATCCACAGCTACACATCAGAGACAAAGAGGACCTGGACCTTTGATTTGAGAGAGATCTGCTACGAACAACGCCTTGCCAATCCTTGCTAGGTAATCTGAGAAGCAAGGACATGGGGAGATAGAATCGTCGATTGGGAATCGAGGTCCAGCAGGTGTGCGGCGCACTCATCAGTGAAAAGGAACAGGCGCCGCTGCAGAGGAGGTCGAGGAGAGCAACAGCGTGGGAGTTGACCTCGGAGATATGGATGTGCGATGTCGGGTGGTGACAGAAAGGGAGTGGCGAAGAGCGACACGATGCGGGAGATGAGCAAGTGGGCGACGGCGCCGTGTCCTCGTAAGCCATATCATACGTGCTGACCCAGTGGTCCTCGACGGCGGCCAGGACGCCGTGCTGGTCGACAACATCGGCGTGTCCCGGCGATGTGCAGTCCGGTGCGGCCAAAGCTGTGGAAGTTGTAGTCGGGATCGCCACCAAGATGCGGCGACGTGCAGCGCCGCGACGCCATCGGAGCCGTGGAAGTTGTGGTCGCCGTCGCCGTCAAGAAGGCAGTGGATATCCTCTGCGTTGTCGGCGTGGGCCAGTAACGTCGTCGAGGACCTCCGCCGAGGGCGCACCGCCTACGACCTCGTCGCCCCAGTCGGCCAGCAACGATGGCTGCTACAGCCTCAACCGTGGCGTTGTAGGCCCAAACACCGGAGGCTTCGGGTCCATGTAGATAGAGTGACGGTGGGGCGGGGAGGCGACAACGCGTAAGAGTTGGGGGACGTCAAACGCTTTGATTGGAAAATATCACATAGACATCGACGACGCCGTCGGCCAGGGCTTGCATTTTTTTTTTCAATCTATCTATAAAAGAACGAGTAGAATTGAAAACGTTTCTCACCCAAATTGGGTCCACCGTACCCCTCACATTGGACCCACCTGTAAGGGTCAACAGAGGTGGAAAGAGGGTCAAACCCACCAAAACTTATATTTAGAAAATGTTTCTGCCAAAAGTCTATTGTTTTTCTCACCGAACAAAAAGCATACCTGTTTTTGTACCCACGCTGAAAAATACCAGACGTGGACGGAAAAAAACAAGCCTGGACGTGTCCGTCCGCGTGGGGGGAGCGGCCTGTGGGTTGTGGGCGGCGGCCAGAAGATGTCACAGCTACGACTTACCATCGTGGGCTTGGGCCAGATTTGATTCTCAAATGTATAGTTAACAAAAAGCCCGTGAAACTACTTTTTTTCTATCTTTCATTTAAGCCCACACTGAGCTTAGACCTTATGTAGCACTTTACGTTTATCCAAGCTAACACAAGGAACTTCGGTACTTTCAAAACCTTGCTAGATGATTCGGTTATGACGCAGTGCTCATTTCAACATCGTCGATAATAGCTGCTTAACTTATTCTTGAACAAACACGGTAAACCACTGTCTATACTCTACGGGCTTGACGTAGTGCATGTAGCAACACTCTACGGCAGCTGATCTGGGCTTGACGTAGTGACTAATTTTTAAACACGATACCTGATCCGAGCATGACGTAGTACTCGCCTCAACGCCGTGGACTGCAGCTGCTTAACTTATTCTCGAGTAATGACATGTCATGAAATTTATAAGAAGCGAGAAGAATTGGATTTTATCGATATGATAAGTATATTTGGCCAGAACACCTAATTAACAATGATATGATGCATGTGTTATATTGGTAGTTGCTGATTTTTTATCACGTGCGTGCCGCACGTGCGTCTTTGCTAGTAAAATAAAAAATTGGAGTTACCGTGGTTGCGCACGCAACTTACCGATGACTTCCAGCACTGCACGGGTGCCACATGTCGAGCGAGGAGATAGCAAACGTCGGATGACAGTGAAACCTTCGAGCCATAAGAATAAGAATGTAACTATATACGGCCAAGGGCCGCGGGAAATATGCCAACGCTGCCCAATTACGCCTGGCAGCCAGCTCCTGTCAGACAACCTTGTCGGCCCCGCCGTGGCCATTGTTAGATATGTGCTGAATATATGTACAGTTTGGTTATAGTTGGACTTAAGTTGTACTCCCTCCGTCACAAATTGTAAGTTGTTTGACTTTTTTGACACCAACTTTGACCACTCGTCTTATTCAAAAAATACAAATGTAGTCAAATTGAAGTCATTCTTGAAATTCTTTTATTACTAAAGCTAGCCATAACAAAAAATATGATATTTTACAAAATAATTTGAATAAGACAAGTGGTCAAAGTTACGGTAAAAAAATTCAAACGACTTACAATTTGGGACGGAGGGAGTAGTTTGGTAGGTTAGGGATAGATTCTCGGTCGTACTTTGTATCCCTAGGGTCCATAAATATGAGGGCACTACCCATTATAATCGTGAGAGGTGAGACGACTTGGCGGCTTGTCACACCCAGTTTTATAAAAACAAACCGAATACATCTCATATGTGCGCATGATCAAGTTTCACACATATGATAGACTCCATGAATACAGAACACAAAGTTACAGCGGAAATAATAAAATAAATACATTACAAATGTTTTCTACAGCGGCGTAATCTTCAACTCTTCACCACAGGCAGTTGACTAGGGATTGCGTACGTCTAGCAATCTTCATTGAATGAACTAAAGAACTTCACATCTTCTTCTCCTTCTAATCCAATATTTAGCAAGGGTGAGTACACTTGTGGTTAGTACTCAACAAGTGGGAGAATATGCAAAGCCTTCAAGAAAAAGCTAAGAGTTTTGTAGCGGTCAGCATTTAGTTGGTCAAGTTTTATTAGCAAGCACCTTATTACTATGATATAAGTATATACCAACCTAATTTAGCATAAGAGATACGCCATGTCACATCATTCGTGCCAAAGCACTTATTCCTTAACCAGGAACCATAATTTATTTTCATCTTCAAGTTCAATTATCATGTGAGGATCCGGGCTGTTCATAACCACGAACACGGCTATTATAACAATTTTACACTCTCCAGAGGTTGTACACTTTCACCACAATTCGCGTAAAAGCTCCGAAAAACTTTAGACCCAACCATGCTGTGATGATGAGGTACGTACCACACTACTAAGGTGTGACTGCATAGGGACGCTAGGAGGCCTTTCCAAAGAATTCCTACATGTATGTGTTTGCTCCCTAAAGACCACGGTTACAACGGCAAGGCCTCTCTCGCCTTCCAATCCCCGCACCTGCCATGCCGGTAATGCCCCCAAATTCCACCACTAGCAGTGCAAACACAACACACAGTTCATCTAGTTTCTTAACCAAGACCAGAGCCAATATGGTATTGTGGTTGTACGGGTAAATCCCAGGTTGCCGCTCCATGTTCCAATTAGCATAAGTGATCTTGTTTAACTTTATCATCAGAATATGGATATAAATATCTTGACAATTGGTAGCACAAAATTATTATCTTCACATTTAGTCTGAACCATTCCCAAGTATAGCAGCTAAGCAAAGCTACCCAACATAAAGTAAACCCGGTGTAGCAAGGCTTGAGTGTACAAGACTAGTCATCCTTAAATAGGACCCATCAAGTTTAATGCAACACATAGCATAAAGTAATCTTTAATTAATATGACATTGCATAGGTCAAAAGAGAGTATGCAGAGGGGGAAACCCACTTGCCTTAAATCCTAATATCTGCTATTGCCCTTCGTAGACTTGATCTTCAATGAACTCCTCACAGCTTGATCTTCAAACTCGGCTTGAACAACGTCTATCGTCACACGAGCACATACAAGCAAACACATGCACAAATAAATAAACAGTACACCAAACATGAGCAACAATATTGAACAAGCATAGAAAACAGGTTGTGGTCTGGATAAGGATCGAGAGGGCACGAGAAACTCTGAGATCAGAGAGAGCGGTACATCTATCGAAGGATTTGGTTGATAAAGGAAGAACACACTATGCGCTGGATATGTTTTAATTAAGAAAAGGCATGCAATGAATATTTCAGAGGAATATTCAATATCTGAACTAATTAAATTATACTTTCATATGAAAAGGCGGCTTAAAGCATAATCAATTTTATTTGTAAATATTATATATAAATTATATCAATTAAACAATTAACTTTTTGAAAAGAATTATATACGAGCATCTAATCGAATAACTTTATTATCCGTGTTTAACTACTCAATTATAATTTATAAAATCATTTATATTCATATTAGCCAGGTTAATATGTAATTACGAAAACTTGAGATATAACCTATGTAGCTTTTATTCATAAAAACAAGGTGAATGCTCATTAACTAAATTGAATTATTTGATGAAAACCAGGGTATATTCCTATATAGCTTTTAATTGGAAAACTAGTTAAATAAGTATTAACCAAGTTAACATTTATTCACAAAAGCCAAGGTATAAACCAAGTCGAGTTTTATTCAGAAAACTATATTCAATAATGAGCATTAAGCAAATTAAATATTAGTTCATAAAACCACTATATAACCTAATTTGATTTTATTTAGGAAGGCATACAAAATAAACATTAACCAGATTAACACCTTTGTTTATGAAACAAGATATAACTCTAACAATATTTTAATTATAAAAGGCTAGTTTAATAATGGTTAATCAAATTACCTTTTATTATAAATCATGAAGGTAGAGCTCTAATTAAATTTTAATATAGAAAGCTAGTTAAATAACAATTAGGAAGAATTAATATTTTTTTATTTATTTCTAAATATGCAACATGGTAAACAACACTGTAAAATTAAACTCTGCGCTTTTAGATGATTATCGCAACAAGAACGAGGTTAAACGGAGTTAAAACGTTGGATCTAGGATTTAAACAAGGCTGAAGGGCTTATCTGCGAGACAACTAACTTAACAGGGCTTAAACAGAAAGAACGAGGGCTAAAACATAATTACATATGAAAACCGAGGGCTCACATGCAAAAGAGGCGGCCAGGGACGGCGGGTTCGAAACCAGGAAAGGTTAGGGGCCTAGACGTGAAGAAAAGGACCTAAGTGGAATTACTTTTGAACTAGCGTGGACTGCGGTTTTATTAGCAACAACTACAGGGACTTTTCTACAAAACAACCAAAGCTGTTGGTTTGACCTGTGCTGACTCGGGTGGGATCCGATATAGGCCGTAGGATCTAGATCGGGCGGTGGAGGTTCGATCGGGCGGCGCTGGTCGCCGGGGAGGACTGGGAGCGGTGGCGCTTGTCGGTGGCTCGCCGGAGTCGCGCGATTCCAAGGCTAGGATCGACGGTTTCGAGAGATTATTGTCTCTGAACGAAGCTTAGGAGATGGGGAATCTATTTTGGTGATTCTATATGAGGATTGGACGACGAAGGCGGCTTGCCACGAGCAATGGCGGCCGAGCATCTTCGGTGAGGTCCCGAACACACGGAAGAGCAAGATAGGGTGGGAAAATCGGGCTCGGCGAGTTCCTCACCTTCCCGTGAAGCTCCATAGGGCGTTCAAGATGACGAAGGGGCAATGACATGAGAGTTTGATGGCGGCGGCAACATGGCTAGGGTTCGGCGCCGCGCGAGCCCTGTGGTGGTGCTAGGGTTTGGGTGGCGGCAAAGGGAGCTGGAGGAGGTGCGGCGACGCCTTTTATAGGCTAGGATAGCGGACCTTGCGTGCACGCCAAGAGAAGAAAGGGCGGCGCGGCCTGCTCGGCTTGGGTCGAGATGGGTTCAAGGAGGTGGCCGGAGGAGGGAGATGACGAGTGGGGCCGAGGCGTCGGTGAGAGTGAGGAAGGGAAACGGGAGCTGGGCCGACACGAGGGAGAGGGAAAAGAAGAGGAGATTACGGGCTGGGCCGAGATAGGAAGGAAGAGGGGAGTTGGGCCGAAAGCTGAGAAAAAAAAAGAAAAGGAGAACGGAAGAGTTTGATCATTTTCAAAATTCAAACAAACAAGTTTGAATTCAAGACAATTTTAATCCAACACTCAAAACCAAATAGGTTCAAATGAAATGCATTCAAACAAAATGTGGTCCTATATTTATTTTTACTTCTTTTCATAAAAACAATTTTAAATGCCTAATCAAATCAATAATCCTACAATTTAAATTTGAATTCCAAATAAATTTTCGAAATTCTTCATATGATTTCTAATTTAAACATTTGATGAAATTCCAGGTGTTACACGGCTGGTGTGGGCGGCGGCGTTGCCGTGGTGGTGCCCGGATGCCGGTGTAGCTGATGTTTATGGGGAGGAGGGCCCGTAGTCATGCCCCAAGGATGTAGGCACATGGCCGAACCTCGTTAGAAAATATCGTGCCTCGGTGTCATTCTTGTTTCGTGCGATCTTACCATTTGGTTCGGTGATCCTGGGTTACTGCTTCCGTGCTTTTATTCTAACAAGTGGTATCAGAGCTAGGTCCACGGAGAAGACCATGTGGAGGCATGAAGGGCTTGTTCCACACCGCGTAGGGTCACACAAGCTGTTTGAGGACGGGCAGGGCGCAAGGTGGAGCATGGCGGCGATCGATGACTCGATCGGTGGTGTTGGAGACTTCGGACGGGTGGCTCGAACCGTCCAAATGGGCTGCAATCAACAGGGATCCTTCCAGACGTGGAGATCGGGTTGATAACGGCTGGTGGCTGTTGTTCGATAGGGCCCGGTTAGACGTGATGACCAAGTTCGACAGTGCGGCTGAAAGACGTCGTGGACGACGACGGCTTCGGCTCACGATCAGATTGACAGGAGGTCGATCGTGATCGGGTGGCTATTGCAGGCTCGAGTTGGAGCTGCAATGGTGGTGGCGAAAGCCATGGTGGCTTTGACAGGTTGATGGAGGTGGTCTGTGTGGTTCCAGGATTGCGTTGTTGTGAAAGGCAGCTGAAGGAGCAGCGACATGGCATCTACGGTAGGTATGGGTGTAGTCAGGTGTCCCGTTTCCACACGAGTGAGGCCGAGATTGCCGATGGGTACGTCGCAGAGTTGCATGCGGACGTCAAGCTGGTGCACGTAAATGCATGTGTATTGTATGTGGAAGTTCAGATTGTTATCACGTTTTTTTTGGAAGGATCCAAAAGAAGCATGCATGCACACGTTTAATGGATGGCATGCGACTTGGCTATTTAGGCAAGGCAAGGCAATCAGAGTCACGATGGAGCACGTATGCGTAGGAGACGTGATGTGCGTGGCTGATCAAAGTCACGATTGAGCACGTGTGTGCAGGAAACGTGACTTGTGTGGCTTCTGTAGGCTTCATACGCAAGGCAAGGCAATCATACACGAGAAAGGATAGGCACTGATTGAGCAGTCCGGTTCTGATTGGACTTTGTGCCGATCCAATGAGCCTCGGACGGGTCGGCATTGTCGTGTGTGATGGCGAGGAAGTCGACGAGGCTTGCGAGCAACACGGCTGTGCATGGGAGGTGTACGGCAACAGCGGCACGAGGAGTCAGCACAGCACACGCAAGAGGTGAGTGCTGCAGGGGCGTGCAGCGGCGTTTGTGGTGAAACGCAAGGAAGGAGAAGCGCACAACGTGTAGGAGGTACGTGGTCTGTGCGTACAGTACACGTGTGTAACTGATTTTCGGCGAACTGTGGCAATAGGAAAATGACGTCGACGGCTTCCAAGTTTGAAGTGGCGAGGTTCAATGGCACCGGAAACTTCGGGTTGTGGCAGACAAGAGTGAAGGACCCGTTGGCTCAACATGGCATCTCAAGAGTACTCAACGACAAGAAGCAGACAAAGGTGGAGGATGATAAGTGGGAGGAGATGCAAGCGCAAGCGTGTGGAACGATAAGGTTGTGTCTCTCCGATCAGATGTACCATGTCATGGATGAAAACTCGCCTAAGAAGATTTGGGACACGTTGGCCGAGAAGTTTTTGTCCAAGACTTTGACCCAGAAGCTGTACCAGAAGCAGAGGTTGTATAGGCTAAAGATGCAGGAGGGGTCAGATCTTGCTGAGCATGTGAACGTCTTCAATCAAGTAATTGTTGATCTTGGAAAGGTCGACGCGAAGATTGATGAGGAAGACAGGGCGATTATTCTTCTATGTTCGTTGTCGGGATCTTATGATCACTTGGTTACTACGCTGACATATGGCAAGGAGAATGTGAAAGTGGATGACGTTGTTCATGAGCAAAGGAGGAATAGTAATTCACTAGAAGAGTCTCGAGGGAGTGCTTTAGAAGTCAGGGGTGATCACAACGGTGAAGATAAGAAGGGCAACAAGAAGAAGAAGGGACAACCGTGCTATAGGTGCAAGGAGTGGGGACATAAGAAGGCTGAGTGTCCGGAACTGAAGAAGGATAGTGGAACCGTAAGTGTGATAGTTACCAGGCAGGATGACTCGGATAGTGATGGTGATGTTCTCACAGTGTCAAGTGAAAAGTCTTGTGAAGTGTGGTTGTTGGATTCAGCTAGTTCGTTTCATGCAACACCAAAGAAAGAGTGGTTCTTGTCATAGGTTGAAGAGGATGGTGGTCTTGTTCACTTGGGAGATGATTCAGGTTACTATATCATAGGAGTGGGTGACATCAAACTCAAGATGTGTGATGGACAGGAGATACTACTCAAACGTGTGAAGCATGTGCCGAGACTACGGAGGAATCTGATTTCGCTTGGGATCTTGCATGAACAAGGATGGCTATATCAGGCGGTTCCTGATAAGAAGACCTTGAGAGTCATGCATGGAGGCAAGACGGTCATGGTTGGTGAGAAATCAAGTGCACACCAATACAAGCTGATGGGAAGCATTGTTGAAGGTGGAGTCATGAATGGTAATGCAACTGTGGCGGTGTTCTATCCAAAGGTCGGTGAGGTGGCAGCGGCCTCATCAGGCTGTTCTAAGTGAGTAGCAAAGGAGACGACTCAAGTTTGGTACACGGAGGTTCGCGCATGGACAGCTCAAGGTGACAAGCATATTCGTCAAGATGGAGTTTGTTAGATATGTGCCGAATATGTGTACAGTTTGGTTATAGTTGGACTTGAGTTGTAGTTTGGTAGGTTAGGAATAGAGTCTCGGTCGTACTTTGTATACCTAGGATCCATAAATATGACGGCACTACCATTGTAACCGTGAGACGACATGGAGGCTGGTGTGGGCGGCGGCATTGCCGCGGTGGTGCCGGATGCCAGTGTAGCTTATGTCTGTGGGGAGAAGCGCTCGTAGGCATGCCCCGAGGATGTAGGCACATGGCCGAATCTCGTTAAAAAATATCATGTCTCGGTGTCGTTCTCATTTCGTGTGATCTTGCGATTTGGTTCGGTGATCCTGGTTGTTCCGCGCTTTTATTCTAACAGCCATCCCATCCGGTCCACCAGCGCCGCCGTCGGCTCCAAAGCCCCCAAATCATCGTCTGATAAGACGTAGGTGGCCGATCTTCCGTCAGGTAAGATAATTCTCGTTTTGGGCGGAGTGAAACACACCGATCCGGCTTCAAGTCAGCAAGTCGAACCCTGCAATCTTAGCACCACAACTCCTCTGATTATCAACCGTGTCACGATCCGGTTGACCTCGCCAAGAAGGCTAATCCCTGCAAGTGAAACAAAGAACACAAGCAAGAACTTGAAAGTACGCAGCTCTCAATATTGGTGACAATCTGCGGATGAATGATTAAGCACACAAGTTGGGGTTCTACAAACCAAAGAACGGCGACTGTTCAAAGACAGATTGATCTAAAGCAAAACCCAAACCCTAATGGTAGCGGCGACGGCTGTAAAATAGAGTCTAGGGTCGTGGTCAACCCTGGACGCGCCCCCTAATGGGCTCGACAACGATACAAGGCCCAAAGGCCAAAAGACAGTGACGCAGCACCGGGACTGATTCTGGACGCCACCTTGTTCGGACGATTCCCGATGAATCAGAAGGAATTTGGGCCACAAACCAGCTGCATTGGAAGCTCTATGAAATATTCTTTCCAACCATATGTGGATTGTCAAATCGGACTCCGTATGTGGCCTGGGCGTCTGATTTACCGAAGACAGTTCTTGGACTCTGAGTTGGACTCGAAGTTGAGTTGTATTGGGTCTCCACGAAGCTTGGCCAATCCTTGCTGGTCCTCCACGCCTCTAAGCCTTTCTCCATGTGTCTCTTGGTCTTCTCCTTGGTTCCTAATCACATTATATACAATAGGTAGCAAACCATTCTCAAAAATATTAATAGGAACACTTAGGAGCGAACTCACCTCTAGATTAAATTGTCGCGCTCGAGCTCTTGTGATTGGACCTTGAATATCCAGCGAAGAAACCTCATGTATATCCATAGGAGTGATGTCCTCATCATCGTCACCATAGGCCATACAGGGATACAAATGGAAGGACGCAAGGGCACGCAACTCACCCCGGCACTGGCGGCGGCCGCCGCCGTGGTCAAGGCGATGTTCGGAAGCGAAGACCTCATCTATGTGATTATCCTCCGCCTCGAATTTCCCACCTGCCTCGTGCGAGTCGCCGTCGTCTGCAAGCACTGGCTCCGCCATGCCTTCGACCCAGACTTCCTCCGCCACTTCCACGAGCGGCGCCCGCCTCGCCTCCTCGGTTTCTATTTCCAAGACTCTCCTCCAGCGGCTGCTATTCGTGCCCGTCGTAGAGGCCCCGGAGCTCACCACCCCCATCCGCCTCACCGACGCCAGCATCGCGGGCGACCAATTCATCGTCAAGGGCTGCCGAGACAGCTGTTTTTTCGTCAGAAATTTGAATCCCGCAGCTGGCCAACATGCGGTGTTCAGCCCTCTACACCCGACACGAGGCATGCCCTCCTTCCGCCGCCTCCAACGCCAACCTTTAACCGGTTTTTCTTCTACAAGGCTTATGGCGGTGACGAGGGCGTCATGGCCTTGGAGTTGGAGGCTCGTCGTGGCCAAGTCCAAGTAGTTACTTTGCAATCTGGAGTCTGGGCTTTCCGAACTAGAGCAGCAATACAACTTCCCTATCAACTATATTGTTACGATACACACAAGTGAGCATCAGCTGTTGGCGGGTTTCCTCAAGGTGTCTTCGACGTAGGCGTGAAATAGCGAATATGCTTGTAAGGGTGCGTGCGTGTGCTGTGGCTAGTTGGCCGAGACTTTGTACGCGTGAGTACTTGTACTGAGAGAGAGACAGGGGAGAGCAGACTATTATGAATCCTCGCCCCTTCCTAGCTACCCTCTCGTGTACCCGTGTGTTTGCTCACGTCGCCGGTGATCGTCGACGGCCAAGGGCCATTACAGGTGGTATCAGAGACTATCCTTCCTCGGCGTGCATCCGTTGGTTCGATTGCGCTACTCCGTCAATCTGCAACCACAAACTGGGTAGGTTGGTGAGATCGATTCGTGACAACCTGTCCGGATTTTGATCTTGCTGTTATTCCTACGCCACCCCGGTTGGGTTTGCGGGCAATCGGACACATGATTTAGTGGATTGGGTCGCATCGACTTGGGAGACAGAGAATTGAGGCACACGACGGCTACGGAGACGGCCAGATCGGGTACCCGGTGCCAAAGTACTCCTTCGGCTTCGAGTGATCTTCGATCGAGCCTCAGCAGGGCCTGAGGTAACATCAATTCGATTGTAGTCGCTTGGCTTGAGGGTGGCACCACGGCTCCGCCAAAACCTTCTGTGCAGACGCAATTCTTGTTGACGAAGTTGGATGAGCATGGTCAGAAGGAGGATGAGCATTGGCAGGAGGTGCTGGAGAATCTTGATCTCTTGTTTGCCAAGATAGGGGTCATGGATGACAATCAACAGAAAATGGAGGCTAAGTTCGATGCGAAGATGGATATGTCCAATTCAGTGATGGAGCAATTGATTAAGGACAAGCAGCTTTTGGCCAAGCAATTGGAGGCTACAGGCCAAGCTGTGGCTTATATAACTCTGAAACAGACAAGTAACACAAGCCACAGGATCAGCCTAAGGTGAATGGAGGAGGTCCAAGGCAGTTTCACACAGGCAGTTCAAGCAATTCTCAGCAAGTACATGGGGAAACTCGCAGAGAAGGTATGGGGGATCGAAGCCGCAAGGGGGGTTCATGCCAAAGATGTCATTTCCCCGGTTTGATGGCCATAATCCCTGTATATGGAAGGCAAAATGTGCAGATTACTTCCACTTGCTTGACTTTCCAGAGTGCATGTGGACTACAGCAGCCTCGTTACGCATGGACGGCAATGCAGAGAAGTGGATGCAAGTGTACAAGCTGAAGCATGGTTTGGGGGATTGGGAACAATTCATGAGGGTTGTCCAGGAGAAATTTGGAACTTATGATTATCAACATGCTATTGATGGGCTTCTGGATTTGCAGCAATTGGGACAGTGGAGGAATATATTGCTGAATTTGAGGCCTTACAATACCAGATTGCAATGCATGACCAAGGGATGGGTGAGACATACTTCATATCTTAGTTTATCAAGGGTCTGAAACCAGAGATCATGTATGCTGTGCAAGGGCAAGTGCCAGAGACTATGTAAAGAGCGGTGATGCTGGCCAAGATACAACAACAGATTCAGGAAAAGAGCAAGAGCAAACCAACCAGATGTTTTGGAACCAGTAAGCCTTCCTCAGCCAGTTCCCCACGGTTTGATCAAGCTAAGCCCATATCTACACCGCAACCCTCCAAGGAGAGGCAACTCAGAGATTATTGTTAGGCCAACAATTTGTGCTTTTACTGTCGAGAGCCCTATGATCCTGCTCATGCAGCAAAGTGCACTAAACGGCCTAAGTCACAGATTAATGCTCTCAGTCTAAACAATTTGGATACTATCCTCACTGATGAAGTTCTAGAGCAGCAGGAAGTGGAGGATGCATTGGCTGCAGAATTTGGGTCCTTATCCTTAAATGCCATGTCTGGCACTGAGAATGGAGAAGCTATGAGACTTCGAGCACTGGTACACAACAAAGTCATGCTCATTTGGGTGGATAGTGGCAGTTCTCACACATTTGTGAGTTCCTCATTCTTGGCAAAGGTGGGAATGTCATCTGTAACAACCACTCCAAAGCTAGTGAAGGTGGCTAATGGTGACACTATGGTGTCTGATCAGATGGTCCCTGGGTTGGCCTGGTGGTGTCAGGGACACACCTTTTACACCGAAATGAGAGTGCTTGATTTAGGGGCTTATGATTGCATTATGGACTATGAGTGGCTGAAACAGTTTAGTCCAATTACTCACCATTGGGAAGACAGGACTATGAAATTTGTGTACAAGGATAATGCTATCACTTTAAAGGGGTACCTGCTCCAACAGTGTCATTACAGGAGCTACCTATTGACAGGGCTATCAAATGGGACATTGGCAATGATATATGGGCTTGTGCAGTGGTCACAACAACACGTCTGAGTGAAGAATCCTCCACCCCCCAGCAATTCAGGAGGTGCTGGATGCATATCAAGATGTCTTTGAAGCCCCTACACAACTTCCATCAACCAGGTTATATGATCATCCCATCCCTGTTTTACCTAATTCCATCCCTGTTAACTCAAGATCCTATAGATACTCTCCTTTGCACAAAGATGAGATAGAGAAGCAAGTTAAGCAATTGTTAGAGGCTGGTTTAATTGTTCCTAGCACAAGTCCCTTTGCATCACCTGTCTTATTAGTTGAAAAGAAGGATGGTACATGGCGCTTTTGTGTTGATTATAGAAAACTGAATGACATCACTATCAAGAATAGGTTTCCCATTCCTATCACTGATGAAATTACTGATGAATTGGCTGGTACATCTTATTTTACCAAATTGGATATGTGCTCGGGGTATCATCAAGTGAGGGTCAAACCAGAGGATGAATACAAAACAGCTTTCAAAACACATCATGAGCATTACCAATTTAGAGTAATGCCATTTGGCCTCACCAACGCACCAGCCACTTTTCAGTGTTTGATGAATGACATTTTGGAGCCCTTCTTAAGGAAGTTTGTTCTTGTTTTTCTGGACGATATCTTGGTGTATAGCCCAACTCCGGAGGCACATGTTGATCATCTTCAGCAAGTATTGGCCAAGATAAGAGAGCACCAACTATTTCTGAAAAAGAGTAAATGTTCTTTTGATCAGCAGCAATTAGAGTACTTGGGCGACATTATATCAGCTGCGGTGTCTCTAGTGATCCCAACAAAACTAAAGCTATGCTTCAGTGGCCGACACCAACCATTGTTACTGAGCTGAGAGCCTTTTTGGGACTCACTGGGTACTATAGAAAATTTGTCAAGCACTATGGTCTCATGGCTAAGCCCCTTACTCAACTATTGAGAAAGAAACAATGGGGTTGGACACCCACTGCTCAAGAAGCATTTGATAATCTGAAGCAAGCAATGGCTTCTACACCTGTCCTAGCCATGCCAGACTTCAGCAAGCCTTTTATAGTAGAGACAGATGCCTCTGACGTGGGGGTGGGAGCAGTACTGATGCAGGGTGATCAACCAGTGGCCTTCATGAGCAAGGCATTAGGGCCTACTCACCAGAAACTTTCTATCTATGAAAAAGAGTTTCTAGCTCTGATTATGGCAGTTGAAAAATGGAGACCATATCTTCAGAGGCAAGAGTTTGTTATAAAAACAGATCACAAAAGCTTGTCATACTTGAATGAGCAGAACCTCCACTCTGAAATGTAGACAAAGACTGTGACTAGGCTTATGGGACTCCAATTTCGGGTGGTGTACAGAAAGGACAAGGAGAATTTGGCAGCGGGTGCACTTTCAAGGTGTGGTCACTTGGGGGCTATCCAAGCAGGGTGCAGCCGATCTGGATACAGGATGTACTTAACTCCTACACTACTGATCCTCGAGCTCAAGAGTTGTTAACTCAATTGGCCATTACTAGTCCCAGTGAGCAAGGATTTTCACTCCAGCAGGGCCTCATGAGACACAAAGGCAAGGTGTGGATTGCCAACAACTCAGCCTTGCAAACAAAATTGATAGCATCTTTGCATTCCACCCCTATTGGAGGTCACTTAGGAATCAAAGCTACATATTATAGGGTCAAGCATCTTTTTCATTGGAAAGGATTGAAAGCTGATGTGGAGAATTTTGTTAAGCAATGCCACATATGTCAACAGGCAAAGCATGAGCACACCAAACCAGCAGGATTATTGCAGCCGTTGCCTATACCTCAGGGAGCCTGGCAAGAATGGTCTATGGATTTCATAGAAGGGTTACCCTTGTCTGAGGGGTATAATGCCATTCTGGTGGTGGTGGATCGGTTCACAAAGTGTAGTCATTTCATTCCTTTGAGGCATCCTTTTACAGCTCCTGGCATAGCACGGCTGGTGCTTGACAATGTAGTGCAGCTACATGGCTTACCCAAGTCTATTGTGTCGGATAGAGACAAAATCTTTACAAGTAAATTCTGGAAAGCTCTATTTCGATGCTGGACACCAAGTTACTAATGAGCACAGCCTATCATCCTCAAACAGACGGGCAAACTGAGCGGGTGAATCAATGCCTTGAAATGTACCTCAGGTGTGCTGTCCATGCATCTCCAAAGAAGTGGAAATCCTGGCTGCCATTAGCTCAGATGTGGTATAACTCCACTTTTCACACTTCCTTGGGTTGTCCATTCAAAGCGTTGTATGGCTATGATGGTGATATGGGAACTCTGCTACCATCACCTCAAGGGGGTCTTTCGGATGCCCAGAATTTCTTTCAAGAAAGGGATACTCAATTGGAGGTCTTGCGGCAACACCACCTGATGGTTGCTCAGAATCGTATGAAGATAATGGCAGATAAGCACAGAGTTGACAGGCAATTTGCGGTGGGAGAGCAGGTGTTGTTAAAGCTCCAACCGTATGCTCAACAGTCAGCTGTCAGCCGTCCCTATCCCAAGCTTGCTCACAAATTCTATGGTCCTTTCAAAGTGCTAGAGCGCATTGGCAGTGCTGCATATCGATTGGACTTACCTGACGGCAGTCAGATACATCCTGTATTCCATGTTTCCTAACTAAAGCCTTTCAGGGAACTTCCTCAGGTGACAGACCTCACTGCACAACCATTTCTTCCGGAGACTGTGTTGGATCGTCGCTTGGTGAAGAAAGGCAACAAGGCTGTTGTGCAGGTGCTGATCAAGTGGACCAATGTTGCAGCAGCTGCGGCAACCTGGGAAGATTTTCATGTGGTGCAAGCTCGATTTCCGGATGCGGTTGCTTGGGGACAAGCAACATCTGAAGGGGGGGAAGATGTTACGACTACACACAAGTGAGCATCAGCTGTTGGCGGGTTTCCTCAAGGCGTCTTCAACGTAGGCGTGAAATAGCGAATATGCTTGTAAGGGTGCGTGCGTGTGCTGTGACCAGTTGGCCGAGAGTTTGTACCCGTGAGTACTTGTACTGAGAGAGAGACAGGGGAGAGCAGACTATTCTGAATCTGAAAATAGAGACATCGTTCTCAGGGGTTCGGGGTTCCTCGCCCCTTCCCAGCTACCCTCTCGTGTACCCGTGTGTTTGCTCACGTCGCCGGTGATCGCCGACGGCCAAGGGCCATTACATATCTGCAACTGTGGACATACTACCTCCTGTACACAGCAAAATGTACATCCAAAATGTCTTTGGGTACATTCTTGTGTTAGATCTGGCGGATGCGAGTTTTTCTGTCATTCATCTTCCAGACAGAGTAAGGACTACCAACTTCAGGCTTTCATGTGGGGAGGACTCTGGTCTCTCTCTCATCCACGCAGAGGGTTTTCTGCTCAGTGTCTGGAACTACAGAACAGACAACAACGGTTTACAGGCCTGGGTCCTTGTGGCTGATGAGATTTGTGTGCATGAGGCGTCCAATAGCATGGAGGATGTGTTTGTGGTTGGGGCCGATGATGATGCTAAGTTTGTGCTCTTGGGGCTGGCGAGAACTGGTGCCCTTGTTTCTATGCATCTCAGAAGCAGGATTGAGAAAGTACATCATGAGAGGTTCAATGACTTAAACCTCGTATTTCCCTTTCCCTTTACGATGACTTGGCCTCCGGTCTTCCCAGCACCGAGGGAAGAAAATGATCAAGAGGAATGACCTCATACTGTTTCTGTTCACTGGCTATAACTTCTGTAATTCTGCGCTTGTTTTAGTAGTGAGGTAATAGAACTGGATAAGAGCTTCAAGATTGTGTTGCAACCTTACACCTGAACATAATCTGTTCCTATTATCAAGCATGATGTGTATCCCCCCCCCCTTCGGTTACTATTTGTAACTGTTAAGCTGAATTAGCTTGTTCTATGGCAACTGCCCCCCTGTTGGTGAAAGGTTGCAAATTCAATTCATAATAGACCATTGTGTTGAACATTTTAGGCATATATATCATGGTGCCAATTACAGAAGTTAAATAGATTTCTTTTAGGCATTTGTACAGCCTAGAGTTCACAGTGCAATAGTTGTTAAGTTCATGCAAAGTTCCTCTGAGTTCAGATATCACCAGAAGATGAAAGGTTTTATCTACAAGTAGTTAATTGATTTAATTATTTCTGGATAGTAGCTCGTAGTTCTCTATGAATATTATTAATAATGAACCTTCCAAGTTTAATGACTCGATAATTTATAGGGATAGGCCATTCAGATTGCAACGGAGTGAAATTGAATTCTTGCATATGCGCACCAACATACTCTTGTGCATTTGATACTTCCTCCAACATTGTAATGCTCCTTGGTACTTGTTTTACCACCGCCTTTCAGTTTTTGATTGGTTATGATGTGCTAGTGATCCTTGATACAAAAAATTTGTCCCCATGCAGCTGCATTTGTTCTTTCGCATGTGGTGAGGTTTTGGAGCACAAGCAAGGTTAATATAAGAATAAGTATGGCAGTGTTTATTCTGGACCCTCAATGTTTGATTCTTGGCCCACGCCTTGCTTTTGAAATTCTTTTATTTCGTAATGGAGAAAAATATTTCTCATATTGGTTGTTTTTCCTAATCAAGAAATTGTGGCCACTAAATGTTGCTACCACATTCGTTAAAAGAAAGTACTTCTGAAATTTAACTTTGTAGTAGGACTTTGTGCCTGAAACCAATGCTCGACATTCATTTTCAAGGGGGAGTAGAGACAAGCCGATATTGTTACTTACTTTATTTGCTTTGCATTGTTAAGTTGAAGGATCAAGTGTTGTATAAACCAAAATCTTTTGCAAGGGCAGAGACACAGTTTCACAGCCCCATAAATGGCTCAAAGGCAACACATTCTGTATTCAGGCCATCATGGCTGATCAAAAAGGATTTCCATTTCTACTTCCTTGTACAACATTTCCTCTTTCCATCTCAGGCCCTTATCTCCATTGTTTTGGCACAGATTTATCTGGATCTTTGAGGCATCATTCTTTTCTTTGCTGAATACAAAAGGTCTTTTAAGTTGCATTAGGCTTCAATAAATGTTGGATTTTGATCTTTCACAAGCATCTGTGAGATCAAAGATGCAGTCAACCTGAATGCCATCACCGGTTCACCGCTGTCGCTGCCTAACCACCATTATCAGCCAGGAATAACACTTCTGCTAGCAATGGATAAAGTTTTACGCTGCCTGTCTTTTTGCTTCGGACCAATGATATGTACTTACTGCAGATGCATGGTGGTGTTGTGCAGAATTATATCATTATGTGATCAAGCGATGCAAGCTCACCCATCTCTGAGCTGGTGGCCTGATGCAGAATTGTTTTTCTGTAAACAGATATGTAATATCTATTCCTTCAAGTGCAATGTTCAAATATCTGCATAATGAAAATTGCAGTTAATTAGCTCTTCAATGCAAATTTGGTGCACTTGCTTCCCGCATTCCTAACTTCATAATACAGTTTTTAGCCGAACACCCTGGAACACCTGTTGATTCTACCTGATTTTTGAATAAATTATATTCCACAGACCGTGGTGTTAAGATACGCATAGTGACATAGTGTAGTAAATGATAGACAACTGCAGCGGACACCAAAAATGCTGCTTGATACAGTGATATCTGGTAAGGACACCTTTTTGTCCACTACTTATTTTTTAATCACATTTATGCTTCGCCTAGCTATTCTGCACCGTAGCTCACGATTATTGCTTTGCATGGCAGGGTGATAATATTGTCGCCAAGACAGTGGGCGTGCTGCATAAGGACCTGATGCTGCTGGACCCATGGTGACTGTCACCCTATAGTCCGCTGCCTAGTGCCTACAGGGACAATGGAGGATATTTTGGAACAATTTGGCCATATGTTTTTTAATAGGTTGGGGCATCTTTTATGTTTCAGTGTATTTTGGAGGTACCGCAGTAGGGGTCGTAGAATGTCTCATTTTCAGTACATTAGGCTGCTCTCCTGCCAGTTCTTCCGAGAATGGAAAATTCAGGAAAGCAGATGGAGCTGAGATGTCTCTTTCCTGACGTTGACGGAAGCAAAGGGCCATTGATGTCGTTTTCTTCCACTCTTTATTCCTGGTCCATAGGAGAAACATTGTCATGTCACCACTGATGGAATTACTACTATGATCATGAGTGGCGATACATCCCCATCCCCCTGATGTTGATGGTACCATTTACTTTGAAGTGGATACACGACATTGTTGAATGCGATGTTATACCAGATGATTCATGTCGTGTCCATGCTATTTGTCAAACATTGATGGTCCAGCATCAGGTTTGACACATGACAACAAGCATCAACATTATTTGAGTGGGTTTCTCTCGTTCCACTCATTTTCTGATGATTTCCTTCTAGATCGAGAGATGAGGGCCCAGAACAGAATAGCTACTACCGAACGGAAGCTAAAGGACATGATCGAGCAAGGAACCTTCCCTTCAGCCTACATTATTGCATAGTATGCAATGCGTCGTACAGTAAAACGAGTACTGTAACAACGGTGGTGCTTGCATGGTTTTGTTGAGGAATAACTGCACTGTTCATAGTTCTCTCTCACAATCTCGGGTTGTGCTATAGGTAAGTTCTATGATATTATATCATTTATTAAAAATAAATCTACCACTTTCAGGAGTGTTCATAAATGATTTTCATAGTTATGATGTGATCAAGTTGAGTAATAAAGTCCCAGTGCTTTTCTGTAAAAGGAAAAAATGGAATAATTATTGGAGTGATAAAGCTAACCTGGCGCGTCTCTATAAATAATAGTCGTCTCTACATCCAACGACCATGAACCCAAAACAAAACCATAGCAGCTGCCTGAATCATGGCGCCCCCGAAGACTAGTCAGGCCTTGCTGGATGCTCAGCTTGAACTCTGGCACCACACCTTCGGCTACATCAAGTCCATGGCACTCAAGTCCGCCCTGGATCTCCGCATCCCCGACGCCATCTATGACCATGGCTGCGCAGCCACCCTCTCCCAGATAGTCACCAAGGTCACGGTTCACCCGTCCAAATTCTCATGCCTGCGTCGCCTCATGCGTGTGCTCACAGCCGCCGGTATCTTCAGTGTCCGATGCTCGGATGACGACGCCGGAGAACAAGTCTATGGCCTCACACCGGCATCTCATCTCCTGGTTGGCAACCCAAACAACATAGCTCCTTTTTTGACCTTGATGCTCGATCGCATCATGGCATCTCCCTTGAATGATCTCAGCAAATGGTTCCAGCTCGAGCTGCCTGATCCATCCCTGTTCGAGGTGACGCACGGTCAGCCTGGTTGGGATGTCCTCCGTAACAACCCTTCTTTTGGTGTGCTGTTCAACGAAGGGATGCTTGCCGATAGCAATTTCATCACGGATATCATTATCAAGGAGGGCAGTGATCTCTTCCAGGACATAATCTCCCTAATCGACGCTGCTGGTGGGCTCGGTGGGCTGCGACTTGTGTGTCTCCTAACCTGTGTCTCCATCTGTGTCTCTATGGTAATTAACGTCAAATAAATCATCCAAATTCAATTCTGATCACACCATTGTATTTGTTATAATAAGATCTTCAAAACTAAACCAAACTTGACCATGTTTGGATTATATATATATTTTTAAAATATTTTTGTATTAAAATAATTTGTTTAACCTAAAAAATATTTAAAAAAGAAAATATAGTCCAAACATGATCAAGTGTGGTTTAATTTTGAAGATCTAATCATAACAAACACAATGGTGTGATCAGAATCGAATTTGGACGATTTATTTATCGTTAATTGTGTTGGAGACACGGATGGAGACAAAGGTTAGGAGACACACAAGTCGCAGCCGGCTCGGTGGGGCGGCCCATGCAATTTCAAATGCCTTTCCCCATCTGGAGTGCAGTGTCTTGGAGCTCCCCCATGTTGTCGCCAATGCTCCCACTGGAACCAAGGTGAAGTACATGGCTGGCGACATGTTTGAGAGCATTCCGCCAGCAAATGTTATCTTTCTCAATGTATTCATAATATATGTGTTGCACTAGATACTTATGCTAACTAAGGAGATAGAGATTATTGTATATTCTATGAGCTGTTTTACCATGCTTGGCAGAAACTAGGAGGTACCAAGAGGTACTTTTTGTCTAATTAATCTTAGCCGTTGATCTTAATATATATTTGACTAACTATTTGTTTTTAAAAAAATAAAAGAAAAGGTATTAAGGGAAATTGCTTCGTTTGCATCTCACGACCACACGAGACCGTTCCGTTCCTCCGGATCGCGTTCCTCCCTCCGCGCCGCCTCCGTCTGGTCCACCGCCGCCGCCTTCTGCTCAACTGCCGCCGCTGTTGCCTCCCTCTGGTCCACCGCAGCAGCAGCCCCCGCCCTCTGGTCCACTGCAGCCACCGCCTCCCTCTGCTCCATCGTCGCCGTGGCCTTCTCGAGACCTCGACGCTCGTCCATGTCCCTACCGCATCTCGCCGTCGTGGCCTCCTCGTTCGCTCCCACCGGTTGCCCCCACCACAGCTCAGTAATCGTGGCCTCCTCGCCGGTCGCCCTCGTCGCAGTTCGTCGTCGTGGCCTCCTCGCCGGTCACCCTCGCCTTACCTTGTCGCCGTGGCCTTCTCGCTGGTCGTCCCACCACAGGTCGTCGCCGCTTCTCCTTGCCGAGCTTGTTGACACATATAGGTTCCTGTTCCTTTTTCACGACTAGTTCATAGCTCATCTTGGTTCTGCTAGCTCATTATTTTCTTTTCGGTGGCTATCTTCGATGTGGAATTGATCTTTTAAGTTCGTCAAGTGTTGTTCTTTTGGCTGAGCAGTAATGTCGAGAATACCATAGATACATGACAACTTTTATCCAGCAGAAATTGTTGTTGAGTTCATGTCACATGACGGCATGTTTTATTTAGCATCATCAATATATTGTTAGTGATTGAATCTGTTTTTAGATTACTTGCTTGCCTGAAACTTCAATCTGTTGTTATTGCAGTTGACCAAAGCCAACTGGATCGTGCTAAAGCCTCAGCTAAATCTGCGATATTGGCAAACCTGGAATCAAAGGTGTGTATAAATATTATGTATTTCTGCAACTGCGCTGATGATTCACTCTAATAATTAAAACTCACAGGCATCACTAACAGAAGACATTGGGCGCCAAGTCCTGGCATGTTTGGTTCTAATATTTTTAGAAACTAAGTTCAGAGATGTTTTAATGTACCGTGCAATTTTTTTATCTTAAAACCTGGCCTTTGTGTAGGAAAGTTAGTACTATAACCATATTCGATAACATGGATCACTTAGAGGTTACAGTTTATATTAGTGAGTAGAGGAAAGCAGGTGCTTTTACATCCTCAATATTTTGCATTCATTCCTACAGTATTAGGCAACTAGCTGAAACTATAAAGATTACTAGTAGCAATTGGGAAAATAGTTCCTTGCAAGACCTGTAATAAATTCTCCTAGCATTGCCATATACTTGAAATGCGGTTCAAGGAGGCATTAAACTCCATCTGCATAATATGATAGCCGTGACATAACCTAAATGCTCTGCCTAATCTTTGTTTCATGAAACCTTTGCAGGAAACCTGCTGATCACCTTCTCAAGGCTGTCGATGGTGTTACCCTGAAAGACATACAATTTTGTTCGTTAAAACATTGCTCACTTTGCCATTACTCCTTCCCCTTACATTTTCAGAAACATTCATCCACTTGAGTTGGTGGTTATTGCTGGTGATAGGCCAGTTTGTTTGTAAATTTAATTGATACTGGGGCTCCCCTTTCCTTCACAAGGCCCAAAGAGTGTACAAAATACCGTTCTCTTGTCGTAAAATCTTTTTGCTATTGCATACGAATAATGAGTTAATGATATGACCTCTTAAAGTCTTCCTGCAAGACCAAAAGGATTAATCGAGCCATTGGATGTGGTTTCGAGCACTGCTCTAGGAAGGTTATTTTCAGTGGTGAGTTTCACTGGGATGTGTATGGAAAAGGCTGCTGGTAAAAGTCTCGAGAATGAGACGGTAAAAGATTTCAAGAGACAGCACCCTTCCTTGGAAGCAGGCTTTAGCGACTACAAGATAACACCAGTTTTAGGTGTTCGATCAATCATCGAGGTCTACCCATAAACGTGAGTCAGTGGTTAACTAGCAAGCAAGGAGCTTGTGTAATGTTGATCAATGATCAGTAGAGGAAAATAACATCTTACCGCCGTTCAATCATTGAGGTCTACATGTAAACATGATTCTGTGATTGTGTTGATCAATACTGCAAAATAACGCCTTTACTGCAGTTGTGGTGCTCATCAGTATTGTTTTTGCAACATGTAAGCCATTAGATGCAATATAATGCCCATTCAAGAATTGATGTACTGCGGAATCTACGGAGTACAAGGATATCTCAGCCTCTGGATGGGCAAGAAATAATAGCTGCTATATATTCGTCATTAAACTGCAAAATAAGTTTACTTTGCTATTAGATAGGAGAAATTTCCCTATTTGACATTAAAAAAACTACTCGTTCCTTTTTATTTGGCTCCTAACAATTTCCATTTTATATTTGACACGGAGCTCAACTTTCATTCCTCATATGACATTATTGAATTTTCATCCAACAACCATTAAGTGTCGTGTTAAAGGACGATTTGCCCCTTTGGGTAATATCCTTTCTTTGTCCCTCCTCTGCACCATGCCGCATTGGCCTAGACCTGCCTCACCCTAGCTCCAAGCCGCCCGGGCCTGGCCATTGCCGCTACTGCCAGCACCCCCCGCCATTGGCAGGGTAGAGGGCTAGGATGTCATTGTCAGCTTGGGTTCTCAGCGCTCGCTTGAAGCTCCCGATTTCATTGCTGCATCTCAATGAACATTACAGTGTCGTAGACGAAACAGAAGGTCTCATCGGATTGGTAGCTTGTGCATCGTAGCTTGCAAGCACACTACGCGCGAGCTTCGCCTCCTGGCGTCTCCTGTCCTTGGCACTTGGCAGCCTCCAACATGTCATTGGTGCATCCAGAGCGCGGTGGCGTACAAGGCCTCATGATTACCCTTGCCCAAGCCGTGCATGCTGCGGAGGTGGTAGACGAGGCTGCACACTGCGCTTGCATCATGGGACCATGCGACGTCGAGCAATTCCACCAAATCTGCGGCCTGAGGTGCCACTAGGGACGGCCTGGAAGGGACATGCTTCCATAATTAAATACAATAAGGTAAATAACAATTCTATAAATTACAAATACATTCCTCAGTTGACATACATGTTCATAGATTACATATATGAATAGAATAAATTTCAATGCCCATACACATATTACAATTCAATCCATGTTCATATGAAAATCCATAAACACATACAGTAGATGAAGTAGGCAGATCAAAACCAAGAATATAGAAATTTGTTTCATATTTTATTCTCAGACAGCGGGTTGCTATTCTAGATAGCCGTCCAACGCCAAGGTGATTTAGTGTGATAGTTCTACTCAAAATTCACAGAATTCAACAAGTTCTTTTATCTAAAGCTGAATCCAGCCTCTATTACTGAAAGTACAGCCAATTACTAACCAGGAACAAAACAACAGTGAGTGCCGAGGGGTTCTGTAATCAGGCAACTTACAGTTCAGTAATCTAGTTATAAAACTAGCTACCAGAATTACAACTAGTAATCAGAGATAATTTAGTAATAGCACTAGTAGTTCAGTAACTACTGGAATCTCATCTAGTAAACAGAGCACTGGTAATTCAGTAATTCCTGCAACGATAACTAAATAAACAGAGACTATCGCATCCACAATAGAGGCCACGAAGGGCCAGTAACCAGGATTAAATGAATCAAGATTAGACAAAGAACAAGGCTATCAATTCTATGAACTGTCACGCTAATTTCTCACTACACCACTTATCATCATTGAGTATCAAATCTTCCCAACAAATATGCCATCACACCCAAGCATAATTACTAGCAGATTGCACAAAGTTAAACAACCGAGAAAGACAACGGGTAACTCACAACACGTAGATCAACTACGTGGGATGGTGAACTCAGCGAACCAAAGTCCTATCCCAGAAAACCAACTTCCGCCGCTCATGTCCGAGTTGTCAAAGGCGGGAGGTTGACAAAGATACTGAGCCGACGTCGATGCCGAGGGGAACGTCACCGGCAGCGACCCGAGAAGAAGATGTACAGCGTGCAGCAGCAGGATCAGGCACCTGGCCGACGTGGGCGACGAATAGGAACAACCGGCGACCGTACAGACACCACACAGGCGAGTACACGGCACCAACACCAAATCCCCCACACCAGAAACACTCACATGAGCACACACATGAGTGCAGCTCTGGCAAGAACCACCAGAGACCGATGGCGATGGCCACCAGACGGCGACGACGAGAGGAGCAGCACAAGCAGAGAGTGGATCCGAGAGAGGAGGAGGAAAACTCTGTGTAAAGAGAGTGGAACTCCCCCAAATATGTAGGCGAGGAGGAGAAGCTGTAGCCGCTCACGCTGGGCCCACGCGCCCCCAAGCGCTCCGAGAAGCTCGGGCACTCCGTTGAGTGCCGCTAGCGCCACCGTCACCAGGCGCGCTCGCAAGCAAGAAGCTCGGGCGACCGTTGATGAGCAGCAGGCATGGGATAATCCTTATCCCTTGTGTCTCAGCCCTGGGCTCGCTTGAATGGCCAGCGTACTGGCTGCACAGTGGCTTCTGGGCTGCTCGGTCCATTTGGACCTTGTAGGGGCCCAGCAAGCCACCCTCCTTTACATTTTTTTATTATTCATTAAGTGAAAGGGAAAAACCCCTAAATGGACAACAGTAAATAAGTGAGTGCATGTCTGTAACTTGGCGTCTCCTTTGCCGCCTCCCTCACCACATGTTGGCACACGCACCACTGGTGTCTCGTCCTCATAGGACGAGAAGTTGTTGAAGGAAGACTCTACGCTGTAGCGGTTGGGCTTAGGACTTGCAATGGCAGCGGTGGTGGTGTTGAGAGTGGACATGGGAGGGCCAAGGAGCGTGGCGGAAGTGGCCGGGGCCATTGCTAAGGAAGCGGTGGAGGGGGGCTCAATTTCCGATTGCAAAGAGATCAAATCAAAGGGAGGGATGGGAGTTAGGTGGGCGAACGCGGCATGGAGCAAAGGATAAGGAGGGGAGGAGAACAGGGAGAAGAGTTTAGCATTGAAGAGCTTAAAGTTGATAGCGTAATTAAGGTCCCCCTGGATTGTAGTGCAAATGGGCTTGGAGTTTTGAAGCACCTCTTTTGCAAACCGTACACACCTTGAAATGGCATTGGGGATCAATTAATTACCCACCACAGCTACTCGTTGCACAAAAAGGGTTGTTTTTATTTTTGTTGATGACCAAAAGTTGCAGCAAGCTAATCAAGCTAGGCCGGTTGGGCCCTGTAGCCGATCTGGCAAAACGCGACTCCACCATTGCGTGGGTCTTGTCGAGATTATTAAATTGCATATGTGGATCGCCCGATTTGGAGTCCGGATGAGGGAGTTATGGCTCTGGCAAGAATCAGTGCTGCACCCAGCCGGTTAGACCGCCCGTACAGGAGGTTAGACTGCCTGTAGCAGTTCTAATCCGAGTTAGAGTTGTATTTGACGGGATTTTCTTATGTTATTGACTCCCCACGGGTACAGACCTCTCCATCCTATAATATAAAGGGCTATGGCTGATTGAGAGGTATCCAATCCAATTGAAACTCACTTTACCTTTTACTTTCAAACCTAATCCTTTTTCCAACCTCCCTTGCTGTCTATGGTGATCTCCACGGCCATTGATGGCGTCCTATGGCTTGCTGGTCGACCTAGGGCACGTCCGGCGATGTCCACGCCCTGACGGGGTCCCTCCTGGGCGTGAGCATCGACGGCCTTTGCTAATTTGCTCGTAAACTAGTCGTTCGCCACGTAAGTGCGTTGGTTATCTCTTTGTTGGTTTGCTTGTAAACCTAGCCGTCCACCACCACGTAAGTGTGTTAGTTATCCATCGAACGAACGATTTCGTGGCACCACAGCTACAAGCGCTCTGACTCCATGTGACGGGCGGTCTGACTCCCTTTACAGGTGGTCTAACCTCCGGTCGCCCAGCAGTCATTTGATTCGTTCGCGATCCACGCGATCTGGCGCTCTCGCGTATTGACCGTAAAAGACGTTAACAATTTTGTTCCATTCTTTCTCCAACACCGGCAGTCCTCTCCCAGTCTCCCTCCTGCAGCATGTCATGGTCACCCCATACCTACCTTGTATCGTGCCGGTGCTACCAGTCCTCCACCGGACCGCAGCGCCATTGGCTGCCCACCCTCCACCGTACCGTGCCGTTGTTGTCCGCCATCCTCCACAAGACAGGAGCCAAAGCCTGGGTTGCCAGAAAATCATGGTGCGACCCAATTAAAACTTGATTAGCACGTATGAAGTGATATTAATGCATTTTAAACAATGTTAAATTAGACTAATGTGTACTAAGGACTATTGGATTATAATTGTGAAAAACAAATATCATGGTGATGTTTATTTCATATTTTTGGTCTTGTGTGACAGGTCTTTGAGCGGGCAACCAAACAATATCTCTTCTCAGCCAACTCAACATACACAACCAACCAAACATATTTTTTTTACAGTAACTCATTCTGGCTTTATCCATTCATCAGCGATCTAGCTGCATCGACCAACCAAACATATAACGTGCTTGCATATGCGAGCCATCCTGAACATACAGGAAATCAATCGGCCCCTTATTGTTCTTGGCTCAGCCTATTGTAGCTCAATTTTTTTGTTCGGGTGGAATTTGTCTTCTCTTTAGTCTGCATAGGTTTTGCCTGTTTATAATCTTAATTTATTTGCTCTAAACATATCGCATTTTGGTAAAAAATTACCCGTTTAAAAAAGACAAAAAATGTGAGAGCTGTTATGTGAATGTGGGTCCGTTCCATGTGAGAAACTGGGCCATAAGCATAACTGAGACGTGCAGTGTTACACCAAATCTCTTTAATGTGTACATTTCATTTAAAAGTACTTACGAAGCTGTTCTATTTTGTTCATGAGGGTATTTTTCAGACACCCCCTCTAGTTTCAGAACAATAGAAATATTACAACTTATTTTACCTGACCATCAATTTCTGAGGATCATTTCCTATCATTTTATTACCACAAGTACATATACGCAATAAAAGTGGCCTTGTCAATCAGATGAAACCACACTATACAGCAGTGTGTGGGTGCTGGTGGCAAACAATATTATTCAGGTCGATGCCTCCTCCTGATGCAGCTGTCCACCTTCACCTTCATCTATTGCGGGGAACACGGGAAGGCAAACCATGGAGCACGGATAAACTTCTGTAATCTCATCGTTGTACGGGTCCCTCTGATACACCCTCTCCACCTTTCTGCTGCTGAGATGCATGTGGACGAAGACGCCATCGTCACCAAACAGCTCCAAGAACACGAACTCGGCGTTGTCCCCGACACCGGCCACCGTAGCAACAGCTGTGTGCCCGGCGGCCGGTTCCAACATTCCCGACTCCACAAGATGGCCGCAGGTCTCGTTCAGGGAGATGGTGTCCCTCAGCACCCACTCGCCGGCGCCGTGCTCATCCACGATCCTGCGGAGCCAGACGCAGAGCTGATCTCCCTTGAGATGGAAGAGGTACAGAACAGAGCCGTCTCCCCGGCAGGGAACAAGGTTGCCGTAGTACTCGTACGCCACGCCCTCGGGGAAGTCGATGACGAAGAAGCTCGAGGTGGCCATGTCAAGGCCGCGGCCACCATGTAAAGCTTGCCTGATGCGAGCCTAGTTAGCAAGGGGATCCTGTCCGGCGCCATGGCGAGCACCGCTTCGGCTGCACAATGGACGGTCCAGACCCCGGACCGCAGGACACCAACCAGGGCGGTCACTTTCGGGCCGCTGTAGCGATAGCGTAACCTGTAGCACGTGGCGTCGTCGTTGCCGTCGTCGGGAAGGAGCATGGCTTCGGGGCACTGGGGCTCGGGGTCTGGCCAGTCGGATGGCATCGGCGGGAGCTCGGACACGCCTCGGTCAGGGTGCCGCACCCCGAACCTCCGTGTTCCGAGGACGGTCTCGGTGAAGTCGAAGAGGACGCGGCCGTCCCGGCAGTCCCACACCCTTGACGAGTACTCCGGGAAGGCTTCCAACACTGAGTTGCTGGCTTGGCGGAGGACGGCACTGAGCTCACGATCGTGGGGCTCCAGCGCCGGCATGGAGACGAACTCTGGGCGCGGGACGCAGTCTCCGGTGACGTAGAAGCCCAGGAGGTGGCGACAGGGCGGGTGGAGCGCGCAGAAGCAGCGGACGAAGTCGCGGGCGGAGGCAGTGTGCAACCAGCTCTTGGACACGAGAGCCGCGCGCACGAGACTAGTTGGAGAGTCCACGCGGCGGAGGATCTCCCCGAGGAGGTCCTCGTCACCGAGCACCTTGGAGGCGGACATGGCGTCCTCCGCCGGCGGCGGCGAGGAAATAATCATGGTCGCCATGGCACCGTTTTCTTCTTCTCCCGTGGCACGGTTTCTTAAATGCTTCTCTTCTATTTTTCAGACTATAAAGGATTATCTTCTCTTCTCGGGGATGGCTATGGCTTCTTTCTTTTCTTGCTTTGTACAATAGTGGCCGCCTCTTTTGACAACCAGAGGCAGCAGTTGACGACGGGCGGTGAGTCGGCGACCACTTCGTTTTCCTTTGACAAGACAATTTTGCACTGATATAAATATCTTCCAATCCGCTGATATATTTCAACGGTTGCTTGTCGAGATATGGATGCCATAGCACTCTAAACTCCTTATGTTTCAAATTACTTACCATTCTGACTTATTGTCAGATCTATAAAAATACTATAAAACTAATAAATAAATACATGTCTATGTTCATAAAAGATACCATGAATATAGACATACAAAAAAGACTTGAAGACAAGTATTTTTGGAGTGAAGGTCAAGGGACTGTGACACCCTAAGAGGGGGAGGGTGAATTAGGTGTTCTAAAAATTAGGACTCTAATTGCACGTGTAAAACCATATTTTAATTTCTATCTAAATGTGCTCTAGCTTTTCTCTATGTCCTGCTATATCTACCGATTTAAAATTTTGCACCCTAAATCCAATCTTATGCTAGAATGACAATTCTAGAAAAGGTAGATGTGAAAAGTAGGGCAAGTATGACACGCGGAAAGTAAAGGTAGAGAAGAGCAAACTCTCGACACGATGATTTTTATCCCGGTATCGGAGAACTCACGAGCTTTCCACTAGTCCTCGTTGTTGGAACCCCTCTCAAAGGGAATGTCCGTGCAAGAGCATAAACTCCCCGGTCGAGTAACTCTGTGGGTAGTCACGGGACTTCCCCACGCGCAAGTGGCTCTCTGTTCGCCCCTCCCCGTATGCTCCTCACCGCCTTTACTTCGTAGAGCTTCGACCAACTAGCCGAGAGTCTCTCCAACCTCTCACAATCACCGGCGGCTATTCTACAAACACCATTGGACGGTCTCAGGAGACTACAAGTCTCAGATTTCAATAGTTCGTGCGCGCAAGCACTACTATAGAGTAAGAGATATGCAAACCTCGCTAAACTCTAGGCCAAACACGTAAGAAGGTGTTCCTTAACTCTTACTAATCTGTAAGCGCACAGAAATATCGATGCATCACTTCACCCGGAAGTATTCAGGGTATCGAAATCCACAGGGAACAGAATATAATTATTTCCTTACTAAATACCCTTAGGAGCTAGGAAAAGGAGATCGAATCTTAAGATAGACATTGTTCCTTTTCTCTAATGAAAACTCTCAAGGTGGAAAACTTAAACTTCTATGTATCTCTTGCTTGTTTCAGTGACCTAGTATGATCTTTTCTCCGAAAGACTCTTAAGGTGTAAAAACCACTTGATCCCAAGTCTTGACAGAGAGGGAAGAAGTACTAGCTATATGTCAGAGCTGTCACCTTTGACACCTTCCTCCTTTTACTGGTAAGACCCCGAACTAATGAATAGAATTTCTAAGTCTAGACCCCACATCTACACCCAAAATACTTAGAGATTATTCCCTATTTGGCCTTAGAAAAACTACTCATTCCTTTCTTGGCCCTTCAAAAACTTTTCGTTCCCCATTTGGCCCTCAATCTAATTTTCATTCCTCATTTGACCATCCATCAGCTTTTCCATCTAAACTCTGTTAAATACCTTGTAAAATGACGATTTTGCCCTCTCTCCATCTTTTCCTTTCTTTCTCCCTTCTCTGGACCCCGCAGACGAGCACCTCTCCTTCTCCCTTCTCTGGTTCAGAGAGCTGCAAGGATACGCAGCAGAGAGCACTGACGCTGTATGGTGCAAGGACAATTTCAATTTCTCCACGAGCACGACCTAGAAATCAAAAGTCAGAAAGTCATTAGCGCAACGGAGGAGGAACATCGAATCTCAGCACACAGCGTGCACACAGTGTCGTCTCGTCTGCACAGCACACCACCATAGCCACCGCTGCCTCGCACGCGCACTGGATCTTTATGCTGCCTACCTCCCTCTCAGGTAGCGTCCTTCTCACCTCACGTAACCCGGGGACTTCTCGCTCCCCTGTGCAGTGCGCAGACAGGTCCACGCGGCGGCGGCGGCGGAGGATCCAACGGCGGCACGCAGGTGTGCCCACAAGCGCCCAAGGAGACAACCACTGGAGCGCGGCGAGGTCGGGTAGCTCGCCATCGAGCATGTTGGTGGCGTAGAGGCTGAGGAATATGGCGACAAGGACCGTGAGATCCTCGGTGATGCTGTCGGCGATGTTGCAGGGGATCTGAAGAGGAGAAGAGATGTGGAGTACGACAGAGCAGAGGAAGAACAGGAGAGGAGGGAGAAAGGTGGTGGGGTCTGCATGGGCAAAATTGTCTTTCCACACAACACTTAACAGTTTTTGGATGGAAAAATAGACAGATGGCCAAATAAGAGATGAAAGTTGAAGTGAGGACCAAATAAGGAACGAAAAAATTTAGGGCCAAGAAAGGAACAGGTAGTTTTTCTAGGGCCAAATAAGGTAATAATCTCAAATACTTATCCATGGTGCCACGCGGGGATTATCCTCAGCGAGGGTCCCAAACACCAGGATAGCGAACACATGTTCCCACAAGCAATCAATATGAAGAAATAACTTACCAATTAAGTAATCAAAAAAAGAACTTGAAGACTTACTCAGGTGTATGAATCCAATGAGGTACAGAATCAAAGGAGCCGAAGAACAATCCAATCAAACTTGGATCCTCTTCTAATCATGCTCTAATCAGCTTCTAATCTACTTCTTATCTCTTTCTCAAACACTTCTAATCTAATACATCAGAGGCTTCTCTCCTCTTCCTTGCCCTCTAGGACTACCTCTTCTGTGGTGGAATTTACAAAATAATTCTCTGATTGCTGAGTACAGGGGGTACCCACGCTTATATAGGCCTATAGGTTGGTTCGAAATGATCTATGTTTGGTAGTAGGCGTTGCCGACCTTGTGAACCGCCTTAGCACTGCCTCACAAAAACTTGGCACCAACGGTGTCAGCAGTGGTCTGGCCGGTCCCCACGCTGTAGGGTCCTAGCCACCGCCTTTGTGTGATGGGCCGTGGATTGGGCCTTCTTGTGTGTTTATGTGACGATGACTTCTGTTGACTTTGATAGGCCCTTCGTTTGGTTCGTTTGAATAGCGTGTAACGTAAGGTAGCCATTTTCCTGTATCTTCTCTCTTTTCTTGATATTTCCACCTGTGGAGGCCTACATAGCATAAATCACCAAAACTTGTGGAAAGAATTAGTATAAAAGACTTATTTTATGTTCATTTATTTATTTATGCTTTTGTTGACAAAGATTATTCATAGTTAAGAACCATCAACAGACATGCGCTATGCAGCCTAGATTAGCACTAAACGCTTTGCTAATCGCCTAGATCATCTAATTAGTACTTTGGTGGATTGAGCTCTTAAGAATGTGTAGAACACTTGCCAATATCTTCCTTGAGCTCAAGCACCCTTGAAATGGTCGTGGGATGGAGTATTTATAGCCCCAACCAAAAGAACTAGCCGTTGCAACTTTGTGCGTACCACCGACTAATTCGGTGCACACAGAAGGGATACCACCGAATTAGTCGGTGATGCCACCTCAGCTAGCCGTTATGTCTCTGACAAGCTAGCCACCCAACACCGACTGTTTTGGTGCATGTGGTCTTCACATATAGAGGTCTTCAATCATCTCGCCGGCGTCTGTCGGTTAAAACTACTGCTAGCAGGGGTTTAGTGGTAACACCCGTTTAGAGATTTGGCATAGGGGCATAACACGTGCAATGATGTTGTACATGGGGAGACAGGTGATTTAGACGGTTCGAGCCCCAAATATGGGTAACGACCCTACGTCCTATATGGAGTGGCTATCCATTCCTTTATGGGTTGGTTACAAGAGTTCCTAGATTGTCCCTTTTCCTTTGGGCAGCTCGGCCTGATTCGACCTTGTCGCGCTATTGGGCCAGGACTACCCTATTTATAGCCTCTTTCTTTCGGGGAGGTACAAGAAATATATGGGATGTAGTCCCCCGGGTGGCACCGTCATCTGCAAGTGGGTGACGCTTTCCGAACAAGTGGGCTTGGATCCCTGTCATTATTAACATTGTCACATGCCACCCACACTCCATTGAAGCGGCCTCCACCTCCTGTGAGGTGGGGTTACCCCTAGTACTAGGCTGATCTGGCGTGGGCTTTTCCCCCACGTCCTTATTCCTCCAGGTGGGACCTCCCCGAGCCTCATGTCATGGAGGTCAGGAACTTGGGAGAATATCCTTTGGTCGCCCAGTGGGTCTCGTGCTGTGTTGCCTGCCCTACCCTGGATGGGATGTGACAATGCCCTATGTGAGGGCAGACGGTGCTATTACCCACTGCCCTCATGCCTCCTCTGTAATGATTCCTATTTTACGGGAAAGACGCGCCTAGTGGGCCCTCTCCCTGCTCTACAATAGGGACTGTGGTGGCAGTGTCCTTCCCTTCACGATTCCTTCTCTCACGAAGGGGTGGGTACAATCTCCATTCTACCCCTGCCCCAAGCTTCTAGACTATGGGTCGGGCCGGCTTCTTCCTGTTTGCTTATGCGTCTGTTGACGGTCCATAACTACCATATATTAGCCGTAAACATTTACCAGAAACAACCACCAAACTTAGTGATAGGATCTTATGACTCTAATTATTTACACAAGTTTTGGTGAAATGTTGATTTTAGGAAATCATACCTGCATAAAGAGAGAGAAAGCTCACTCAAGAGCCCAAGAAATACCGCTCCGAGAACTCGCAGAAAACCAGAAGGTGGCTAAAGCCCACAAACCAAAGGAAAACCGAGATAACTAGGCGTGTCGCAGCCGGATCCAAGCCAAATACCCCTAGGAGAGTCCACCGGCCAAAGGTGGGCCCAAAAGGCCCCAGTAGGGGGCCAGTCGATCCCTTGGGCCGCCTAGCCCACCACTGAGCTCAATCGGGCACCTATTTCATGAGGCGGTTGTTAGGCGGATCTCTAAGGTGGTTCCACCTGAGTTGCCATAAATAAACATCGGGAACCGACCTTTGAGGCCTATATAAGCAACCTAGACCCCCCTCCTTCAGATCATTTGACTTCGGATCAACTCAGATACACCTGGGAAAAGGGAGAAGGGATGAAGAAGGGCTTCATAGAATTTTATTAGGGAGTGTGATTAGAGAGAATTCGAAGAGGATAGAAGACAATTAGATAAAGTACAAGACAATTAGAGGAAGATCCAGACTTGTTCGATTCTTCTTCAACCTTGCAACCCTTCTTCAATCAATGAACCTCTTCATGTGCTTGTAAGTTTCCATTCTCTTTGATTAAGTTATTATTATTTATTATTTGTTTGCATGGAGCAGTGTATACAGATTATTTTATTGAAGGGTCTCTGGGATACAGGGTAACCCTGTGGACAAATAAGTAGTCAACAGCATAGGCATGATGTTTAAGCCTTAGATTACCATTGTTTGCCTTGTGATTCAATAGAGTACAGAGGTGGGCCATAGGAAGGCGATAACTTGTGGCCTAAGAATACTTTAGATATTGTGTTGCATACACCACCCCTCTTTTAATAACAAGAGTAGAGTTTCAATTGCCTGATGATCTTGATTGTATCTAGGTTGAGTCGGTCTCACACGTAAGCAAATCCACACATAGGTGACCCACACCCGGCCATTTGGATGAGCGTCATGCCCCAATGAGTAGGAGGGCACGATGGTCGCTGCAAAACCCAGGGCGCGAGCCTGGGCGGAGCGGCCGTCGGTGTAGATCTTGGTGGTAGTAGCAAACATTCAAATGAGTACTTTGAAGGCCAAAGAGGAGAAAGGTTCCACATGAATGACATTTGCACATGGGTAAGCTGATCCTAAGGGACAGGGTAACCTTGGCAGACAGCGCGATCACCCATGTTGCCCGAAAGGGAATGGGGCTAAGATTTCCCGAGCTAGGACGTGGGGGTTGATGGTGACGTTAGGAAGTCTAGAGACACCGGCGGGGGCCTTGGGAAGAGTTATCTTTTTTGCATAATGGCCTGCCAACCATGGAAATGGTTCAGCCGGAGGTAGGGTCCAATTGTCGGAAGAGCACCTCATGTCGCGTGGTGTCCGATGCACCCCCGGCGGCCCTTGAAAATCTGGAGGACCGAGTACCGTCCACGCCCGATCGAACTCATAGCTGCAGGAGGTCTCCTAGGTGAATAGCCTCTGGCCAATGGAACAATGTAGGAAACGGAAGTCAGCAAAATGGATCTGTAACTTCAGGAAAAGGATGGGCTCTGACGGTTGGGCTCGTGGGTCGCGGTCCCAAACCCATCAGCTGCCGGAGGACTGCTTGAGGTACTCCCGTGGCGAGAGCGGGCCGCTGCGTGCTGGTCGGGGGACGGACTGGGAACGGTTTCCTCAGGGGCCTTCCCCGGGCGTTGAATAACCGACTCATAATTGGTACGAACAAGGGGAATCCGACTGTTCAATTAAAACAAAGTATTGTGATGGTCCCTGCGGATGCTGACGCAATGTGATTTCGGCCCAGTACTCTGAATGTCAAAGTGAAGAAATTCAACCTAGCGCAAGTAAACAACGGGAGTAACTGTGGGTGTGATTGGTTACTTGGCTTAGTCCAAGCCTGGCTAGGAATTAGCCATGTCTGGACTTAGCCTACCTCTAGCAGTACAAAGCCCTGGTGTTTGATTGCTACGCTAAGTTTGGCCTGGCTTGCCAAGGCTGTGTATGGTTGGGTGACTTAGCATTGGATGAGCTCATCTCTTCTTGCATGGGGTGAGTTTACCACACTTTTTTCTATTGAACATCATGTTGGTCTATTAATTTCCAAAACCAATCTAACCAAATCAATTTTATAGTCGTTCAGTTTGGTCAAAATCAAAGCACCACTGGCTCAAATTTCCCTTCTCCATGTCACCCTCCCTCATCTATTCATGTTCCTCACGAATCAAACAAGCTAACACGCTACTAATCTCTTCACTCTCCAAGAACTCCAAGCATCAGATCGTACACCTCATTTAATCCCTGGACCAGAAGCTTATCCAATGTTCTAGTACCTCGATTTAGGTCGGGAGAGCCACCACGGTGTGATTCCTTTGTCTGGGAGCTGCAGCGGCAAGACCATCTTCCCAAGATCCCCTTGACACAGCAGGCGCAAGCTCACCAATCCCACCTCCTTTTACATCACATCAAGCACTAGTGTAGCCAAATCAAGGTCCACTGCAGCCGAATTGAGATCTGCAGCAGACGAATCGAAGCTCGAACAAATTGATTTGTCCCACCGTGGTCAGCCATGGATGAATCCGCCATGACGCCGCCTGCCTCGCTCCACCCTGAGGTCGCAGCGTTGTGCCAAGGACTGCGAGCCCTCCCGCCTCGGCAGCATCGCGGCAGAGGTGGAGGTGGCTGGACTGCTGGCGGAGGCTGCAGTGGCCACAGCGTCGGCCGTGCTATTCAACACCGTGGTGCCCATGTCAGCACCAGCCTCGGCGAGGTGACGATGCAAGGGGCCATGGCGGCAGCGAGGCTGTGGCGCAAGGGATGTGAGCAGTGGCAAGGCGCAGGATGGAAGAGCGAGCACAGAGTGGTGACAGGATTCATTCATGCACTAGTGCAATGTTGGCCAAGCTAGTGTGACCAATTTTCCCGTGCTAGGTAAGCCTGTCCAGCGACCCTCCTTTGCATTGGTAGAGCTTGGCGGAATCAGCAGGGAAAGAAGACCCTGTTGAGCTTGACTCTAGTCCGACTTTGTGAAATGACTTGAGAGGTGTAGGATAAGTGGGAGCCTTCGGGCGCAAGTGAAATACCACTACTTTTAAAGTTATTTTACTTATTCTGTGAGTTGAAAGTGGGGCATCACCCCTCTTTTTTGCTCTAAGGCGTGAATCTGCCAGACTGATCTGGGCGGAAGACATTGTCAGGTGGTGAATTTGGCTGGGGTGGCACATCTATTAAAATATAACGCAGGTGTCCTATGATAAGCTCAACGAGAATAGAAATCTTGTGTGGAACAAAAAGGTAAAAGCTCATGTTGGCACACGGGGTACCTCACACCGGCGAGTGTCGATCACAGAACACACATGTCACAGTGGAGAATGGTTCAAGAGATGCAAGACAAGGAGTTTATACTGGTTCGGGATAAATTCCTACGTCCAGTTGGGTAGACTCAGGGCTGTATTGTTCTCTTGGCGGCGAGTTACAACAAAGGCCGGTTCAAGCCTTGGGTGTATGATGCGTGTAGGGGACTAAGTGCTCTAGAGATCGAGTGTCCAAAAATCAGATCCCTCTCACAGGGGGGAGGCCTCCCCTTTTATAAGACAAGGGGAGGGACTTGTATAGTGGTATTTTACATATCTACCCCTGAAGACTGGCACCCCCGGCAGTTGCTCGTTGTCGGCTTAGTGCATCCGGGTGACCCCCCTGTTGCTCGCCATGCGTCCCTGGCTTGCCCCCAGGCAGCTTCCCAGTAGCTTCTGATGCGGACATCGACTACACTACGAGTACGACGACAGAAGACACAGCGCCAGAAGATCAGACGCCTTAGGCCCAGGCGCCTCCCCCTCAGGCGCCTCTGGCCCAGGCGCCACCCCCTCAGGCGCTAGAGGTCCAGGAGCTTCCTCCACTTGGGCTGATTATGCGGGCTCACGCAAGAGAGTTAAACTACATCATGGTACTAAAGAATGAAGGCTCAGGAGAATAGACGACCAGCCCGCTCGGAGGCCCATGGTTGCGGCGGCCCAGGTAGTGGCGCCTAGGGTTTTCCAACCCTAGGGCACCACCTCCCATAGCCGCTAGGGGCTGCGCCCCCTCTATTTAGTTAGACTACTCTTTTTATTTGCAACTTGAGTTTTGTTTTATGATTAGCCTCTGCTAAACGGACCACGCGCAAATACGCGCTGACCTCTGTAATTCAGGACTCCACCTTCGAGTGATATTAAGATTGCTCGCCTCTCATTCTTGTTTGTTTTTCGATTGCAAACAGGGATTGATCTTCATGATCAGGCCGACCTGGCATCCGCATGTTCGGTAACTACAGGGAGTTGGTTCAGTGATTGCATTGGCGCATCGAGTTCGCTCGTCGTAGTCGGATCGTGAGGGTCTACTTCCGCCTAAGTCGAAATTATCTCCACTCACCGAAAGATCTATGGCGGACCACTCCGAAATTATTCCAAGTTAAGTACCCCTGGACCGCTAATCAAGCCGTCAGGCACTTAATCCGGAATAAGCTGGAGCGCCGTTGGATTAAACCCGATTTAACCACGTACTTTCTCGATCGAAACAACAAGCACGCCCACACGAAGGTGAGTTCCAGAGATTACAACATTCCACAAATTCATCATACATAAATAGTATCACAAAGTTATTACAAACCAAGTTTGAAATTTAAATCAGAGTATCAAGTTCATTGCAGCGGAATAAAATAGTTCATTGCAGCGGAAAGTAAACTAGCGACGATACATAGTAACACCATGATGAAGCCTGCCACGGTGCTACTCCTCCCGTTCCTCGGCAGAGGACGGAACCCACTCGATGTGCCATCCAGGGGGAACCTGGGTAGGCCAAGTGATGGCATCGACAGCCACATCCATCACAGTACCTGTAAATAAAGCCACAAGCAAGGCTGAGTATACTAATACTCAGCAAGGCTTACCCGTCGGGTGAAAACTACATCACCGACATCTAGACATGAGAGGCTTTTGGCTGGTGGGTTTGTTTGCCAAAAAGCAACTAAGAGTAGATCCTTGCTTTCATGGTTTTAGCATAATATTCTAATAGATTTAACCATTATAGATTAGCATCCTCTCTAAGCATACAAGTGGTGCAAACAATTTAATTCATACAACAAGTTCATCATTCTTCACAGTTCCACTTGTTACTCAATGCAGCACAGCGGTCAAGCAGTCTCATTAACCGCGAGAAGCGGACAGTTCGAACCGAATTTTGCTACCTGGCTAGGGGAAACCCAACACACACGGACAATGCTTGCTATAAAAGCTACAAGCACTTCCCAACCTTTCCCATCGATCCACAATTCGGAACCAGGTCCACTTCCTTAGGATAAAGGTTTACTGCTTCACTCACAGCATCACGCATATATCCACAAGTGTACGGCAGGGGTAACAAAAGTTTCCAAGGAGAGATGGCTATCGGCCCTAGCTGCTTCAATCTGGTACCAGACTTACCGATTCCCATATATCGGTATGCATGTGGTACGTTCAAAAACTTGACACGAAGAACCACACGTTTCGACCTTAAATCTATTATCATACACGGACGGGAGATCTACATTTACCATCCCGCCCGTCCATCCTTATGATTCCAACATAAGTAAAGAAAAGCAACTCCTATGTCTCGCGAGTGACAGGAAATCACTCGACTTGTAACGGACCTAAAGCAATGCCCTATCAATCCTTTCATAGTAGTGTTGCAAGTCATAGGTACTAGGATTATGCAACTAAGGTATTCAAGGAACTCCTTGAAACGTAAATGCACAAGCATAGGTAATTCATAGATGCATAAACTTTAAAAGTTAGGTTATGCTCCGGGGCTTGCCTTCTTGCGCTGGCTGAATGTTAGCCTCTGGGTCGACTGTTCTTTCGTTGGCACCGTTCTCCGGGATGCCTTCTCCGTCGGCGGGGATGAGATGATAGAAGCCGTCCGCAACAGCGCCTTCTACATGAGATGCATAACTTTAGCGGCTGCCTAGTTGATCCAAAACTAAGGCCTTGAAGGCCATATTCACCTAGACATGCTAATGTACTACTTTCTCCTTCACAAAATTAGAGGAGGGGTGTGGAAAAATTTTACGCATCTATAATGGTGATTGTGTACACATATAAAAGAATTCCTATTTATTATTTTGAGGTTTGGGTGCAGTTCTGGAATTTTAGACTTTCCATGTTTCATTTTAATTAATTATCAAAATGGTCTATTTCCTTTTTATAACTTAATTCCACCTTAGTTTCTTCACATTTTTGTTTCTCGGTTTCTGTTTATCCTTTTTATCTACAAACTTTATGACAGCTACAGGAGTATAAGAGTTAGGCTCACTCCAAAATTTAGCTAAAACTGAGCTACACAGAATTTATTAAAAATAGTATAAACTGCTGCTTAAAGAAACAAGATAAATTCATATAAAATCGAAAATACTTGCAAATCAGGAAATTTTCCTACCAGAGCTAGTCATGAGTGTAAGGAGGGCTCTGGATAAGTGGTGGCTCAAAATAACCTTTGGACAGTCCTCAACAAATTTCTATCCGAAAACACATATCTATTTATTTGCTAGTCTAAACAGAGCAAAAATTAAGTTTTGTATTTTTAGCAGATGTGCTAACAAGTTCTTAGGCCTCTCGAGAAAAATGGTGATTTTTAGCAGCATAGATTATTTTTGATAATTTCAGGACTGCAATAAGACAGGAATCACAAATTAATTCATAACTGAAATTACATTCCATATTTTTAGGTCCCCTTTGGACACAAGGTGTCTAAAGTCACTACAAACAACATATCCAATGCTCAGCCCTAGCGGAGCTCTGGATTTAAAATGGTGCACAAGTTTCTAAATTCACAGTTTGAATTTTAGTTAAAAAATGGTTCACCAAAAGTACATACATGCTAACATGAGATTGGAGTTTACAATCTCACGAGTCGAGGGAGTATTTTTGTGCATTTTTCTGATTTTTGTATGATTTTTGGTGGATTTTACAAGATTTCGGGAAAAAGGTTTAAACCTTAAGAATCTTTTTACGCGCCGGCCCTTGAATCTTTTGAAACTTCGCGAACAGGTCCCTGCCTTTTTCACTGGGATCCCTGGAAAAAGGAAGAAGACGAACTTTGGTCCTCGGCTCGTCGCCGGAGTTGCGCCGGCCAAACGACGGCGAGATAGGGTCGGGGAAGTGGGGGAAAAGGACCAGTGGCTCACCACAAGTCGATTGGTGGCGGTTGGGAAGCCGGGGGAAGCTCGGAGTTCGCCGGCGACATGCGGTGGCGGTGTGGCCGCCGCGGGCTCGATTCCGGCAAGGGTGGTGGATCTCACCGGGGTTGGAGGGGTCCTTGAGCACCAGTGGGACTCAGCGAAGCTAGTGGAAGGCTCGGTTGACCTCGGGGAGGGCTCGAAGTAGGGGCTCGACGTGCGCGTGCTCTGGCGGCCGGAAATGCAGATTTGGTGGAAAATCCGATTTCTCGCCGAAGAGTTGGGGAGAGCTCGTGAGAAGTGGGGGAAATGGAAGCTAGGGAAGTGGTCTAGCTCTGTGCGCGAGGGATTTGGGAATGGTGGAGGGACGAGGGCGAATTTCACTCGGGAAGCAAGCTCGGTCCGCGCGGCCGGAGGTTGAAGACGACGGGAGCGAGCGCGGGGAAGTGAAATGGTGAAGTGTGCGAGCTAGGAGAGGGTGTGAGGGGCTCGGTGGAGTACGTTGGCACGCTAGAGAGGCACTAAGCTGCCTTGGGAGCGTGCGCACGCACGGCTCGGCACGAGCAGACCGCCATGAGTGCGGTCCGAGCTCGGGCAGCGCGCGAGCGGCTCGATTGGGAAGAGGAGATCGTGGCGTGGCGCTGGGGGATCCTCTACAGAGCTTCTTGGCGCGTAGCGAGCGAGCATCGCGTCCTGCGGGACGGCGCGGCGCGGCGTGCGCGGCTGCGGCCAGTGGCCGAGCGAGCTCGCCATGATGGCGCTCCGCGGCGCGAGGCAAAACGGCGCCAACGCTCGACGTGACCGCACGGGAGGAAGCCGGACAACCGCGTGAGGACAAACGCCAGCAGCCGCCGCGGCTCGGCTGGCCCGGCGCGGCCTCCGCCGCACGCCGGCCACGTGGCGGCCGGACTCCGGCCAGGCGCAGAGCGCGCGAGGGGCCTGTCAGGCGCCCCGTTGAGCTCCTTTGCCCCTTTTGAATTTTCTCCAAAAATTTGAACTGAACATGGAAAAGTGTAAAAATAAAAGTTGGAATTTGAGATGTGGGACACAACTTTCTTTTTGGGGTGAACCTGAAATTTCAAATTTTTCAAGCTCAAACAACCCAATTTCAAAAAGGTGTTCAGAACTGTTTTTCGAGTTTTTGAGGGGCTAAACTGCACAATTTTCAAAAGTTCTAAACAGTGACTAGGCCTTATTTGTGATGACAAACAATTTTTATTTTTGGAGATTTTCAAGTTTAGTACAAAATTCTTGAGATTTCAGTTGGGTGTCAAAAGACCTTTGTTTTCGAATTTAAATTTGAGTTTTGATGAATTTTTGAATTCTAACACCACTTTTCCCCCTTTTAACCTGTTTTAAAGGTGTTTTTTTACATTTTTACATTAGGGACGTCACAAGATCGGGCACTCCAGCTCTATCATGTGGTATCAGGATTTCAGGTTGATCGGTGAGTTTATCAAGTGTTTTCACTCTCCTATCGTCCACAAAACCATATACATATTCAGGTTTAGACCTTTATCCCAGCACTTTTTGAGCCGCGCACTTTCATTCGATAATTTGCGTTGTTGAATTTGTGTGCTTCACGTGTTCATTTTGTTGCTAATCAGAGTTATTTCGTACGCCGCCATCGCCGCTTCGCCACCACCATCAAACCCTAGCCTCCACCTGTTCTATCCCTGCGCAACACCCTACCGAAACCCCCCTTCGCCATTCCCTTGGTCATTCCCTCCACCTGATCCACCGAGCAAAACCCCACCCTACTAGATCCACCGAGCAGTCCACAGAGCAACCCCCCCACCCCACCAGATCCACCGAGCACACCCCCACCCCACTAGATTCCACCGCTGTGTTCGCTATCGAGTTGTGCCGCCAAAACCCTGACTTGAGGTACCTTCAGTAAAACAGGCATAACTTTTCGCTCGTAACTCCATTTTGGCTCAAATTTTTATAGCAGGTTCCTAACTCCGAGACAGGCCTGGACACACCAGCCTTCGGTGAGTTTGAATTCTCAAAAAATTCAAAAAAATCAGGAGCATAATTAAAAAAATTGATTACTGTGTTCGGACCCTTTACGGCAAACACGTTTGATTTGCTGTAGACCACATCCGGTCTCTGTTTCTGTTGAAACTTGCTGTGGTTCCTATTCTGGTGCTCCTGGTTGTGAGAAAAATAACAAAAAAAAAGAAAATCCAAATGAACTATTATTCCTACTAGTGCCTTTTTGGTGAAATCTGCTGTACTATTTAAGACACTGACATTGTGCTAGTTCTTTGTGTTTCACCCATTGTGTCTTGTTTCGTTCTGTGATCCTTGCTGCCACGCTTACCCCCCGTGCGTGATATTTTATTCAGCAACAAGTTGTACCATGTTAGCACTATAATTCAACTTTGCATTATTGTTTTGATTGTGCTAACCCTTGGACTGAGTGCAGCCTACCCAGAACTCCACATATTTCTCCGACGAGCGGATTTCAGGGTCCCCAGGCAATCGCTCCTCCAATCTCTCACCGGTACTCCTTGTTGGTTGCAGGTCACCTCTGTGTGCTTGGTAAGAACGAATAAGAACTTGATAACAGCATGATAGTTGAGCGCCTTGTGAGCCTGTGATACACCTTGTTGTCTTTTGCTTGTTGCTGCGTTTTATCTAACCATGGCAGGAGACGACAAGGACAAGGATGCCAAATTGCTAACCATGCAGGCAAAGGTTGATGGCCTCACCACGGACATCCAGATGATGCACGAACGTCTGGATTCGACGGTCACTTCGTCCACCGAGCGGTTGGATCAGATCGACCTCGCTCAAGCTGCTACTCGGACCACCCTCGACACCATCATGGCTCGCCTCAATGCCCTCACCGCGTCGCTCACGAACCTCCAGAAAGACTATGGCGGTGACTCCGAACAGGACGGTAATCGCCCTCCTCGTGTCCGTCGTATTCCACGACAGGATGATTCCTTTGCTAAAATTAAATTCAAGATTCCATATTTTACTCGCAGATATGATCCTACTGCATATCTTGATTGGGAACTAGTGGTAGATCAGAAATTTGCATGCCATGATATTCCTGATAGTTCGCAAGTTAAGGCTGCTATTAGTGAATTTCAAGAGTTTGCCTTGCTCTGGTGGCGTGAGTTTAAGCAAAAACATCCTGCTAGCATTCTGACCAACTGGGCACAATGAAAAACTGCTATGCGATGTAGATTTGTGCCGTCATATTATGCTCACGATTTGCTTAACAAAATGCAGTGCTTCCAACAAGGCCAATAGTCTGTGTAGACTTATTACCAGGAGCTGCAAAAAGGTATGATTCGCTGCGGCCTCGTTGAGTCGGACGACGCAGCCATGGCACGCTTTCGTGGTGGTTTGAACCGCGATATTCAGGATATCGTCGATTTTATGACCTATGATAATATCACCACCCTGTTTGAATTTGCTTGCAAAGCTGAACGACAAGTGCAGGGACTCCGCTCGAAGACCTACTCTAACTCTTTTGCAGGACATCGCCCTTCCTCTGGCACCACCCCTGCTACCCCTGCGCCTGCACCTGCACCTGCTCCACTGCACGACCACGCGACGACGTCTATAGCACCTACGGTCACCGGCTCTACTACTTCGACCGCCCTTACGCGCAATATCCACTGCCACCGCTGCAAAGGTTTTGGACATGTCTTTCGGGACTGTCCCAGCAGGCGCACCCTGATCATTCGCGATAATGGTGAATACTCTTCCGCTAGTGATTCAAAGGAACCTACAAATACCCTGCTTTCCACTGACCATGCAGCTAGGGTGGAGGTTCACGTCAACCCAGGCGATGCTGATCACTACGAAAGTCTTGTGGCACAACGTGTTCTGAGTACGTAGGTTGCCACGCCCGAGAAGAACCAGCGTCACACCTTATTCCACATGAAGGGAGTTGTTCAGGAGCGTTCCATTCGCATCATCATCAACAGTGGCAGCTGCAACAACTCAAGCACTGTGATGGTCGAGAAGCTGTCCCTGCCCACTCGTAAGCATCTGAACCCGTATCACATTCAGTGGCTTAATGATGGTGGCAAGATCAGGGTCACACAGTCGGTACGCGTTCCTTTTTCGATAGGCACTTACTCTGATTTTGTGGATTGCGATGTTATACCTATGGAAGCATGCTTGTTGTTACTTGGTGAACCTTGGCAATATGATACTGATAGTGTCGGGTACCTGTAAAAGGGGTACCCTAACTTAGGCCCAGAACTATTCGGTAACAAGGCCCACCAACAAAGTTGGCCTGGCTCTGCGGCCCGGCAAAGGCCCACCATCGCAACAACTCTTCGGCACCCATCCCGCTCGAGGTGGACGACCACCATCGAGCAGGGACGTCCGTGACGATCGAGGCTCAGCGACCTCGAGGGGGACGTTCACCCTCGAGCGGGTGATTTCCGTCACGTTCGAGGCTCGGCAGCCAGGCTCGAGGGAGACGTTCACCCTCGAGCCAGCGTTTCCGTCACGTTCGAGGCTCGGCAAGCTCGAGCTTGCGGGCCAAGCTCGAGCCTGCCACGCCGGGAACGACGCCCAAGGCTCTGCGACCCATCACTTCAAGTCATGATGACGCTCCTCTACAGTCAAAAAGTAGGGGAATCACTGCGCCACGCCACCACCCACGCCCCGGAGATGACACCGGTCAAATCCACTCGCAACAGTGGACTTCTGAGCGCCATGCTGCACGACCAGACCTAACTAGGCAGCAGCACTGTGCCAACCACTCCTTTGACTTTGCTCGCCTCGGATGCGCTACCATCCTCGAAGGCGAACCTCGAAGGAAACTACGGAGCTTCGATCTGGGCGCTGTACGCAAGCTGCCATCCTCGAAGCCGTGAACCGTCACAAGAGGAACGTCACGTCAACTGTTGCCATGCCGTCAGCTGGAGTTGGAAGGCGTGATTCCCACTCGCATAGTGTGCGGCATGGGCAGCACAGTGCACTTAGCAACGTCAACACCACGAACACATGTACTCGCACCCTCCCCCCTTGGTCTATAAAAAGGGAAAGGGAAGCCCATGCATAGGGCAAGTGACGGCCAAACGCACTCAAGTCCACACGCGCTAACACACACACACCACTTAGCTAGCGACAGCCGAACTTGGGGACTTAGGAGCTCATCTCCTTCTCCCACCTTGCTTGTAACCCCCTACTACGAGCAACACAAAACTAGTGCTCAGCACCACTGCTGGACGTACGGCCCCGTGGTTGGAACCAGGATAAAAACCCCTGTCTCTTCACCCGCCATCGGGGCAATGAGTGGATTAGCACCGCAATCACTTGTTTGTGCCGGTGTGACCAAATCAGGCACCGACAGTTGGCGCGCCAGGTAGGGGACTAGCACTAGCGCAACCCTCGTTCCCGATGAGCGAGAGCAATCTGCTCCCAGTGGGGCAGGAGATCTGGTTCGGGAGCTTACGGTTCCAGGCATGTGGCGATGGTTACCACATGCGCATCCTCCAGGAGGAACCAAGCAACCAACTGGAGCCTCCTCATCTCCCACTGGCAGCACCGCGACGACGGAGTCGTCCCGGACCTCGCGTACGATGAGCGCGCGCTGCAAGGCGCGTCGCCGACGTCAGCATCCCCCCTCCCGCGAGGGAAGGGGAGATCCCGCGATCAGGGTCACAGGAGAGGGCTGCTCCCTTCCTCCCGGGACCCATTTCTGCACCACGTGCTACGACGGTACGTCTCTATCCCTATGGGCTACGCGGCCCTACGGCCACGTATGCCTCGCTCGTCCGCACCGCCATGAGTGCGTATGATGGCCAGCCAGGCCGTCATCCGGCCTCGGGACGTGACCTCACCGCTTTGACGCCCGACGATTCCCACACGGAATCGGAAGATGGATATGCCTTTGGGCATGAGCACCCTGGTTGGGACTACTCGGGTCTCCGCGACCCAGAGGCCTTTCTGGCCTTCCAAACAGCGATGGATTATTGCTTCGGCTATTCCGATGATGAGTATGGTCCGACTAGGGAGTGTTTCGTCATCAGCGACGGGCGGGTCAGCGAAGGATCGACGTCGGACGACGATGGTGGAGATGATGACCAGGGAGGCAACAACGGCGTAGGTCCGGTAGGCGCGCAGCCACCGGACCCATCGGATCACTCGCCTTCCGAGGACGAGCGGCATCCATGCCGCCTGCCACGAGTTGCTCACCCCCACGACTTGGGAGGTGGCGACGTCTCACCACCGGCACGCTCCGACCACGAGCCGCCCAAACAAGGCCACGAACACAGCACGGACACACGACGTGCGGGGCGAGTTGCTCAGGCCCGCATCCTTTCCAAGGGCAGAGATGACAACCTCGCTCCCAGGACGAGCCAAAAGCTCATCGCGGCGGCTACGCTGCTCCGAGCCATGCCAAAAGCAGCTACCCCCGAGGGACAGAAGCTGCATCTGGAGGCCCAAAAGCTAGTTGAGAACGCCGCACGACAACAGGCCGAGAGCTCAGCCTCCTGCCTTCGACGCTCGTCAGCCTCGAAGGGCGAACGAGGAGGGGAGTCATCGGTACGCTCACCCCGGCCTAACGGCAGGGCACGAGCACAGTCCCGGGGCGACTCCCACCGGGACATGGCGCGACGCCACGTCAGCGAACCACGTGCACCCAAAGCAGGAACACTTCCCGCGAGAGTGCCCGCGAGATCACGCCTCCGGGACACCCGAGGCGCGATCAACGATGGCGACGCCCGCAACACGCTGAACCAAATGAGGCAGCGAGAGGGAGCCTGGACCCACCAACGCGAGCGCACCGACGTTGGGTGGAACCGGGATGCGGCCCCGGAGCCAGCGGGAACACGGGTGTTCAGTCGTAACATCCGCACCGCTCCGATTCCCCCTCGTTTCCGACAGCCTACTACCATCACCAAGTACTCTGGGGAAACGGACCCCAGGGTATGGTTGAACGACTACCGCCTAGCATGCCAGCTCGGCGGCGCTACAGATGACGACATGATTATCCACAATCTGCTACTCCACCTGGCAGATTCCGCGCGGACATGGCTCGAGCATCTGCCCCCAATCGGATCCACGACTGGAATGACCTGGTCGAGACTTTCGTGGGGAACTTCCAGGGCACCTACGTGTGCCCCGGGAACACGTGGGATCTTCGAGGGTGCAACCAAAAGCCCGGCGAATCTCTGAGGGACTTCATCCGGCGCTTCTCCAAGCGTTGCACCGAGCTGCCCAACATCACCGACACTCAGATCATCCACTTCTTCCTTGAGAGCACCACTAGCTACAACCTAATATGCAAGTTGGGGAGGGACCCTCCCCCCGACGCGAACCGGCTATTTGAGGTAGCCTCCAAATACGCTTCGGGGGAGGAGGCGGTGAACGCCATCTTCAACGGCAAGAAGGGAAAGCGCCCCGAAGAGACGCCCGCAGAGGGCAGCAAGCCAAGGAAGCCCTCGAGGAAGTAAAATCAAGGCAATAACGGGAAGAAGTATCGAACCCCTCACGAGAAAGGCAACAACGGCGAATGAAGTCCCCGCAGTGGACCCCAGCCACAAGGGGCCTTGAGGCCTTCCATGTGGACGAGAGTCTTGGATGCCGACGACGTGTTCTTCAACATGGGACGACCCACCGCCGACGGAAATCCTCGCGAACGCCTGCGACATCCAACAGCTAAGTTGCTTATACCCCTAGAGCGGCTTCAGCCCCTCGAACCCTTTTGTACATACTTTCGATTGTACAAACTCTTGTTTAAGTATTTGGCTTAGCTCTCGCAAGTTGTGAACGAATCAAGTGGACTCGAGTCCACTCATACTTGAGTGAGGGTTGGTCCTACCCTCGCTAGGACCATCCCTCCCTCGGGGGCTACAATGGGGACAAACCCCCGAAAAAGTCAATACTTTTACGAATTTCTTGTGATATCTCGAGCGTATCGCCAAGTGCTCTTTTGCAACCCTCAAAGGGAAGACACTAGGCGTGAAACGGACAAGGGCAGGGTCGCCTGAGCCGAGTGCTCGCCTACGCCTCGAGGCTACGACAGCACCTCACTTCCCTCCGCCTAAGTCATTCACGTACGATCGATCCTAGTGACGTTTTCCTTCGAGGCACATGCATCGGACACAATGCGCGTCGCGAAGATACCGCATGAAAATAACATCCCGTTTAAAGCGAAATAAACGATGTTTAGTAGGATGTAAGCGAATTAATCTTACATCAAAAAGTCCGAATTCCTAAAATAACAGCGGACTTCTGAGCGCCATGCTGCACGACCAGACCTAACTGGGCAGCAGCACTGTGCCAACCACTCCTTTGACTTTGCTCGCCTCGGATGCGCTACCATCCTCGAAGGCGAACCTCGAAGGAAACTACGGAGCTTCGATCCGGGCGCTGTACGCAAGCTGCCATCCGAGAAGCTGTGAACCGTCACAAGAGGAACGTCACGTCAACTGTTGCCATGCCGTCAGCCGGAGTTGGAAGGCGTGATTCCCGCTCGCATAGTGTGCGGCATGGGCAGCACAGTGCACTTAGCAACGTCAACACCACGAACACATGTACTCGCACCCTCCCCCCTTGGTCTATAAAAAGGGAAAGGGAAGCCCATGCATAGGGCAAGTGACGGCCAAACGCACTCAAGTCCACACGCGCTAACATACACACACCACTTAGCTAGCGACAGCCGAACTTGGGGACCTAGGAGCTCATCTCCTTCTCCCACCTTGCTTGTAACCCCCTACTACGAGGAACACGAAACTGGTGCTCAGCACCACTGCTGGACGTACGGCCCCGTGGCCGGAACCAGGATAAAAACCCCTGTCTCTTCACCCGCCATCGGGGCAACGAGTGGATTAGCACCACAATCACTTGTTTGTGCCGGTGTGACCAAATCAGGCACCGACAGATAGCTTGCATCATGGTCGTTCAAATCATTATTCTCTCATGAGTAAAGGCTAGAAAATCATCATTCATCCCATGACGCCTGAACAAATTGTTAAAGATGATATTGCTCGCGCCGCTAAATCCAAAAATCAGCATGCACCCACACCGACACCTTCTGCTAATTCTGAAATTAAGTTGCATGCTCCAGTTTTGATGGCCACTCGATCTGATTTTGATGACCTACACACTTCACAGTCACCCGGCTATGTTCTCATGTGCACTGGCTTGCTTGTTTCACTTGATGATGCACCACCTTCGGATATTCCCCCTGGGGTTACTCACCTTTTGCAGGAGTACGCGGATGTTTTTCCGAAGGACATGCCGCCAGGCCTTCCTCCGCTTCGAGGTATTGAGCACCAGATTGATCTCGTTCCGGGTGCACCGCTTCCGAACCGTGCACCGTACCGCTCCAACCTGGAGGAGACAAAGGAAATCCAGCGCCAGGTACAAGCGCTGCTCGACAAGGGCTACATTCATGAGTCTCTCAGCCCCTGTTCCGTTCCGGTATTACTTGTCCCTAAGAAAGATGGTTCATGGCGCATGTGTGTCGATTGTCGTGCTATTAATAATATCACTATCCGATATCGATATCCTATTCCTCGCCTTGATGATATGCTAGATGAGCTTAGTGGTGTCGTTATGTTCACTAAGATTGATTTGCGTAGTGGCTACTACCAGATTCGTATGAAATTAGGTGATGAATGGAAAACGACTTTTAAAACGAAATTTGGCTTGTATGAATGGTTAGTTATGCCGTTTGGATTGACTAATGCACCCAGCACATTTATGTGCTTGATGAATGAAGTTCTCAGACCCTTTATAGGCTTGTTTGTTGTTGTCTATTTCGATGATATCTTGATTTACAGCAAGTCTATGGACAAACATTTGGGTCATTTGCATGCTGTTTTTGACAAATTACGTGCGGCTTACTTGTATGGCAACATTGAAAAATGCATGTTTTGCACACAACGTGTCTCGTTTCTTGGCTATGTTGTTACTCCACAGGGCATTGAGGTGGACAACAGCAAGATCGACGCCATCCAGGAATGACCCATACCGACGACGGTCACGCAGATTCGGAGTTTCCTTGGTCTTACAGGTTTCTACCGCAGATTGGTGCGTGATTTCAGCCCCGTTGCAGCACCTCTGCACGAGCTTACAAAGAAAGATGCGCCCTTCATTTGGAGCGATACATAGGAGGTCGCATTCTGCACTCTCAAAGATAAGCTCACACATGCTCCTATCTTACAATTGCCTGATTTTACTAAAATCTTTGAGCTTGAATGCGATGCAAGTGGGATTGGATTAGGTGCTGTTTTGTTACTAGAGGGTAAACCGGTTGCTTACTTTAGTGAAAAATTAAGTGGTCCTAGCTTGAAATATTCTACTTATGATAAAGAACTGTATGCTCTCGTGCGCACTTTACAAACATGGTAGCATTACCTATGGCATCGTGAGTTTATTATCCACTCTGATCATGAAGCTTTAAAACATATTCGAACCCAAACACATCTGAATTGTCGTCATGCTAAATGGGTTGAATTCATTAAGTCTTTTCCGTACATTATTAAACACAAGAGTGGGAAGGAAAATGTCATTGGAGATGCTCTGTCTCGCCGGTATACTATGTTTTCACAACTAGACTTCAAAATTTTTGGCTTGCACACTATGAAAGACCAATATGTTGATGATGCTGATTTCAGAGATGCTTTTGCTCATTGCTTGACTGGGAAACCATGGGGTCAATTTCATATGCAGGATGGGTTCCTGTTTCGCGCTAACAAGCTATGTGTTCCAGCGACCTCGGTTCGTCTTTTGTTGTTGCAGGAAGCACATGGTGGTGGCCTCATGGGTCACTTTGGCGTCTTCAAGACGCACGAGATACTGTCCGCACACTTCTTCTGGCCCCGGATGCGCCACGATGTTGAGCGCCTTGTTGCACGCTGCACTACGTGCCAGAAAGCTAAGTCCCGTTTGAACAACCATGGTTTGTATATGCCTTTACCTGTCACTTCGTCCCCGTGGCTTGATATTTCAATGGACTTTGTTTTAGGATTGCCTAGAACTAAGAAGGGGAGGGATAGCATTTTTGTGGTTGTCGATCGCTTCTCTAAAATGGCTCACTTTATACCTTGTCATAAAACTGATGATACTAGCATGGTTGCTGAATTGTTCTTTCGAGAAATTGTTCGTTTGCATGGCATTCCAAATACAATTGTCTCTGATCGTGATGCTAAGTTTCTCAGTCATTTTTGGAGATCACTGTGGAATAAATTGGGCACTAAATTGTTGTTTAGTACAACATGTCATCCTCAGACTAATGGGCAAACTGAGGTGGTAAATAGAACTTTGTCTACTATGCTTAGGGCTGTTTTAGACAAGAACTTAAAATGTTGGGAAGATTGTTTGCCTCTTGTTGAGTTTTCTTATAACTGTGCTACACATTCTTCGACTAAGATGTGTCCTTTTGAGGTGGTTTATGGTTATGTTCCGCTCGCGCCTATTGATTGTTGTTGCATATGTTGAGAAAATGATAACGTTGCACGATCAAACTCATCAAAATATTGCTGCTGTGAACGCTCGCTATCAGGTTGCGGGTAGTAAAGGTCACAAACATGTTACTTTTGCACCTGGTGATCTAATTTGGTTGCACTTGCGCAAGGATCGCTTTCCTACTTTACGCCGTTCTAAATTGATGCCTCACGCCGCTGGTCCTTTTAAAGTGCTAACCCAGATTAATGATAATGCTTATGTTCTTGACCTGCCTGCGGAGTTTGGTGTTTCCACTAGTTTTAATGTTGCAGATTTGCACCATACGCGGCCGAGGATGAGGAGTTGCCGTCGAGGACGACTTCGTTTCAAGAAGGGGAGGATGATGCGGACATCGACTACACTACGAGTACGACGACAGAAGACAGGGCGCCAGAAGATCTGGCGCCTTTGGCCCAGGCGCCTCCCCCTCAGGCGCCAGAGGTCCAGGAGCTTCCTCCACTTGGGCCTATTACGTGGGCTCGTGCAAGGAGTTAAACTACATCATGGTACTAAGGAATGAAGGTTTGGGAGAATAGACGACCAGTCCGCTCGGAGGCCCGTGGTTGCGGCGGCCCAGCTAGTGGTGCCTAGGGTTTTCCAACCCTAGGGCGCCACCTCCCATAGCAGCCAGGGGCTGCGCCCCCTCTATTTAGTTAGACTACTCTTTTCATTTGCAACTTGAGTTTTGTTTTACGATTAGCCTCTGCTAAACGGATCACGCGCAAATACACGCTGACCTCTGTAATTTAGGACTCCACCTTCGAGTGATATTAAGATTGCTCGCCTCTTGTTCTTGTTTGTTCTTCGATTGCAAACAGGGATTGATCTTCGTGATCAGGCCAACCTGGCATCCGCAAGTTCGGTAACCACAGGGATTTAGTTCAACGATTGCATTGGCGCCTCGAGTTCGCTCGTCGTAGTCGGATCGTGAGGGTCTACTTCTGCCTAAGTTGAAATTATCTCCACTCACGGAAAGATCGGGCACTCTAGCTCTATCAGCTTCCTTCTTGGCTGCTAGTGAAATGGAGCGCTTGCAGAGCTACCTTTATCCCTGGTGTAGGGGCGCAGAGCAGCTTTCTCGGGTGGCAGGCCTGTACATGCTGTCGGTTGAAGGTCGGGCGAAAGCATGGATCGCATGCCTCTTCCCATCGTGGGTTTGGTTTGGCCTAGGCCTTGGCCCGGCCATGGGGCTTTCCCCTTTTTATTGCGCTTGCCGGGTCGGGCGGCACGGGGGTCATCCCCTGGGGTCGGACCCCATGGCCCGGAGGACCAGGGTCGGTCGGGACAGAAGTCTCCGATCCCAGCATCCCCTGGACGCTTCGGGGGTCGGGCGAGGTGGATGTGTCTGACCCGCGGCCAACAACGTCATTCTCATTTGCAGTTGGACACTCTCGTCATTTGTTCACCGTAAGTGGGTGCCGTGTCGGTGGAGCACCCTAATCCATGACCCCCACAGTAGCCCCCGACCTTGTGAAGGAGTCAGGGACTTGTTTACAAGGTCACATCCACCTCCAGGGAGAGATGGATTTCATGGGGCTCCTTCGTTCTGCCCCTGATCACCCCTTCGTGGGTTTCGAGGTATGGATGCGGCCAGTGGAATGCCTCGACGGCTGAATCCTGGTGCCCGGTGAGCTGCTAGCGGGATGTCTGAACAAGGCCCCAACCCTCTTCGTGAGGAGAAGGCTGGGGTCTGCGGACCCGGCCCTGCTATCCCTGAGTTGATGTTCCCTGCATAGTTCCCTGGCCCGTTCGATGGGACCTGAGGGCTCGTTGCCTTGCTACGATGCCACTGCTGGGGCTCATCCTGCGTCGTCGCGCTTTAGGGGTCAGACGCGGGGTCGGCCGCCTTTACCAGGGCCGTGCTCACGCTCATACGGCCCGACCCCGCCCCTCACTCTCATCGTTTCTAAGGCGACCGTTCGCACCCTTCGTGGGCCAGCCTTCAAACCTCGGGTGAGGGCCGCCGCTCGGCGCTGTACCCCGCTTCCTTTGTCTTTTCCGAGCTGGTCGTTGGGGCATGGCGGACCCCACTTGCCGCAGCGACTCGATTGGTCACTGACCAGGCGGACCAGCCCGTCAAATGCGAAGCGACGTGGCAGTCAGGCTCCGAACTGACGTTGCAGTCGTGGTAGGCCCATCCGGTCGTAGGGATGTGAAGCGCAGTTAATGCCCCAACACCTCGCCTCATTCCCCGCATGCACGACTGGTGGATCTAGGGTCGTCGGATAGGGATCAAGGGCTCTGGAGCTGCCGTCATGCGCCTCCTCGGGCCAGCCGCCAGACGCCCCGTTGTCCCTATATAAAGAAGCGCGGACGCAGCATGGCTGTTCCTCATTTCCATCTTCATCTTCTTCCTCACGCACGTGCTCGCTTTAGCTACCTTCGCCGTCGTCATTCCCTCGCATCGAGGCCATCGTCGTCTTCCTCCTCCGCGTTCACCACCGCCATCGTGATGTTGCAGCCTCCTCCTCGTCAACACAGTTGCACAAGTGGGAGTGCTCGAATGCGTCGCCTGCAGCGTTGGAGTCGCTCATCGCTCGTAGGCTCCTTCGTGCTCGCACCACGGACGAGGAGTGGATCTCACCACCACCCACCCATAAGGTCCCATCGCCGCCGATGGAATATGTGGTGAGCTTCATGGCGTACCACATCCGCGGCTTCTCGGCGCCGGCACACCGCTTCATGCGCGAGGTGCTCCACTACTTGGGCGTGGAGCTCCATGCCTTGGCCCTGAACGGGGTCCAACAGATGGCGAACTTCGTAACCCTATACGAGGGCTACCTAGGTATTGACCCCAACTTCAATCTCTTCCTCCTCTTCTTGAAGGCGGCGTTGGTGTGGTCGCGCACAGAGCGGACTCTGTGGGGGTACTTCTCGCTTCAGATGAAGCAGACCCGCGTGGACTTGTACCTTCGAGTGGAGCTCCGCGGTTCCAACAACGATTGGAATAAAAGGATGGTTCTACCTGAAGAACTATCGCGAGACGTCACTCCCCGCTTCGACCCCACGCGCTTGCCCCCACGGTGGAGCTGGCTCACTGGCCATGGGGCCCTGAGGCCGCTCCTCGACTGCCTCGCCAGGCTGCTATTGTGTGGCCTCACCAGCATGGGCATTGCTGAGGCCAACGACCGTCACCGCGTCGCCCCATTCATGGCCAGGCCATTGCATATCTTCGAGATGGGCCCGGTGGTCCCCGAGGCGGAGCTGCATCCCTTCCTCGTGTCGCGCATGATCCCCTCCAAGCAGGAGATCCAGGTCCGGCTCGAGGAGCTCGTGGACAAGGAGAAGGACGTAACCCTAGTGATCCCAACTCTGGGCCAGCCTTCGTTGCTTCCCGACCCAGGGTCGGTAGACCTTGTAAGTCCCTCATCTTCTTTAATCCCCCCGCTTCTCGAGGTGTAGTCCACCGCTGCCCCCGACGGTATTCGTGCGTCTTGAGGACCCAAGGGGAGCCAGGAAGATTTCAATAGCGAAAGCTATCTTTTAAAGTAAATGTACCCTGAAAGCGAAACAATGGGAACAAACTGTATATGGTCTTTCAAACAAGAACCCAGTAAGACCCACGGAGCGGCAGCTTAAAGCTTTAAAGTTTTCGCAATGTAGCGAAAGTGTAGAAACAAATCCATTAACAGCCCCGAAGGAACCCGGATAGACCTGTTGTAGGTGCTCCGAATGTATAATTCAAAGAGAAGTCTCTCTGTCCGGGTCTCGAAAGAACCTAGGCAATTTTTAGCAATGTCACGAAGACAGTAAATGAAACACAAAGAACCCAGCAATAGGGAAATAATTAATTTTATTCATTGAACAAATATCGCGCTGCCAAAGCAGTAGCACACTAAAGTTCTAACGCATAAAATTTGCGCAAGTATTCTATATTCCAGGGATTTGGTAAATCAATGCCATCCTCTGTGTGAAGGTGATATGTGCCAGGCTTGAGCACTTTGAAGACAATGAAGGGACCATACTAGGGTGATGTTAGCTTGGAGTGTCCTACTGTGTTCTGGATGCGCCGCAATCCCAGATCACCAATCTGGAAGGATCTATATTGCACATGTTTATCATGAAAGCGACGGATGCCTTGTAAATATGCTGCGTTGTGCAACAGAGCTGCAAGCCTATCTTCTTCAGCGGTGTCAACATCAATCATCTGTTGCTCATTGGCCATGGCTTCGTCAAATTCTTCCACACGCGGGGTGCCATGCATTACGTCAACAGGGAGGACGGCCTCAGAGCCATAAAAATGAAGAAAGAGTATTGTCCTGTAGCTTTACTGGGTTGAGACCGTAAGCCCCAAACAACTGGAAAGAGTTCCTTCAACCAGTGCCCCTCGGCCTTCTTCAAAGTTTGCTCCATCCTCTCCTTGAGTCCATCAAGTATTAAGCCATTGGCTCGCTCAACTTGGCCATTGGCTCGTGGGTGGGCAACTGAAGCATAGCAAACCTCGATGTCACGGTCTTCGCAGTAGTCCTAGAACTTGCTGCCAGTTAGTACCCAAATCGGTGATGATCCTATGTGGTATCCCAAAGCGTAAGATTAAATCTTGGATAAACTGGACTGCCTTTTCCGTCGTTGCCTTCACTAGGGGAAATACCTCGATCCATTTGGAGAATTTGTCAATGGCGACAAAACAGTACTCCAAACCTCCAGGAGCCCTCAGTAGCTTGCCGATCATGTCGAGCTCCCATCATGCAAATCGCCACGACGGAGGAATCAATTTAATCTTGTGTGCCAGGACGTGAGAGTGGTGAGCAAAATACTAGCAACCCTTGCAACGACAAACAATTTCCTCTGCGTCATGCAGGGTTGTAGGCCAATAGAACCCTAAGCGGAAACCTTTGCCCACGATGGTGCGAGATGCCGCGTGATTGCCACATTCCCCTGAATGAATTTCGTCCAGGATGTTCACGCCTTCCTGTTGGGAGAAACATTTCATTAAAGCATCATACTGAGAACCTCGATGGTAGAGTGTATCACTGATGATCACGTAAGATTTGCTGCGGCGAGCAATTTGTTCTGCTTCTGCCTTCTCTGAAGGTAATTTGTTGTGTAGAAGATAATCAATAATAGGCGCAGACCAAGTGGCATCGATAAGCATGACTTCTGGGGTTGGAGTCGGATCCACAGAAGATGTTGCATCAATAGTAGATGGCCTAGTTAACTCGTTGACAAAAACCCCGCTGGGAACTTCAGCACGGGAAAAACCCAGTTTTGACAGAACGTCAGCTGCAACATTGAAATCCCATTCGACATGGTGAAATTCAATTCCAAGGAAATGCTTCTCCAATTTCCGAACTTCTTCGCAATTTGCATCCATGTTCTCCTGATTCCGATTCCAATCTTCGTTGACTTGCTTGATAACAAGCATTGAATCTCCATAAAACAATAAGCGCTTGATACTAAGGGAGATAGCCATTTTCAAGCCATGGAGGAGAGCTTCGTATTCTGCAGCGTTGTTGGACACAGGAAACTGGATCTGTAGAACATATTTAAGCTGATCTCCACGTGGGGAAATCAAGAGAACTCCAGCGCCGCCACCTTCCAGCTTGAGGGAACCATCAAAGTGCATTATCCAATGTTCTGGATTTGCAGTGGCGACAGGGAGATGATGCTCAGTCCATTCAGATATGAAATCAGTAAGGACCTGAGACTTCATAGACGTGCGGGACCAGAATATGAAGAATATCATAGACGTGAGACTTCATAGACGTGTAAGTCCCCAATTCTTGATTATGAAGAATATCCCCAATAGGATAGCCGGTGACCACAATGATATTGAATGAATCAAAGTAGTGGCACAGTTTTCTTAATGTCATTAAGACAACATATAAGATCTTTTGAACTTGAGGGCACCTTGTTTTGGAGTCGGAAAGAACTTCGCTCACAAAGTAGGGTCGTTGTACCTTCTAAAGGTGGCCTTCTTCTTCACGTTCTACCACAATGGCGGCACTGACGACATTAGTAGTAGCGGAGATGTACAGTAGCAGGTCCTTTCCTAGAAGCGGTGCAGTGAGCACAGGCGAGGTGGTGAGGAAGATCTTGAGATTATCAAAAGCATCCTAAGCTTCCTGCGTCCACTGAAATCTGTCCTGCTTTTTTAGGAGTTTGAAAAACTCAGTTCCTTGTTCTCCGAGCTTGGAGATGAAACGATTGAGAGCAGCCATGCAGCCGATGAGCTTCATGACGTCTTTGACAGTACGTGGCGGCTCCATGATCATTATAGTTGATATCTTCTCAGGATTGGCCTCAATACCGCACTCGCTGATGATCAACCCGAGAAGCATGCCGGAGGGAACACCAAAGACACACTTGGCAGGGTTGAGCTTTCATCGCCACTTGCGTAAATTGTCAAACGTCTCGATGAGGTCAACAATAAGATCCTCGGGGTGTGGGTCTTGAAAACCACATCATCAACATAAGCTTCAACATTGCGATGAAGCTGGTCTTGAAGACAACCCTGGATTGCCTGTTGGTTAGTTGCACTAGCATTTTTAAGACCAAAGGGCATGGTTGTATAGTAATAAGCGCCATATGGAGTAATGAATGAAGTTTTAATCTGATCCTCTTCTTTTAGGGAAATCTGATGATACCCTGAGTAACAATCGAGGAAACAAAGAAAAGTCCACTCGGCGGTGCGATCAATGACTTGATCGATGCGAGGAAGCCCGAACGGATCCTTTTTACAGTGTTTGTTGAGATCAGTATAATCAACACACATTCTACATTCATTGGAATTCTTTTTCTTTACAAGAACCAGATTGGCTAACCAATCCGGATAAAAGACTTCTTTAATGAAGTCGGCTGCTAATAACTTAGCTAGGTCTTTCTTGATGGCCTCCCGATGTTTCGTGGCAAATCGATGAAGACGTTGCTTCTTGGGCTTCGCAGTCTCGTTGAGGTTAAGCTTGTGCTCGATCAACAATCTGGGGACACCGGGCATATCTGAAGGTTTGGTTGCGAAGATGTCGACTTGGGCCTGCAAAAAGTCGACGAGCGTGCTTTCCTATTTGGGATTAAGGCCGGAGCCGATGATGGCTGTCTTGGACGGATCACCGGCTTGATGGTGCATGTCTTCTTTTGTGTTGGTGCGTAACCGTCTTCATCAACGATGGTGGCCACCAAGGGGCCGAGTTCTTGTTGGTCTGCAGTGGATGCAGCTCTGACAGCGTACTCCACTACTTCCTTGTCGCTGAGGTAAGAGCGCTCGATGTCTCTACGGAGGGAGATGACGCTATGTGGCCCTGGCATCTTGAGTACTAGGTAAGTATAGTGGGGGATGGCCATGAATTTGGCCATTGCTGGACGCCGGAGAATGGCGTGGTATGAAGTTTCGAAGTCCGCGACTTCGAATTTGATGAATTCGGTGCGGTAGTTTGCCTCCGTGCCGAAAGTAACGGGCAAGGTGATTTGCCCAAGAGGTATTGCTGCCTTGCCTGGGACGATGTCGTAGAAGGGGGAATTGGCTGGCTTCAGTTTGCCGACGCCCAGGCCCATCTGCTTGAGAGTCTTGGTGAAGATGAGGTTGAGGCCACTGCCTCCGTCGATCAAGATCTTGGTGAGCTTGGAAGTGGCGTCTACCGATTCCATCACAAGGGGGTAGCGACCCGGGCATTTGACATCAGCCCATTGATCTGTTCTGGACCATGTGATTGGGACATCGGACTACTTGAGAGGTGTGACCACAGCTGGTTCCGCAGCGTACGCCTCGCGCCTTGTGTTCTTGCGGTTGCGCGAGTTGTCAATCACTGCCAAGCCTTCGAGGATGACATTGACAGTGTTGGTGACATCCGGGTACCCGCCGTCGTCCTTGTCTTTCTTATCGTCGCCATCACCACCGTGCTTCTTTTTCTTCGAGGGCTTGTTGAATGTCTCGATGAGGAGCCAACAATCCCCCATAGAGTGCTTGTTGTCGGGGTGATAAGGGCAATGCTTCTTGAGGAGCTTGTTAAATTCCTCCTTTCTTTGTTGAGTAGTTGGAGCAGCGCGGACGGTTTGAATGGTAGTGACCGTATTGTCTGGTTTACGTTTCCGTGAGATACCGCCGTTGCGGTTGAAGGAGTCGCACGACTGGTCCTTGTTGTCGCCCTGGTTCCTGTGCTCGTTGTTGATGGGACGTTTGCCATAGCTATCCCGTTCTTGATCATTAGTGTCCATCCACTTGGCGACCAGCTTTCCGAATTCTTCTAGGTCGCTTGGTCGGTTGTGGCCGAAATCACGGAAGAGGTTGAGGTCGATCATCCCATTTTGGAAGTAGTCAATAACCTCCGTGTCGGGGATGGGAACGCAAGCTGCTTTTATGGTGAAGAATCGGTGGTTGTAACCGCGTAGGGATTCATCTGGCTTCTGCTTGTAGGCTCTCAGCTCGTATTTGCTGCCAGGGCGTTCAAAGGAACCCTGGTAGTTTGAGACGAAAGCCTTCTTGAGTGCGTGCCAGCTGTTGATTGAGTCTGGGTAGAGGGATTCAAGCCAGGTGAGTGGGGCTTGTTCCATGGTGACAGGTAAGTAAAGCATCTTGGTGATATCATTGCCTCCCGCTGCTTCAATTGCTGAACAATACCGGCTGAGCCAGATGTTTGGGTCCAATTTTCCATCGAAGTTGGTGATGCCTGATGGCCTGAATTTCTGAGGGAAGGTGTGAACGCGGATGTCGCGCGTGTAGCATGGCAGAGCATCTAGATTGGGCATGTCATGCTCTCCCGCTGTATCTGCGGTATGTGATGTAGCCTAGGTTCTTCCCGCCCGAATTTCATTGATGTGATGTCATGCGTCGGTCGGCGGAACACCCTGAGAACGGGCCGAACGAGCGGGTTGCTCACGGGGCCTGTTTATAGACTTTGATCGAGCGGCGGAACATCCGTAGTGGCTGTTTTGGCGCTTCGATGAGGGCGTTTGGCGATGGAAAGAACTCTTGCTTTTTGAAGCGGAGCGGCTGCCATCAAGACGATCGACCATGATTGTTGCTGCTTCGAGGAGAGCTTTAGCGAGGTCGATGTTAGTGGTAGTTTGGAAGCCCTCCTAGACGCTTACAGCAAACATAATGTTGGCAGCAGGTGACTTGAAGATGCCTTCTGCGTCGAATTTCTTGTTGAGGTTCTTCATCCTAATGTGCCGATGCCTGAGGGCGCGAGAGCGATTGTGCTTATTCCAGAGTTCCTGATCTGCGTCCGTTTCGCCTTCGATCATGGGGATGTCTAAAGAAACAGATTCGCCATCGCTCGCGTCTTTGATGCTTATGTAGATGTGGTGATCTGGATTGCTAGACCCAAGTTGCTCATTGTCTGTAGCAATGGCAAGCTCGCTGCCTTCCTGGAAGGGAAGCAGAGATGGAGTACCCAGTGGGGTCATTAGCTTCTTGGAGAGCTGAGACGGGATCTATGTCAGGCCAATGGACGATAACCCCCAAGGGAGTTGTGGTCATGACAAGGTCCGAGTTGATCTAGCGAATTTGGTTGAACGTCTTCGCCAGATGAGCTTGGTAGGTCGTGGTGGAATTTCTTAACCCGAAGGGAAACTGAGGCACGCGCGATCTACTCGATGGAGGAGTTGGCGTCTTTGCTCCATGAGGGTCTGGATTGGAGCGTCTTCTGATCACCCGCGGGGTAGCTGTTACAGTCCTGGCCATAGAACCTTGGCATATGTCAGAGGTGATTTGGACTCCTCCAGGTAGTCGTGGACGAGTAGGTCGAGCCTGCTGCTTGACTGCAGCAAGGTCGGCGTTGTTGCATGCCCGAGCGGGACTATGCTTCAGGCACCATGTACTCTTCTGTGTTGGATACGATCCGAAGATCGTATCGAAATTGGGACTATTCCGTGATCCTCGCGGTGTGATCTGCGTAGGTGGTGGAGCTGATGCAACCGTCTCGCTGCGCAGTTCATGCCAGAGCTTGCCGTCCTGGTCTGCAGTGCAAAACCAGGAACCGAAGATGAATGCCGCGCCTGTCTCGAACTTGGTGTTGATGGAGGCGCTGAAGGATGCCATCGACTCTGTAGCGAGTTCTCGACGAGTTGATCCCACGGACGGCGCCAAAGTGTCAGCGAATTATGTTGACAAGGTTCTCGAGGGCGTGCCTCGAGAGGAGGGTTTAAGGAGAAGTCGCCAAGATTCAAGAATCGAAGGTGACAAGAGATGATTTAGACACGTTCAGGCTGCAATACGTGTAAAACCCTACGTCCTGTTTGGTGTATCTTGTATTGATTGATGTCTTTCGAGGGTGGTCCCTGTCTTCCCTTATATATGCTAGAGGACAGGGTTACATATAAACCGTATAGGAACAGGAGACTTTTACAAGTTCATCTCCTAATAAAGCATATCCTAACCGACTAGGACTAATCGTTGTCTTGTCTGTCAAGTCTTATTCGTGGGCCATCCCATAAGGTGGCCTGCCAGGGTTGTTTGGTCCATTAGGACTCTACACCATCACGGGGAACGGTGCCGGAGGAGCAGGCCTCCCTCGACGAGACCCGGCGGAGGAACCGCCAGGCCGGGGAGGCCAACCGCAAGAGGAAGAGGGAGGAGACCAAGGAGCGCCTTCGCAAGGGGGATCAGAGGTGGGAGCAGGAGCAGCGGGAGCGCAATGGGGAAGAGGTTGGATTGGACTTTGACTCCATGACCGACGATGAGGGGAACGTCAGCGGTCACTCTCCCCTCCTCGACAAACCTCCCGTGGCGATCTTCGTCGCCTGGAGTCAATCCCAGGCGACAACCGTCGTCATGGAGGAGCCCCCTCCTCCGCCTCCGAGAGCTCCGCCTGTGGGGGCGATCCGTTCGCCTCCACGGATGTCAAACCTGGTTTTATAAGAAAACTCGAATGCATCTCATATGTGTGTCAGGATCAAGTTCCACACATATGATAGACTTTGTGAATATCATAACACAAGGTTACAACGGAAAGAACAAAACAAAAGCATTACAATCATTTTATAGGAGTGGAAACCTCAACTCTTCACCACAGGCAGTTGGCTGGGGGCACGTACGCCTAGCAATCTTCATCACTCAGTTGATCCATAGCTTCTTCTTCTTGTGATCCAATGTTTAGCAAGGGTGAGTACACTTATGGTTGGTACTCAACAAGTGGGGTAAGAATGCAAGTTTTCAAGGAAAGGCTTGGTTAAGAGCGGTCAGCATTTTAGTTGATCAAATTTGATTAGCAAGCACCTGATTAATAAGACATAAGTATATACCAACCCAATTAAGCATATAAAGATATACATCATCTCACATCATCTGTGCCAAAGCACTCATTCCATAACCAGGAACCACAATTTATTTCCATCTTCAAGTTTAATTATCATGTGAGGATCCAGGTCGCTCATGACCGCGAGCTCGGCTATTATAACAGTTTTACACTCTGTAGAGGTTGTACACTTTAACCACAGGCACAAACCACACTTTCGAGGTGTGACTGCATAGGGACGCTACGAGGCCTTTACAAAGATTCCCTCATCAGAAATGACCCGCTAAGGTTTCCGGATCAAAAGCAGGCATAACCCTCCCTAATGGGCATAGTGTCTTAGCAAAGCCCACTTCCCAAGAGAACCGGGCTATACACCGTCAACCGCCACCCCTCCTGCCCTTTTGGTGAGGTCACCCTGACTCAGGTTTCTAATTAATCAGCCAAGACCAGAGTCATGTAGTATTGTGGTTGTACAGTAACTCCTGGGTTGCCGCTCCATGTTCCAATTAATCATATGATTTTCTTTAACATCACCATTAGAACATGGATATATAGCACCAGATTATTATGTTCACATTTAGTGGAAACCATTCCCAGGTATAGCAACTAAGCATAGCTACCCAACTTGAAAGATTAACCCGGTTATCAAGGAATCGTTAATGAAAGCTAGTCATCCTTAACATAGGTCCCATCAAGTTAATGCAATGACATAACATAAAGTAAACATGAATTTATTATGATATTTCATAGGTCAAAAGAGAGTATGTAGAGGGAGAAGCCACTTGCCTTCTTTAGCTAAACATTGTGTCTCTTCCTCGAATTGTTGTCCTTGCTCTTCTTCGAACGTCACGTTCTCTACATGATTACACAAGCATACAAATGCACAAATAAATAACAATACACCAATCAGGGGCAACAAAAGCTTAACAAGCATAAAACAGGTTTGGGTCTAGGGAAGGATCGTGAGGGGACAAGACGCGCTTAAAATGGAGCTAGGGTTGGAAAGATAAAGCTATCGAGAGTTTTGTATTATAAAAGAAAGCAAAGACTATATGCTTCATTGGTGTTAATTGAGAAAACATATGTAATGAATATTTCAAAGAAATATTCATATTTGAGTTAATTCAAATTATACTTTCATATGAAAAGGTGGGCTACTTCTTAATCAATTTTATTTGCAAAAGGTGTGTATATAAGTTATACCAATTAAATAATTAACTTTAGAAAAGGAGTTATATATGAACATCTAATCGAATAACTTCATTATTCGCGTTCAGCTAATCATATTTTATTTACAAATAATTATAATAATATTAAGCATATTAACTTTATTCATAAAAAAAGAGGTATAAGCCTAATTTGCTTTTAATTAGGAAAGCTAGTTAAATAGTTGTTCATCAAATTAACATTATTTGTTTAAGAAACAACGGGATGTAACCTAGCCATATTTTAGTTATAAAATGCTGGTTCAATAATAATTAATCAAATTACCTTTCATTGTAAAACACGGTAGGTAGAGCTCTAATTAGCTTTTAGTTTACAAAACTAGTGTAGCAAGTATTAAGTAAGTTAATATTTTATTTAATTTCTAAAACACAAACTTGGCAAACAACACTGCTAAGTGAATCTTATGCTTTTTAGAAGGTTAACGCATCGAGAACGAGATTAAACGGAGCTTAAACATGGAAGATATGGATTAAACAAGGTGTAGGGGCTTAACTGTGAGAAAATTGGACTTCAAGGGACTTGAACAGAAGAAATCAGGGGTTAAAACATAATTACACATGAAAACCCGAGGGTTCACATGCAAAACAGGCAGCCATGGACGGCGGATCGGATATTGCAGAAGATCAGGGGGTTTAACGAGAAGAAAAGGACTTATATGTGAATACTTTTGTATAGGAGTGGACGGCGGCTTTATTTCAGGAAAAGGCAGGGATGTTTCTGCAAGAAAGACATGGCTGGCTTGGGTTGACTTGATCTGCACCGTCAGCTGCGGATCGCAAGGCTGCTGGTGGCTCAGGCTCACTAGTCGCCGGAGGCGACAGAGGACGGCGGCGGCTCGCCGGAGCACGGCGCATCCGAGGCTACGGATCACCGTTTCACACAATTCATGGCTCTAGAGCTAGATTGGGATGAGGGGAACTCTATTAGGGAACTTTAGGTGGAGCTCGGGCAACGGTGGTGGCTAGCGGCGTGCGGTGGCGGCTCTGCTACGACGACGAGCTTGCGAGCGTGCGGTGAAGCGAGAGAGAAGGGGGAAGCGAGTCCAGAGAACTCCCCATCTCCTTACCACAGCAGGCGAACAGGTCATGGCGTCGGAGGGGAGCCGAGGAGGGAGGTCGACGGCGGCGGCTCGAGCTTGGGTGTGCGGCGCGCTGGGAGCTCGGGGAAGCGAAGGGGTGACTGGGAGAGGGAGGTGCGGCTTTATAGGCCTGAGGGAGGAGAAGTTGAGGCGGCTCAGGTGGAGAGGAGAGGACGGACAGTGGTGGAGCTCAGTGGTCATTAATGGCGGCTTGAGGGGAGATGGTGGATGACGTTTGCGGTGGAGGGAGAGGAAACGAGCGGGCGTAGATTGGGGGTGCGGGAAGGGTGGCGCACCCACGGGAGCTGAGCATGCGCGGAGGGAGGCTAGACGCGGCGAGGCAGCGGCTCGGTCTGGCATGGGCACGAAGGAAGGGGAGCGGCCAGAGGAAGGGAATGACAGGGTGGGTCTACCTGTCGCGGAGTGAGAGAGAGAAGGTGGAGGGGAGCTGGACCGAGTCGGGCCGGACGGCAAGCGGGCTAGAGCAGGCCAAAAGACCGAGGCGAGCTGGGCCGAGAGAAAGATTGGGCTTGGGAAGAAAAAGGCTAGGAAGGAGAGCTTTGGGCCCAGGAGAAAAAGAGAAGGGGAGAGAAAAAGAAAGGTTTTGCAATTCAAAAACAAACATATTTGAATTCAAGGAAAATTTGAATTCAACACCCAAAAATTGGAATGCAACAGTATGAATGCTCAAACAAAATGTGATCCTACATAAATTTTATTGTTTTTATTTTGGAAAAAGATTCATATGCCTAACAATATCAATAAATCCTAGAAAATTAATTTTGGGCTCCTTTGAAATTCCAAAAAAAAAAGTTGAATTTGGGGTGTTACAAATCCTACCCCCTTAAAGAGAATCTCGTCCCGAGATTCAGAGAGAAAGAATCATGGGTATAATTCTTCACTGTCGTGTGGTGTTGTTTTCACCTCATACTTCAATATCTATCTTCCTTCCTCATCGATTGTCGTAGTCGCTAGTCCTTCACATTGGTGATCTCTCTTAATGCTGGAACTAGTGAATTAAAGATAGAAAGAAGTAACACATGTAGCAAGAGAAAGAAAGGGAACTTAATCTTCAAATCCTTAGTAGTTGATGTTAACATCTTCTCGTGCACGCTTCTTCTAGCCATTTCTTCACCATTCACTTTCGATGTTCTTCATGAGAGAGTAGGTGGAAGGACAAGGACATGTGGTAAATAGAAGGATGAACCCAAAACAAAAAAAAATCATTTCAAAGAACCAAATCATTCGTGGACATAAAAACAAGCATCACAAGCACAATTATTCACACAAGCATTACAAGCGATGCTGACCGATTCATTAGGCATAGGTTGATCCTACCTAGATGGGGCTATCTCTTCAAGCTTCAACATTCCTAGTAAAAGCATCTTCGATCTTGGTTTCTTCAATCTTCTTGAGCATCACTCTCTAAGAAAGAGTACCTTCATTCTTCAAGAGAAGAGCAGGGCCACGACTACGGACTAACTAGAGAGATAGAGAGAGTAAATATGATACTTTGGAGTCTGTAAATCAACGGAAAGAATCCAAAGTAATAATATATTAAGAAATATCAAGGAGGTGCTCGTGTTCGTTCAATTGCATGGACTAAATAAAAAAAACAAGGTGGAGATCAAAATAATGTAAAGAATATGCTAGTTTTGCAAATAGAATTAAATAATCAATGGAAATGTCAAGGATTTAGTGGTATCAAGGAATGATGAATTAGCACCATCAATAACAGAACAAGGAGGCAACGAGAAATATTGTAAAAATTATTCATCAAGGAGGAGATAAAATAGACAACGACAATAAATAATCATTGGAGATGTCAAGATAATGTCTGAAGATGTTTTATGTAAAATTAGACCATACAAAACGACCATTGCTATCTAGGCTTACGTCCTATAGTCAACCTCGGCTCTGATACCATTCTGTCACACCCAGTTTTATAAGAAAACCCAAATGCATCTCATATGTGTGCCAGGGTCAAGTTCCACACATATGATAGACTTTGTGAATATCATAACACAAGGTTACAACGGAAAGAACAAAACAAAAGCATTACAATCGTTTTATAGGAGCGGAAACCTCAACTCTTCACCACAGGCAGTTGACTGGGGGCACGTACGCCTAGCAATCTTCATCACTCAGTTGACCCATAGCTTCTTCTTCTTCTGATCCAATGTTTAGCAAGGGTGAGTACACTTATGGTTGGTACTCAACAAGTGGGGTAAGAATGCAAGTTTTCAAGGAAAGGCTTGGTTAAGAGCGGTCAGCATTTTAGTTGATCAAATTTGATTAGCAAGCACCTGATTAATAAGACATAAGTATATACCAACCCAATTAAGCATATAAAGATATACATCATCTCACATCATCTGTGCCAAAGCACTCATTCCATAACCAGGAACCACAATTTATTTTCATCTTCAAGTTTAATTATCATGTGAGGATCCAGGTCGCTCATGACCGCGAGCTCGGCTGTTATAACAGTTTTACACTCTGCAGAGGTTGTACACTTTCACCACAATTCGCGTAAAAGCTCCGAAGAACTTTAGACCCAACCATGCTGTGCTGATCAGGCACGAACCACACTTCCGAGGTGTGACTGCATAGGGACGCTACGAGGCCTTTACAAAGATTCCCTCATCAGAAATGACCCCCTAAGGTTTCCGGATCAGAAGCAGGCATAACCCTCCTAATGGGCATAGTGTCTTAGCAAAGCCCACTTCCCAAGAGAACCAGGCTATACACCATCAACCGCCACCCTTCCTGCCCTTTCGGTAAGGTCACCCTGACTCAGGTTTCTAATTAATCAGCCAAGACCACAACCATGTAGTATTGTGGTTGTACGGTAACTCTTGGGTTGCCGCTCCATGTTCCAATTAATCATATGATCTTGTTTAACATCACCATTAGAACATGGATATATAGCACCAGATTATTATGTTCACATTTAGTGGAAACCATTCCCAGGTATGGCAACTAAGCATAGCTACCCAACTTGAAAGATAAACCCGGTTATCAAGGAATCGTTAATGAAAGCTAGTCATCCTTAACATAGGTCCCATCAAGTTAATGCAATGACATAACGTAAAGTAAACATGAATTTATTATGATATTTCATAGGTCAAAAGAGAGTATGTAGAGGGAGAAGCCACTTGCCTTCTTTAGCTAAGCATTCTGTCTCTTCCTCGAACTGTTGTCCTTGCTCTTCTTCAAACGTCACGTTCTCTACACGATTACACAAGCATACAAATGCACAAATAAATAACAATACACCAATCAGGGGCAACAAAAGCTTAACAAGCATAAAACAGGTTTGGGTCTAGGGAAGGATCGTGAGGGGACAAGACGCGCTTAAAACGGAGCTAGGGTTGGAAAGATAAAGCTATCGAGTACCACAGCAGGCGAACAGGTCATGGCGTCGCAGGGGAGCCGAGGAGGGAGGTCGACGGCGGCGGCTCGAGCTTGGGTGTGCGGCGCGCTGGAAGCTCGGGGAAGGGAAGGGGTGACTGGGAGAGGGAGGTACGGCTTTATAGGCTCGAGGGAGGAGAAGTTGAGGCCGCTCGGATGGAGAGGAGAGGACGGATGGTGGTGGAGCTCGGTGGTCATTAATGGCGGCTTGAGGGGAGATGGTGGATGACGTTTGCGGTGGAGGGAGAGGAAACGAGCGGGCGTAGATTGGGGGTGTGGGAAGGGTGGCGCACCCACGAGAGCTGAGCATGCGCGGAGGGAGGCCAGACGCGGCGAGGCAGCGGCTCGGTCGGGCATGGGCGCGGAGGAAGGGGAGCGGCCAGAGGAAGGGGATGACAGGGTGGGTCCACCTGTCGGGGAGTGAGAGAGAGAAGGTGGAGGGGAGCTGGGCCGAGTCGGGCCGGACGACAAGCGAGCTAGAGCAGGCCAAAAGACCGAGGCGAGCTGGGCCGAGAGAAAGATTGGGCCTGAGAAGAAAAAGGCCAGGAAGGAGAGCTTTGGGCCCATGAGTTTTGCAATTCAAACAAACATATTTGAATTCAAGGAAAATTTGAATTCAACACCCAAAAATTGGAATGCAACAGCATGAATGCTCAAAGAAAATGTGATCCTATATAATTTTATTGGTTTTATTTTAGAAAAAAATTCATATGCCTAACAATATCAATAAATCCTACAAAATTAATTTTGGGCTCCTTTGAAATTCCAAAAAAAGCAAAAAGTTGAATTTGGTGTGTTACAACCGACCTCATCAGGCGCACGCCTGTTCTCGGTCCGTCGCCCTGATTCGACGGACAAGTAAGTTGATTTCCTCACATTGTTATTTTTTCCTTCTCCTTAGGCAAGTTTTCCTTAGCCTTCCTTCTCAGCATAGTCGGCTTGGGGGTGGCGCGCGCCCTGGCTTGGCTCTGGTGAAGCGCCTTCATCGGGACACGCTATCCATGGGATCCTCCGGCTCGTCGGAGCCGCCGCCGTCCGTCGCCCAAGGCTCCCTCCTGCTGTTGGAGCAGGGGGGTCGGGGAAGCCGGGTGGCTCCAACTCAGGTCCTGCCGTGGATGGGGGGCCGCCCCATCCTCCGTCGCAGAGGATATCGCCGCCGCTCGCGAGCAGCCGGAGCTGCCTCGCCCCGGGGAGGCATCGCCGGGCCGCGCAACCGTTGTTGCATCGCCGCCTAGTGTCGTGGCTCCAGGCTCTGCGCCTGGGCCGTTGGCCGCGCCCACCGCAGAAGTGGGGGCTGGTGCGGGCGTTGTGGTCGTGGTCGAGCTGGCGGCGTCACTTGTGCCTGAGGCGGAGGCCGGACCAAGGGCTGAGGTAGCTGTCGAACATGTGGAGCTGGTGGTGCCTCGAAACGCCCAAGAGCCTGCCGCCACCGGTTCCCCTACCGTAGACCTTGGGGAGGGCATTGAGGGGAGCCGGTGGTCCATGGAGGACCTCTTCGGGGAGATGGACGCGCGGGCTCGATCTGAGTCTAAGGCTCCTGTGGCTTCGCAGTCCGACCCGCTGGTGTCGGTCCAGCTGCCCCCGTCCGCCGGCTTGCCTGGCGCCTCAGGGTCGATTGGCCGCAGTGAGAGCCCTGCCTCGGGGAGCGACCCTGAGGCCGACCTAGCCCACGTCGTAGAGGTGAAATCTGGGCTACTAACGATGGCCACCTTCCCATCCACGCTACTAAGGATGGCCGATATGCTCAGTTCCATGGCGATCCCTTCTGGACAGGTTCGTTCTTACTCATTTCGCATGGGCTTTCGGCTTGTCCCCACCCATAACTTGTATTCTGCTTTGGCTGTTGCAAGCGCTGCTGCTGGCGCTTTCCCGGACTCGAAGCGTCAAGGAGGAGGCCATCAGTCAGGCCCGTCGAGCCTGGGAGTCCGCCAGGGTAGCCGAGGATGCCGAGGCGCGCGCGACGCGGCCGAGCACAGCGCCTTCTGGGGCTCGGAGCTGACGACGCTCGCCGCGCTGAACACCGAGCTCGACGACCTCCGCTCCCAGATCACCGAGGTTCGCGAAAGTAAGCCTCCACCATCCTCACTCCCCTTTTGCCTTGTCTGCACTGATTTGATCAAGACGTACTTCGCTGGTTCCCAGGGTATCGTGCCCAGGTCGGCGCGCTACGGGGGAGAAGGCCGCGGTGGTCCGGGAATGCATCAACGCCCTCGGGGCGCGCGACCAGGTCGTGCTGGTGAAGGAGGATGCTGAGGGAGCGAGTGCTCAACTGGGGCAGCTCGTCGCCGTCCTCCGAACCGACGCAGAGGCGACCGCCCAGCGGATTCAGGCGCTGGAGTCCACCGTCGAGGAGTCGAACAAATCCGCGGAGGCGAAGGCGGCGGACGTGGACGGTACGCTTTCCCTACTCCCTCAGATCATTGCTTCAGGATTTCCTGCCCCTTTCGGGCATCGCTGTGGGCTGATTTCCGTTTCCTTGGGCAGCGCTCAAGTCCCGCGTGGAAGATGGGATCTCCCATTGGAACACGCTGTTGTCGCGCTTCGCGATGCTGCGTGATGCGTCCGGAGCGGTCTTGACGCAGCTCGGGTTCCCCTTGGCAGAGGACATCGAGCGGCTCCCGGGAGACCTTCAGCGCACGGCGGAGTGCTGCGGGGCGTTGTGCATGGTGGCGGATGCGGTGATGGAGGAGCTCGAGTTGCCAACAAGTGGCAACCCCGCGCGCTTGCCTAAGGAGCTCCACCGTATCCCTCAGCGCGTCGGAGCCCTCGCGAAGCAATCGTTAGTGCGCGACATCTTGGAGGCCTTCACGCTGGCAAAGCTATCTTAATGGCACCTCCCAACGAGTTTACGAAAAACTAGAAGCCAGGCACCACTCGAGGGCTGGCAGGGGGTATAACCACAAAGAAATCACAAGAAAGCCCGCGCTATGGGCCAAAAAAGGCAATAAAAGTGATACGAAGATGCAAGAAACAAGCTAATAATTACAAATATTCATAATAAAGGAGCCCCATAGAACAGGGATCCCGCCAAGTTCAAAGTTTTATCCCTCTACACCAGGGCACGACAGTTACACAGGAACAACAAGACACGTAAAAATCAATTTCGGGATAAACAAGGCAGCTCCTGCCGCACCAGTTGCACTAGCGTGGCCAAACTGGCTACCCAGTGCAAATATTGCACCGGACCGGTTATTATTATAATATTATTAAAAAGATAAAATTAAAAAAGGTTCCTTACTTGCTTGGATACTATGCTAGAGCAAGAACATATTCATATCAAGATAATAAATATCACTTGAGAAAATGCTTGAAAGACATGAGTTAACAATGGAGGTAGACACTTTTTATCTTCGGAGACGTTTGCTATTGTCCGCCTCAGAAATTGATTTATGGAAACAGACATTTTAAAACAACCGCCTCTGAAAATGCCCAAGCGTCGCAAGTTGCGTCTATTTCGGAGGGTCGCGTTAAGTAGCCGACCTTCATCATAAATAGATTTATAAGGCTCGCCTCCTGAAATGTGGAGGCATTTGACCCTTGAAGATCCTCTTTGACCCTCGAAGATCCTCGTATCCCTCTTCCTAGCCTCGTGCGAAGTGATCTGCCTTTGTGACCTGGCTTCGATTTCCTTTCCTCCGAAGCTAGCTCCAACCACTAAACCCCGCTCAAAACCAAATCCAAAACAAAACATCTGTTAGCTCAGAGAATCTTACCTTCGAGCGATGCTCCACCAACAGACGCATCATGCGACGCTTGGGCACCACAGTCGTGGTCGTGTGGCAACAAACAAGGATGGCAAACTAGGGAAATCTACCCAGGAAACGACATGACACAATAATCCTTGGAGGGCCTTGGCTTCCTTGGGTTAGCATCCCTTACTTCCAAATTAGAAAGTAGGTACCGTCGGAGCTATTATAACCGATGTCGGAGCTATTACAATAGTTTGCGGGCAAAGCATGTGCAACTTGGTCAACGCCCTGTCACTGTTACAGATTCGCTTAAATCAAACGTCCATTTACAATCGGTTTTGAGACAACCGACTGTAAAAGGTCATCACAGCCGGTTGGATTACGAACCGATTGTGTTGCTCCTTATCACAGCCGGTTTGTATTACCAACCGGCTGTGATGAGGGGTGAGGGCAACGCAGCCGGTTCCAGCTACGAACCGGCTGCGTTGAGGGGCTCATCAACGCAGCCGGTTCTAGCCACGAACCGGCTGCAATGCTACTCATCGCAGCCGGTTGGAGCCACGAACCGTTTGTGTTGCTCAACGCAGCCGGTTCTATAGTTGGCAAATACAATTTTGGAAGCCCTAAACGTGTTCAAATTGAAAAGTGTTGAACTACAAAGTTGTATAACTTCTCAAGATGTGAAACTTTTATATTGGTCATTTGTTCGTAGGACAAAGTGGTAGTAAAAGTGTTCATAAATCCTACATCTCTCATATAAGTTAAGGGTATGAAACCAGAAAAGAGATGTAGGATTAGTGAACACTTTTATTATCACTATGTCGTATGAACAGATGACTAAAATAAAAGTAGTAAAACTCAAAAAGTTATTAAACATTGTATTTGACAACATTTTCATTTGAATTCATATTGTCAACAAAAAACCAAGTTTGAAATTATTCCAATTTGAAATTCAAATTTCGCAAACGACCTCAGATGGAGAAACGGTCAACATGAAAGTTGTAGTGTTTGAAAAGTTATGAAACTCTGTAGTTGACAAGTTTTTAATTTGAATTCGTTTAGGCCCTCAAATAAGTCTTTTACACTCGGGTTCGTATAATATGTGGTGAATGAAAATATGATATGGTCACATACAGCCGCATAGCGCAGTGGTAAGGGAGACTACGTGCAAGGAGGAGGTCGTGGGTTCAAATCCCAGCTACCGCGTAGCGCGCGAAAAATCTTGCGACTTGGGACTGGACAGGGCATGAAAAAAGTTTTTGCTATTTTTTAGCTCGCTATGATGCTGGCTGGACACCCCTCATCACAGCCGGTTCCGATTACCAACCGGCTGTGATGAGGAGCATCGCAGCCGGTTGGGAACCGGCTGTATTGAGGGTGTCAACACAGCCGCTATAAATCAAACAGGTGACAAAACTAGCTGTAAAGGGGGTTAGAAACCGACTGCGTTGCTGTTTGTGTAGTAGTGTGTGGTCAGTCATAGACATGCAGAGTATATTTGCATAATGCCCCCGCAGTTACCGCCCGAGCGACGTGCTCGTCGCTTCGCTGGTCTACGAGCTTGGCTCGTGCTCCGAAGCCTGAGTGACGACTCGACATGCTCTGATGCGAGGAGCCGGCGGGAATGCTGATCCGTTGCGCGTGTCAGCATGTGTGCAAACTGAAGTTTCATTTGTGCTATGTGAACTGACATCTGTGCCGTGTGAACTCATATGTGAATCGAATTCTCATTTGTATCGGCTAAGAGGAGGTAGCCATATGTCTCATCAAATGGGGATTCTATTATTGTCACATCATATAGTTCTAAGGCAATTTCATATGTCAAAGGAAATGGTGACTTTAATTATTATTATATTATATACATGTATTTCTATGACCATTTCATATGTATATATATAATTATATAAATATTTATTTTAGAGTTATGCAGAATATTTAAATGAATTATGCATTGTCTTATGTATAAAACAAAATGGCTACAAAGATCAAGTATACACTGATCACCATGATTTGTTTGTCAAACAATGAATTAAACATCATGCTGACAGCTAAACAGACAGATCAGCTGTCTGTTCAATCTACCTCTTTGTATCAAAAAGACACCAGATGTATTCATGGTTGTACATGCCCTTAGGGACGTATGGAATATATGTTTTCAAATCCCGTAGTATTTTTTAGAACATCAAATCCCGTAGGTATATTTCATGACACAACCGAATACATTTTACTTGGACTGAAAGAAGGGGCCCACATCCCAGCTGCACAAGCCCAGCACGCACGAGGGGAATGCTAGTTGGGCCTGGCCCAGTCGCGGCCTGGAATATTCCACGAAGCGGCTTTGACGGAACGGTAAGGCAGACGACACGCCGACGCCACCGCTCCTAAACCCCATCCACGGCGCGCATGGCGGCGGCGGCGGCGGCGGCGCTCCGCTGCTGCTTCCCCGGCTCAGCTATCGTAGTGGCTTCGTCAGCCCCTACTCGAGGCGGGGCCGATGCGCAGCGGCCGTGGGAGCTCCGACCGCTTCGCTGGGGCACCGTACCCGCGTCGACTTCCCCATCCTCCACCAGGTCACTCCGCCCTCCTATCTTCGTTTCATTCGTGTCGAAACTGACCGGAGGTTTATTATTATATAGTAATTGCACATCGTTTCTGAGCTTCTAATTGTTTAATACAAGTCGTTAGTTTTTTTTTCCTGGGTGAAAAATGCAACCTTGTTTACTGCTTGCCTATGAATTTAACAGTTTGCATTTATAGCTACTACTGGTATGTCGTGATTTTTCTGTTTCTGTTTCTGTTTCCTTTTCTTGAATCGGTGGCATAGCTAATAAATTACAATTGGAGTCCCACTAGTTATTAAGGACCATTGCTGAGATAAATTCAGGTTGTTTTCGGGTGAACATCAAAACCTCTTGTTATTGTTAGTTGCTGTGCCTGCTTTGAATGGTGAAATTGAATTTCTCGTGTTATTTAAGTTTTGACATCAAACTATGTTTTGTCATAACTTGGTACAGGTTAAGGTTAGGACACATGAACTTTGCTTATCTAGTCGTAAGGATGAACTGATTTTTTATTTATGACTTGTACCTCGCAGACCTTCACCATTCTTTATTTGGCTTCATTGCTGCTTATCTGATTCTGATTGTCTGGCAACTAAATTAGCTCAATCCTTTTTGTTGGTTACTAAGATCTTGATGAATGCATTTGCTATCTTGATTGTGAGTCAATTGGCTACTACCGAAAGCCATTCCATTTGCTTCTAAAGATGTGGGTGTCTGTACCACATTGCTTATCTGCTACGTTTGTCATGTAACGTTAGTCTGTGGTTTTCCACAGATTCTATTTCTAACCTGGTTACATTTTCCTTAATCTGATACATGTTATTCTTTGAAGCACAAGTGAGGCCCTTTTTAATTGCTCATCTTCTTTGACAGTTATTTCTGTCACTGTGTCTGGGCAATTGCACCAATGATTTTCAGTTGCACTGTTGGATCCTGTCATTTTATATTACAAATCAGCCTTACTTGATTGTGCCAACTTAGTCCTTTTTGTGAATCATCGGTATCTTAGAAGGTTTTCGAAACAAATATGTTTTGGCCCCCGTTTGGAAGTAGACATTGAGAGCCTGGATTTGGCTTTGGAATTTGCATCCCTCAAATGCAGCTGTTTGGAAGTCCTTGGTATTGGAAAGCAGAATTGGCAGGAAAATGTCATCGGTACTCAGCCACCACTACTTCACCACCACCGACGGGCTGTGAGAGGGAGTGGGCCGGCTGCTGGGCCAGACTACATTTCCATGTTTATACATCCAAACATGAATTAGAATTGGTTATTTTCGTTTGATTCCAGCCGTCAAGTACTTGCATATCCAAACATTGGCATTGGTATTTGAGGCCATTTCCAATTCCCCTCAACATTGGTATTCTACGCCAATTCAATGCCATACCCTCCAATATCTACATCCAAACGAAACCTTGGTGTTTTGACAGTGCTTCCCCCTAAATCCAGGAAGTCCAGCAGAATTTTAAAGAGGAGGCTCATCTCTGGTGCCTTGCTAGTGCTATAGGGCTATTTATAGGATAGATCTTGGATACTAAGATGGGCTTGGTTTTTTGTTTGGCTGTTTTTTTATTTTTTATTTTTATCTGGTGATCATGTTCAGGGTTTCTTGTAACTTTCTCAGACCTCATTTGTTGAGGCGAGGCAATTGATTTTGCAATGGACTTCTCTCTAATTATAACAAAGATATGCAGATGTCCTGCATGTTTGAGAAAAAAAAGTATCATAGCAAGTTTTGGTATTTATCCATCCAAGCTAAGAAATTACTCATGGAGTGCCGCTAGTTATTGATGGATGTTTCGGATTAGATTCAGATCCTATTTGCAGAAACAGTTTCATTAACCTCTTGTCGATTGTTATTTCTGCTTAGAAAAGAAATAATTTCTCATGTCTATTGAGGTTTGACAACAAGTAATGCTTTGGCACAATTTGGTTTAGGTTCAGGTTAGGGCATGCAAATTATACTCATTTGGTAGTGAATATGATATTTATTTATGCTTTACAATTTGTGTCCTTTCACAGTTTCTATTTGGTTTTGCTGCAGCTTCTATGATCATCAATACCCCATGGACAGGCAGTCAGGCAGATACTGCTGTGTTTGTTGTTATCGAGCTAAATCAGATTAGCTCAATCATTGTCCTTCATTGTGTGCTAAGAGCTTAATGAATGCACTTAGCTATTTGGATTGTTCTTTTTTCAATTTGCTACAGCCTAAAACCACCATTTGCTTATAAAAAAGATGTGGGCTTCTTATCACATTGCTTGGCTGGTAATGTATCAATGCTGCTGTGTGGATTTTGATCTGACTTGTCCCATTTTGAAGCCTATCAACTTTTATCTTAATTTGATTATATTTTTTAGTCTGCGAAGCACAAGTGAGATCCATGTTTAATAGCTTCTTATCCTTTGAGTTATTTCTGTCAATGCCTCTGAGGAATTGTAACAGTGATTTTCTGTTGCATTGTTTTATCCTGTGTTTTATGTTGGAAATCGTAGCCTTACAATCTGTTTAATACTAGCATCTGCTAGTTTGTAGACCATGGCCTCATCTTGAAACTTGCAGGAATTTGATGGTGCCAAATTAATTTACTTCGATAATGGTGCAACATCACAGAAACCTATAGGTGTAATGGAAACACTAGATGAGTACTACTGAACGTACAACTCAAATGTTCATCGTGGTATTCATGCACTCAGGTAATAAATACGTCTGTATGTTATTTCTTGATTATATGTATCAAAACTATGAAGTCCATGTTAATACTATCTTAGAGTGTGCATTCACCATTACCAAGTTTGTATGCTGTCCAGGACTTGTTCTGTTGTTTTTGTTTCATTCTGCTAACCTCTTCCATGTTTATTCTTCATGTACAAAATGTAGATTTTATTGGTAACAATTTTGTAAAAAATTGATGATATTAACTTTTCAGTAATATGCGAAAAATAATCCAACGTGTGCACTGTCAATAGGAGGATATATCTTAAATATGTTGGTTCATACTTTTTTTGACCGGAACAGCAGGGGAAGCCCCCACTGACTTTTTCTTATATATAAAAAAAGGGATATGTACAAATTACAAGGCCATAGGCCCAAAAAAGATCCTAACTAGGCAGGAGATTAAAGATGTATGTTGGTTCATACTTCGTAGTATCATTTGGTTAATGTTCTCACATTCATCTTGTGTTTTAAGTTTTTGGTGTTTTTCCTTACCCTCTATGTTTACACAATACCTTTTTTGACACCCTTTGCTTCAATGGCATCAGCGCGAAAGCTACTGATGCATATGAAGGTGCAAGAAGAAAAGTTGCAAATTTTGTCAATGCAGCAGATAGCCGAGAGATAGTTTTCACACGTAATGCTACAGAAGCTATCAATTTGGTAGCCTATTCATGGGGCCTATCTAACATTAAACAAGGAGATGAGGTTAGTCCACTATTTCCCGATGCATTATCTTTACAGTTTATTGGTCCTTCTTATGTTCCTAACTGATAGTGCTGTCAACGCTTATGATTATGTGATTGAAAATAGTATTATCACAGTTTTGTCTTTCAGGAGTATCTTGGTAAAAAAAATATAGTTGTTTCCTCATTGACTCATTCCTCTGTAGTCCTTTTTTTTAAAGTAAAGTGTCAGTCTAATTAATGCCAGGGAATAATGCTAGTTTGTTGAATCCAAATTTTGTCAGCAGTATATCTGATTTGTATTCTTTGAAAATATGCTGTCTTTTGCACTTGATAAAAAACTTTCGCCTATTTTGTTTGTCAGATTCTTCTTACAGTTGCGGAGCATCATAGTGCTATTGTTCCATGGCAATTTGTTTCCCAGAAGACCGGTGCCACTTTAAAGTATGTTGGGTTGACTAAAGAAGAGGTTCCGGACATTGAGCAGTTAAAAGGGCTTCTGTCCAACAAGACAAAGATGGTTGTGATCCATCATGTCTCAAATGTACTTGGTTAGTTGAAGTTTTATTTGAAAGGGACTCAAAGGCCATGTCGATATACTGGCAGTAATGCCTTTGCAGAAGTTATCAACAGATTGTAGTGATGACAGAATTGTGATTCAGATTGCTGCATTAGACCTTTATATGATAGTTTATATTTTTTTAATAACCAATCAAGATGAAATAACATTCTGAAGATGATTATGTTGTAAGCTAAGCTTCTGGCATGTTTCATGCTATTCCTATCAAATTATCTTCATGGCACATTTACTGAGTTGGATTATTCTTATATCACTTTTCGTGACATACAGGTTCAATGCTTCCTATTGAGGAGATTGTAACATGGTCAAAACGAGTTGGAGCTAAGGTTCTTGTAGATGCTTGTCAAAGTGTTCCCCATATGCCAGTTGATGTTCAGAAACTTGGTGCAGACTTTCTTGTAGCATCCTCACATAAGGTTTTATTATTAACTATCTGAAACTAATTAAATTTCTAGTCATGTTGGGCTAGCACAATAATTGACCTTAGCAAATAATGGGCTGAACTTCTCAGATGTGTGGCCCTACAGGCGTTGGATTTATGCACAGCACATTTGAGATGTTGTCAACTATGGAGCCTTTCTTAGGTAAGATACTGCAAGGTCTAAGAAGTTTGTTCAGTATATGTGTTGAAGTATAGAAGTTTGTTCAGTATATGTGTTGAAGTATAAGTTAATTGCCCATCTTTTCCTATCAGCTTAAGCTTTTGGGTTGAATTGGTTGGAGCATGCAACTCAATATGGTATCAAGAGGTTCCAAGATCAAATCCTGGCGGGCGCAATTAAATAAAATAATTGCAGCCAACTCCTAAATTCCACGATTGAGGCCTAAGAGAGCCTACACATGAGGGGGAGTGTTGATGAAGTATAAGCTAATTGCCCACCTTTCCCTATCAGCTTAAGCTTTTGGGTTGAATTGGTTGGAGCATGCAACTCAATAATATGCCATATAAATTGAGTAGTTAAGATTTACTGCAGCAAGATACAGCTGTGCTAATACTCATTTTTTATTTCCACCTCATCTCACTGCAGGTGGTGGTGAAATGATTGCAGATGTGTTCAATGATAAGTCCACATATGCTGAGCCTCCATCTCGGTGAGGAATTGCTTGATTTTTTTGAATTTTCCATTGGTTACTATCATGGTTCTGGAGAAAATCAACACAGGCTATAGAATATCTGATAAAGTGCAAACTGAGCGATAGCTCCATGGTGGAGGCAGGTCGTTGTGTGCCCACCGACCAGGGTTCGAACCCTGGTTCTTGCACCTGAAGAAAAATTGCCTCGCTGTGCTCGCTGGCTTGGGCTGCTGGCGCGTCTTTCGGCCCAGGTAACGGTGTTGTGCATACGCCGGTCTGGGTAACGGTGGTTGCCGGCCCAAGTATAGTTTCGGCATGGGGCAGGGTTCGGGGGGTTTTCTTGACCGGGGTCCCTTCTTAAGTAAAATGCCGTGGGGGTGGTTCTTCCCCCACCGATGGAATTTTTTAAATATCTGATAAAGTGATGTAAAGTTACTATGCTACACGGCATAATACAGTCACGTACAATGATGGCCATTGCATAATTTGCTTGGAATGGGCTTAAAACAGACATGGTCAACTCACAAACACTAAGTATCAAATATCTTAGAAGTTTCCTTACCGAACGTTTGTTCTTGTCCAGCTAATGTTCTTCTGTTATTGAACTTGAACATTTTGATATGTCACACCTTGAAATATTACAGGACTGTAACATTCAATTATTTATCAAACATGTCATTATTGTAATTTTCTTGTTATATATCTCCTTATTTTCTTATCCATTTGTTGTTGCATCTCTTGCTGTGTGGTCTGGTCCGTAATGATTTGAGGCTGGAACTCCGGCAATTGGAGAAACTATAGGATTTGGGGCAGCAATTGACTACTTATCATGCATTGGCATGGATCAGATCCATGAATATGAGGTGAATACTCGATGTGTATCTTTGTGTCATATCCTTTTCTGAAATATTTGTTTTACAGAGGCTTATTGCACTCTGGAAAGAGATGGGAAGCCACTCTTGTGATAGCATGCTCACTTCTACTACTTTTTTGCTGTACAGAAAGAGTTGGCAACATATCTCTATGAAAGCCTTCTTTCTGTTCCAAATGTCCGGATATACGGACCAGCACCATCCCAAACAGATCACCGTGCTCCTTTATGCTCTTTCAATGTTGATAACGTTCATGCTACAGATATTGCAGAAATTCTTGATCTCCAGGTATGCTGAAGAATCAACCATTTGGTTTATGCTTAAACATAATTTTATTTTTTTAATTATCAGTTATTCAGATTGTTTATATAGAACTTTTATGACAACTCCATAACTCTGCCCCATCTTGTAATGTTGAACTCATATTTCTACTCTGTTCTTGCTCTACTTCATTGCCTAGATTTTACTGTAATTTGAGGGATAGCTTTCTAGACATTCTAATATATATTACAAGCAGAAGCTATAACTTGCAGAATCCATCAGTAGCTTCAATGTGATACACTTTTTTTTTCCCTGATTGTTCTTTGTGACTGTATTATCTTGTTGGCTTGCAGTGAGATAACTGCAACCAGTTCCATATGTTTGGCTTGGCATTTTTTTTATATGCTTATTTTTTTTTACTTCCAGTGAAATGCATCCTCATGAGCACTTTAATTAGTATTGTTTCTGACCCCTTTTTCAGCATAGCGTAGCAATTCGATCAGGGCATCATTGTGCACAGATTTTGCATAGGAACCTTGGTATCAATGCAAGTGCTCGTGCAAGTCTTTACTTTTACAATACAAAAGAGGAGGTGGACGTTTTCATCCATGCACTTAAAGATACTATTGACTTCCTTACATCTCAACACTAGCACAGTTAAATTAGTAAGTCATCCCTTCTTGCCCGGTGTCCTCATTTTCTTGTTTGAGCTACTGTATGATATGGTTGCAACAAAGAAAGCATCCAAAGGTTATGCCTACATAAACTGTCAACTCTGTTTTTGACTGCTCTTGTAAAATGAAATGCAGAGTGCAGCCTACCTTTCTATCCTTCATCCATATGAGAAGTTCTTGCCAGCATTATGCAGTATAATATGTTCTATTTGTTCGTTGAACATGAATCTCTCTCAACTATTTATATCTAAGTAATAATCTTTGTGATGGTGTTGATGGGGGTAATTACTGATGCAGTATTTTTTGTATGTGTAGAATTACCTACAATTGGGACCAGAGTAGAGTGACCCCAAGGGTCAAGGGAGGACAGGTATATATGTGCATGTTTTATGAGGCCTGGATAATTCAAAGTAGCTGCCTCCTTGTGTCCTCTTGTGACCGCTGTGATGACATACTTTGCTGAGACAATGACTGATCAAAATAGAATGGGCACGAACAGTAGTTTCTTTTGCGTGGATCTTTTGACGTTGCATGTCGATATCCATATCATCAGAAGAGGTTCGATAGGGATAGAGAATGATGATTGAATAAAGTTTTAATCGACTAAAATCTCTACACAGTCGAATTGAGAACCCAAAGGTTAGGCCCTCTCCAACGGGCAGCTCTAAGCCAGCTGAGGCTATCTTTTATTTGTTGAACAGTTCGCGAGAGAGCGTAGCTGCCGTGGAGAGGGAGGGAAGGAGGGAGGGAGGTGGTAGCTTTCTCCTTTTTTTTTTATTGTTTCTTACGTGCAGATCAGCTGGCGATGTTTTCCCGAGCCGCTGGAGGAGGTTATAGACTAGCATAATGGAGTTCATACTGTCGGTCAGCCATGGATGAATGCCATCACTGACCATTCTGGTTACAATCGTGTACTATTTGTGCTACACACAAAAAAAAACACTAGAGCTCTATGTAGCACTAAAGGCCCCTCGAGTGGTAATGGACAGAACCGGCATAATGCACTTAAGGAAATATTATACCATAATGTATCTTGTTTACCTCGATTCCAATGCAAAATCCTTGTTCGAGTCCTTCAACAGAGCCGAAACACACTCTTGGCTTGAACTGGCAACAATTCAATTATATCATCAGTATATACCAACATATAGATGGTAACACCATTTTTATGATAGAAGAACAAAGATGTATCAGCTTTAGATGATCTGAATCCCAACTCACTAAGTTTTGTACTCAATCTGGAATATCAGGCTCTGTGCTTGTTTCAACCCATATAATGCCTTGTCAAGTTTACATACATACCATTAGGGATGAAAGTGGTATGGATATTTTCTGCCCGACCGACTGACTGAAGGCCCTCAGGCCTTAAATTGTACATACCGTATCCGGAACCGAAAAATCAATATTCGACCGTATCGGTATCCGCATAACAAAAGGTGAATGTCTATTTGTAGATATGTAATGTATATCAATATCCGATGCATATCTGACATATTTTGTACTTTCCGTATCCGAATCCGATCCGGTAAAAAAATAAATATTTATATTCGTATCTGGGCATATCCGTTCGTATCCGATCTGTTTTCATCCCTATATACCATCAGGGAGACTTCTGCTCATAACCTAGAGGCTCTCTCATGTAGACCTCTTCCTCCAAAACTCCATGAAAAAAGACATTCTGTACCATCGAAGAGTCCACCCTCTAGAAACAACAATGGATAAAATTTGTCCTAATATTGGTTGGTTTGACAACTATAGCCTCCTCGTAATCAATTCCATATCTTTGTTTGAACACCTTGGCAACCAATCTAGCTTTGTATTTATCTAGACTCCCATCAACTTTTCATTTGATTTTATAACCCCATTTACAATCAATAATATTAGTACCCTTCTTTGGTGGAACTAGATGCCAAGTTTTATTTCTTATCAAAGTTGAATATTCTTCATCCATAGCATTTTTCCCAATTTTTATCAGTCATGGCTTCATCTAGACTCTGTGGCTCACCAGATGAAGTAAGAAGACCGTATTTAACTGTACCGTCAGTGTATACCTTCTCCTTGCGAATACCACTGAGAACGAGTCCGCGGTCGTGTATCTGAAGGAGGTATAGCGACAGGAGTAGCAGCTTGTACATCTTCCACAGCTTCGGTGTTTACTACAGGTGATCCAACAGACACAGCAGATCCATTACCATTTTGCGATGCAGCCGCAAAAGATCCTGGCAGCTCTACAGTTGGTACACCGTGTGGCGATGCAACCATAGAAAATCTAGGCGGCGTTGTAGATGGCCCGCCATCATGCTCCCCCTCACGCCTATAGATGAAGTCGTGGCAACCGGAGAGAGGCGGACGTGGTCAGGAAGAGATGAGGTTAACGCGGCGGCAGGAGGCTGCAATCAGGGAGTTGATTTGGGGATTGGCATGGAGTTCAGCTCTGGATCTGCTTCGTGTTCAGTGCCGGCTATTTCTCCTCCTGCAGCTGTATTTCCTGCACCATTTTCTTCCAAAAAAATCACCAGAAATATTAGTAGACCTAGGAGAATCATACTGCCGACCATCTATATGTTCCGCCCCAATTATAGAAGAGGAGGGATTGAGAAGGTGTGACGGGAGAAGGGTGACTTCGGAACGAAGACGAGAGCCCCTGCATTAGTATGTAATTCGAAGAACGGGAATTCAGTTTCATCAAATACCACATCCCGTGAGACATATACATGGCCAAAGGGTATAACAAGGCACTTGAAACCCTTGTGATGTGGGTTGTAGCCAAGAAAAAAAAACATATATTTTTTTATGTAAACTCGAGCTTTTGAGTATTATATGGACGAAGGATGGGCCAACAAGCGCAACCAAAAATTTGGAGAGATGAATAATCAGGTTTCTTTTTGAACATATGTTCTAACGGGGTACCATAGTTTATCACTTTACTAGGGGTGCAACTGATGAGATAAACAACCGATAGAAAAGCTTCATCCCAGAATTTCAAAGGCATCAATGCATGCGTTAGAAGAGATAGCCCAACTTCTACAATATGATGATGGTTAGTTTTGTTGATAAGCATGGGGACAAGATACATGATAAGAGATGCCAATTCTATCCTGAGTTTTTTTTCCCGCGGGAACCGCTCAAACCAGACCGGACCGGTAGCGGTTTGGGCCGGTTTGAAACCACCCAAATTTAAAAATTTTAAATTTGAATTAAAAAATGGAAAAATATGGTAAAAATTCCTAAAAATACTTCGAGTTCCGTCTAATCTATTGGTGTCAAAAAAAAAATTTCAAATCTTTGCTCATTTGGTATTTTTTGCTGCAAATACAAGTTAAATCAAAAAAGAAAAAAAGTAGTCATTTGTATGCATTTGTATAAGGCAAATATACAAATATTTGCTCATTTGGTATTTTTGTGGCAAATACAAGGCAAATGCACAATTCTATGTACGAATATTTGTATGTATTTGTGGTCAATTTTTTCAAACCTACCGTCATTTTTTTCAAACCTCTCGGTTTACCGCTCAAACCGTCCGGCTAACTGCTCAAACTGACCGGCTAACCGTTTCAAACCAATTGCGCTAGCAATTTGAATTTGAAATTTGAATTTGTTCGGTTTGAACCGATTCCCGCGGTCAACCGGCCAACAGTCGGTTAAAAAACGCTGATTTTTTCAAATAAACTATGATTTTTTTATATTCTCCACCTCAATCTGTTTGCATAGCAATGATCTTTCTGTCAAACTGTCTTTCGACCAAGTTTTGAAACTCATGAAATATATGAAAAGATTCAGATTTTGTATTTAAGCAAATAAATCCAAGTGAATTTGCTATAATCATCAATACAACTAACATAATATTTCTCCCTTCCAATAGACTCGGGTGCAGCAGCCCAAACATCCAATTAAACAAGTTCCAAAGGAAAACTTGAGACACTAGATGAACTAGAATTAGGCAATTGATGACTCTTTGCCTTTTGACAAGCATCACAAACTGTTTCATTATTGGACTCTTCTAAATATGGAAGATTATTGCTACTAATGACTTTAGTAACAATAGGATAGGCCGGATGACCTAAAGTGCCACCGTGTAAGCGACGGCTTGACGGCTCCAAAGGCTTGCTTTATTGATGGTGTGGAAGGAAGCGGGTAGAGTCCTTTGCGGCAACTCCCTCTAAGGATCGTGTTCTTCATGGCATGATCCTTAATAAGAAAATAATCAGGATGAAATTAAAGGAAAGCATAATTGACTTTAGCGAGACGGTGAACAGACACAAGCTTTTTTGCAGCTTGAGGAGCATGTAGGATATTATTTAGATGCAGATCTCTAGAGGGGGTTGGAACAATAGAGTGACCGACATGTTTGATCTCCATACCTGCACCGCTTGCCATGCGGGCGTGGTCACCTTCCTTGTACTGTCACGCACGGAAAGTTTCTCCAACTCGCTGGTGACATGATCAGTCGCCCCCGTGTCGGTATAACAGTTGGTATCCACACTGTAGGCAGCAGCGGCAGCAACTAGGTGCGCTCATCAGAGACATAAGCCTCATTGTAACGATGCCAGCAATCAGAAGCTTGGTGCCTGCGCTTGTAGCAGACTCGGCATAGCGGCCTGGAGTTGGTGGAGTTGCTAGTGTTCCCCGAGGATCACCACTGGGTGTCGTTGGACCGTGACTGGGTGCCATGACCATGACCAAAGCCTCCACCCACCTTAGTTGTTACCACAACCTGGAGGACCTCGCCCACAGCGACTGATGTTGTTGACGGAGCCACCACCATCTTGCAGTTCGAGCCGATTCTCGAAGCTGAGTAGCTAGGCATAGATCTCAGGTATCGAGATCGGTTCAACCCTAGTGACTAGGGAAGTCACAAGGGGATTGAACTTAGGGTCCAACCCGCTGCAGATGCAGGAGACAACTTCTTCATCCTTTAGCGACTTCGCAGAGGCCGCTATCTAATCTGCATAGCTTTTCATCTTGCCAAAATACTCAGTGATTGACATGTTACCTTTCTTGGTGGTGGTCATTCTCAGGCGAATGTCCATGGTCCGTGCGTGGAACTAGGCAGTAAACATGTTCTCCACGGCTTGGCACGCTTGAGTATTTTGTGACCGTGATCTGGAGGAAGACATCCTTCCCCACCTATGAGAAGATGAGCCCAACGACCTGATGATCCCGAGCGAACAAGTCTTCATATGCCGGGTTCGGCACCTTGACAAGCTTGCCATTTGCCTACTTCTCGTCGATCTTGGAAGCTGGAGCGTCGGTCTTGCCAACGATGTGGCCTTGCAGCCGTGCACCGTGTATAGCGGTGAGAACATGTGCCTTCCAGAGCACATGGTTAGTCTTGTTCAACTTCTTGGTGATCAGGGTAACGAGAAGAGGGTTAGCGTAGCTGGAGTTGGAGCCTGAAACCGTGGATGGATGGATTGGATCTCTAACTCTTATTACCATAAAGAAATCAGAGGCACGGAAGTTGGTGGAACACCGTCGTCCAATCTATAGAGTCAGAGGGCGATTGCATGTTAATTGGTTGTTGCCAATCAGCATAGGAGATTACAATATATAGGGCACCGATTGTTTATCCTTTGGCCAACTAACCTACCTCTATCTCTACATTGTACACCAACTCTATCTTGTACAACAGATAAGATCAAATATAAGGCCAAGGATAAACATCGGTTTCCTGTTTGTTACAAAGATATTTAACACTGTCGTCGTAGTAGCCGACGCTGGCGGCCGCGGTGGAATCGAGGGTGTTGACGTCGACACCGACGTGATTGTTGTCCAGGTCATGGAACTCAGGGCTCATCAGGACGGTGTCAAGCTTCACGGCGAAGATGCGAATGTCGTTGTGGAGGCCAAGGGACGTGCTGGCAAACCCAGAGGAGATATCTTTGGTTGGCGAGACGACGAGCGTGAGGCTGTGGCCACCCATACAAGGGGTGACCGGCACGATGCCGACGACGGATCCGCGGAGGCGCAGGGGCGTTGGGTAGAAGGCGTTGCCTTTCTGCATCTCCGTGAAGTTGGTCAGCTGGAGGAGGCCGGTGGACTAACCGTGGTCACGCAGTCCAGGCTTAGGTTATAGGAGCCAGCAGCGAAGCCAGAGTAGAGGAACTCGTCGATGGCTGCCGCCGCCGAAGACAGCGAAGGCTGCAAGGTGGAGGTCGTGGAAGAAGATGATGAGACGAAGCAAGGAGCACATCCGCTTGGTTGCTTCAAGCATGTCTGCCATCTGCGTGTGATCGATCTCCGTTATAGTTCAGATCACTTGTTGCAGGCTTGCAACTGCACGAATGCAGAGCTTCTGGTGTGCATATATATCAATCCGTCAATAGCAAGAGCTAGGTTGCAGTCTTGCTCAGTATTTTCTCCGTTCTAAAATAACTGTTTTTCTCACTTTATTAGAAACCACTTCGACTAATCTTTACGTACTCCTAAAACATGTAAGGTTTCTGTCCTCTTTTTTCGTCCGTAGTACGGACAGGTGGGGCCCACTCGTCAGTTAGACAGGTAGCTGACCGTTCTGCTTCGTCCGAAGACCAATCGGCCCCATCGTCGCCTCCACCTCCCTCTTGCCCACTCTTCGACAAACATACCGACAGGGCTGCGCCATGGCCTCCGCCTCGCTCCTGCCCCATCTTCGATAAACATCCAGGAGATGCGGCCGATGAGTTCCCCGAGGCCACGGTGAAGCATGCCATGCAGGAGGAGCTCGGCGGGGGCGCCTACGTCCAAATCGGGGAGACGCAGGAGTAGTTTTGCAGGGACTTCCGCATTCAGATAGGCGAGGCACGTGAGGAGGAGGAGATGCGCCCTACGCGGCCCTGGCATAGGTTGACGAACATGCTACATGCCTGCACTACGGCACATGTTGGTGAAGGTTCCCTGGCCGGAGCGGCGGACTAGACCAATGTAGATAAGCCGATAGAGGCATAGAGCTTGCAGCCACCAAATTGACTACCTACCGAATTGAGTTGAGCTTGCAGCCGATGAAGAAGGAGAAAATGGATAGCGACTGGCGAGAAGCAGCAACAACATGGCCCAGGGGCAAGCAACGAAGGAGGGGCCGTCCCAAGAAAGGGCAACAACACGAGAAGGGGCAAGGCGGAGGGGAGCAGTGTCAGCAAATAATGCGAAAACAAAATCGAACACGAGACACGATTTTAACGTGGAAAACCCTTGCGGGAAAAACCACGGGCGCCAGCCAGCAAGAACTTCACTATGTGGAGGAGTCAGAGTTACTAGCCGTCGCCGCGGCTTACAAGAATAAAATAAAACACTAGGTGGACACCCCCCAGTAGCGACCTGGGCCTCATGGGCCTTTGACTTGTGATGAAATTGGATCACAACTCAACAAACTCCACCTTGAGACAAATTTCATCTTGTAGCATAATCAACATCTTCATCCTGAAATAACAAAGAAAATACTTCTAGCACCAAATAGCCTCTTGGGCTAATCCATCAAACCAACTAAGCATGAGCATAGCTCAAACTTAGCAACAGGGACTGACTTTGTCAACATATCAGCAGGATTATCACGAGTGCTAATCTTGCGTACCTTTAACTTGCCCTTCTCAATCTCATCACGGACAAAGTTATACCTGATATCAATGTGCTTAGTCCTCTCATGAAACATCTGATCTTTAGTGAGAAATATTGCACTTTGACTATCAGAAAACAGGTTAACACAAGAATTAACTCCATAAAGCTCAGCAAACAAACCCTTCAGCCAAATCAACTCTTTGCATGCTTCACAAATAGCCATGTACTCAGCCTCAGTAGTAGACAAAGCAACAACAGACTGCAAAGTAGCCTTCCAACTCACAGCACAACTGCCAACAGTAAAGACATAACCTGTGAGTGATCTGCGTTTGTCTAAATCACCAGCATAAATCTGAATCAACATATCCAATGAGCCCCTTTTCTGTCCTCCCAAACTTCAGACAAAAATCTGACGTGCCTCTGAGGTACCTGAAAATCCACTGAACAACCTTCCAATGTTCTTTACCAGGATTAGCCATGTATCTACTAACCAAACTCATAGCATATGATAAATCTGGACGAGAGCAAACCATAGCATACATCAGAGAACCAACAGCACTAGAATAGGAACTCTTGACATGTATTCAATATCTTCAGCTGAACTAGCACACTGCTTAGCTGACAACTTAAAATGCGGTGCAATAGGAGTACTAACTGGCTTAGCATCATGCATGTTGAAATGCTGAAGAACCTTCTCAATATAACTATGCTGACTAAGAAACAATAAACCAGCATCACGATCTCTAGTAATTTCCGTACCTAGAATTTTCTTAGCAGCACCAAGGTCCTTCATATCAAACTCACTGCTCAACAATTTCTTCAACGCAGTGATCTGTTTGCCGCTCTTGGCAGCAATAAGCATGTCATCGACATATAACAGCAAGTATATCGGTGATCCATTAACAGTCTTCATGTAAACACAGCTATCATATTGAGACCTTTTAAAGCCATGTGACAACATAAATGAATCAAACCTTTTATACCATTGTCGGGGAGATTGCTTCAAACCATACAAGGACCTTTCCAACTTGCACACATAATTCTCCTTGCCTGGTACTATGAACCCCTCAGGTTGGTACATGTATATCTCCTCCTCAAGCTCACCGTGCAAAAATGCAGTCTTCACATCTAACTGCTCAAGCTCAAGATCATGTGATGCAACAATACTGAGGAAAGTGCGAATAGAGCTATGCTTCACAACGGGAGAGAATACCTCATTATAATCAACACCAGGAATTTGACTGTACCCTTTTGCTACTAACCTTGACTTGAATATAGGAGGCTCACTAGGAGACATACCCTCCTTTCTCTTGTAAAGCCATTTGCAACGGACAGTCTTCTTCCCCTTTGGCAATGGAACAACCTCCCAAGTGCAATTCTTCTCAAGAGATTGCATCTCCTCCTGCATAGCTGAAATCCACTTCTCACGGTCACCACAATCCATAGCTTCTTTATATGTTGCTGGCTCATAAGTGCTATCAATCTGTTCAGCACAACTCAAAGCATAATAAGTCATATTACACTCTTCGATAAGACGGGGTTTAGGTCCACAACCCCTCTTTTGCCTGTGATGAGCAATAGGAACATCCTCCTCTAGTTGCAAAATAGGAGGTGATTGCTGAACATCATCACTATGAGCTTCATCATCAACTAAATCAGCCACGGTCTCTGCCTGCACATGGTCCTCATCAATAACATGCTCCACCTGCACTCTGACATGCTGCAATTCTCTTGCTGAATTTTCTGGAACATGATCTGAGGACAATTTATCAGTAAACATCACAGATTCATTGAAAACAACACTCCTGCACATGAAAGTCTTTCCTATTTCGGGATTCCACAATTTATATCCTTTGACTCCCGAACCATAACCAAGAAACAGACAATTAATAGCTCTAGGCTCTAATTTACCATTGTCAACATGAGCATAAGCAATGCAGCCAAAAACTTTCAACTGTGAATAATCTGCAGGTGTACCAGACCATACCTCAATGGGTGTTTTCTTATTGAGTCGAATAACAGGCGACCTGTTTATTAAGTAACATGCAGTGTTCGCAGCCTCTGCCCAAAAACGCTTATTCATCTTGGCGTTGGACAGCATACAACGGTCCTTCGAGATAATGGTTCTGTTCATGCGCTCAGCCACACCATTCTGCTGAGGTGTGTACGGGATGGTATGATGCCTAACAATGCCTTCTTGCCTGCAATAATCATCAAAAACATCTGAACAAAACTCTCCACCATTATCAGTACGAAGCACTTTTTACCTTCTTCTCAGTTTGCCTTTCTATCATGGTCTTCCACTCTTTAAAAGCAGCAAAGGTATCATCTTTATTTTTCATAAAGTAAGGCCATACCCTTCTAAAGTAATCATCAATAATGGTAAACATATAACGAGCACCACCAAGAGAAGGCTTACGGGAAGGACCCCAAACATCAGCATGTACATAATCAAGAGTACCTTTGGTGGTGTGAACAGAGGTATTGAATTTACCCTCTTATGCTTCCCATAAACACAATGCTCGCAGAATTTCCTGCCACTCAGAGTACAGCCAGGTAGGAGGTCTCTCTTCATCAATTCTGCCATGCCAAGTTCACTCATGTGTCCAAGACGCATATGCCAAAGGTCATTCTCTGCATTAGTGTCAGCAGCAGCAGCGGAAACAGAACAACCATGCAAAGTTTTACCTCTAAGGACATATAAATTTGCAGAATTCTTATCACCAATAAGCCAAACAAGAGAACCCTTTGATACCTTTAAAATTCCATCACAACCGGAGTATTTGAAACCTCTTTCATCAAGTGTGCTGATCGAAATAAGATTTCTGGTCATAGTTGGTATGAACCTCATATTCTCAAGAGTGCGAATCATCCCATCATGAGCCTTGATCTGAACAGAGCCAATGCCCACAATCTGACACGGATTATCATCACCCATACGCACAACATCTCCCTTCTGCACAGGTTTATAAGAACTAAACCAATCTCTGTTAGTGCAGATATGAAATGAACATGCAGAATCCAGAATCCATTCATTATGATCAGAAACACAAGCAGCAACAGCCAGACAATCTCCAGAATCAGAACCCTCACCAGCAGAGACAACAAATGCCTTACCATCAGGATTATTCTTCCTCTTCTCCTTATTCCGAAGCTGAAAGCAATCCTCAATAAAATGAGTCTTCTTCTTACAATACTTACAGAACTTCTTGGTGGTGGGTTTTCTGGACTTGGAACGACTTCTACTCTTATCACACTCGTTGCCATTATTGGAGTATCTCTGCTCAGGTCTGCCTCTAACATGGAGTGCATAGCCCTTGGAGGACGAGGACCCACCATTGTGCACCATGCCTTTCATCTTCTCCCTGGATTGGAGTGCCTCATAAACATCCGCTAGGGTTAGTTCATCACGGCTCAAAAGTATAGTGTCACGAAAATTGGCATATGAATTTGGCAGAGAACATAACCGGTAAGAGGCCTAAATCTTCATCCTCATAATTAACCTCCATCGACACTAGGTCGGCAACGATCTCCTTGAAAACAGATATGTGATTCAACACTGAACCACCCTCCTGCATCTTAAGCGTGAACAACTTCATCTTGATATGCATCTTACTGGTTAGATCCTTGGACATACAGATCGATTCCAGTTTGAGCCAAATTTCTGCAGCACTCTTTTCCTGCAGACACTCTTGCAAGATATCATTAGATAGATGAAGTTGAATTAAGCACAGAGTCCATGCCTCCTTCTTCTTCTTGCCAAAACTATCTAGCGCCTCATCGAGATCATTCGATTGCGCTAGAACAGCTTGCATCTTCATTTGCCACAACGAGAACCTCGTGCTATAATATAGTAGCGGTAGATCATACTTCATCGAAGTCATTGCAAAGAAATAACCAGGAGAAAATAATCTGCAGTAATAAATCTAGGTACATTACTGTATAACCCTAGCAAAACCTGCAGCCTGTGTACACTTTCGTGTACGTTCAGCGAAGAACTGAAGAACTACTGGTAGATCTTCGTGTGGACGTAGCAAAATTGACCGAGATTGATTTTCTTCAAACTACAGACGACGCTGCTCTGCCTCTGCTGAAAACCTCCGTAGGTGGCAGATCGGATACGGCGAGCCGCTCACGACAACGAAAAACAATTTCGTCGACTCCGCCTCGGTATTCCAGATGGCAGCGAGATGCCGGAAGGCCCGACACACAATGAAACGCCGAAGTAGAGCAGCGATCGGCGGCGGCACTGCTCCACCGAAAAACAGAGCGACGGCGGCAACGACGGCAGGACAAGATCAACTGCTGATGGCCAGAAAAAACTGAACAACGGCGACTGTAGGAACAGATCAGCGACTACAATTCCTTCAACGAGAACGGAGCGGCGGCGGCGCACCGAACAAGAATAAACCCTAATTTTTTTTCTTTTTTTAATCAATCGAATCTCGTAACTGGCTCTTGATACCACTTGTTAGCAAATCATACGAAAACAAGAATGAACACGAGACACGATTTTAACGTGGAAAACCCTTGCGGGAAAAACCACGGGCGCCAGCCAGCAAGGACTTCACTATGTGGACGAGTCAGGGTCACTACGCCGTCGCGGCGGCTTACAAGTGTTGCTGACCAAAAGTTGCAGCAAGCCGATCAGGCTTGGCCGGTTGTGCCCTGTAGCCGATCCGGCAAAACGACAGGAGGTCTGACCGCCTGTAGGGTGCGGTCTAACCGCCTGTATGAATGCGCTCAAAATATGAATTGGACTCCACCATTGCATGGGCCTCATCGAGATGATCAAAATGCATATGTAGATCGCCCGATTTGGAGTCCGGATGAGGGAGTTATGGCTCTGGCAAGAAGCAGTGCTGCACCCAGCCGGTTAGACCGCGGGGTTAGACCGCCTGTGGCAGTCCTAATCCAAATTAGAGTTGTGTTTGACGGGATTTTCTTATGTAATTGACTCCCCACGGGTACAGACCTCTCCACCCTATAAATATAAAGGGCTATGGCCGATTGAGAAGTATCCAATCCAATCGAAACTCACTTTTACTTTTATCCTCAAACCCTAATCTTTTTCAATCTCCCTTGCTGTTCATCGTGATCTCCATGGCCATTGATGGCGTCCTAAGGCTTGCTGGTCGACCTATGGCATGTCCGGCGACGTCCACGCCCTGATGGGGTCCCTCCCGGGTGTGAGCATCGACGGCCTTTGCTAGTTTGCTCGTAAACTAGTCGTTCTTTGCCACGAAAGTGCATTGGTTATCTCTTTGTTGGTTTGCTCGTAAACCTAGCCGTCGACCACCACGTAAGTGTGGTAGTTATCCATCGAACGATCGATCTCGTGACGTCTCAGCTAAAGGCGGTCTGACTCCTTGTAACAGGCGGTCTGACCCCCTGTGACAGACGGTCTGACTCCATGTACAGGCGGTCTAACCTCCTGTCGCCCAGCAGCAATTCGATCCGTTTGCGATCTGCGCGATCTAGCGCTCTCATGTGTTGACCATAAAAGGAATCAACACATTTTGGCGACTCCGCTGGGGAAGAAAGATCAGGTTGCTCAAACCGTTCTATCAATCCCTAGCCATATACTTAATTGATCTATTACTTTGATTCGCCGTTATAGTTGGATCTGGTCTTTTTGGACCGATTACATCTATAGTCACGAACTTTGGATCAGGCTGCCCAAGCCGATTGCATTGTATTTTCTTTGCTTCCTACTACAGATTGAAGATTAAAAGAGAGGCAAAGTATTGGTCATTGGTTGCTTGCATCATCAAAAATATCTAGATTTGTTTATTACAAGATCAAGAGCATCAAGACCTACTATGGCAGGTTATTCTTATGTTCCATAACAATATTACTACGACCAGCCCAAGGTACAAATTGCAAATACATCGCCTATGTCTAATAATTATTTTGCATGTACCATGAATTGTCATGTTGATGTTGCTAGATATGATAATAGTAGGCATATTGCATCGGCTAATAATTATTCAGATTGTTCTACTTATGCAAATTATAATTCTGAATGTTATGCTCAAAGGCCATTGTCAAATAATATGCATGCTTTAAATTTCAATGCTAGTAGCAACATACAACATGCACCTATTTATTCTGACACATCGGCTGTACAACAAGTTCAGAGGCCGATGAGTGATTATCAAGGCCAAGCTAACATGGTGAGTTTGGCTAGTTTTTATGGAACACCATATATTGATAATTCTAGTAATGTTCAACAAAGTGTTCCATTTATGGATTCATTGGCTGCAAATTCACAAAACTTGCCGGTGAATGAGAAGATTGGCCACGCTAATTCTAGCTATCCGGCCAGTTATTATCAAACATCATACACTGTCTACCTTTATAATATTCAGCAGGGTGAAGGTGAATCGGTTAGTCAATATTCAAGACGATTCAAAGAAATTAAAAACCGTTGCTCTAATTTATCGATTTCCGATGTTGACCTTGCTGGTTTATATTTTAAAGGTTTAAAATCTTCTATTAAAGAGAAAATCAACAATTGTGAATATTATTCGGTTGCTCAAGTTCACATTAGAGCAGAAGTGGCTCAAAACCGAATGAATAAAGAAAAGGAGAATAATTCAGATTTGAACAACAGTTCGGTTATTGCAACAACCGAACGGTCTGAATTTGTTCTACCAAAAGAGACAAGTTTGGCTGGACAAAATAATAAAAAGATTAAGAAAACAGCTATTCTTGATTTTTCTAAAGCCGAAGGTGTTGTGCATTTACATATTGATTCCCACATCACAAATAAGCAACAACTTCAAGCTAAACAGGGACCCACCAATGACATTAATTACCATAGGTTTAGAAGCAAGGAGAAGGCATTGGCATATCGACACAAGGTGTTTTCCAACAGCTGTGGGAACAACGGTCTAACCGGTTGCAACAGCCGGTCTGACCGGCCTATGAACGATGTGGATGTAGGCTGTCATCAAAAGAAGTATGACACCATCTACATTAAAGTTCCATGCCTCTCCAATATATTTGAAAAGGTATGCTTTACAAGTAATTCTCAATCAGATCATGTCTCTTTAATTGATTCATCTATTAGTGATTCTATCGTGAATACTTCTAAGAGATCGATTGAGGAGAATAATTTACTTGTTAAAAGTAGCATGAGTTCAGATTATGTCGGTCATTATATTGTAAAGATTAGGAAGGCCGACAACAACGATGTTTTGGTATTCAAATTTGCTCCGTCATTATTGCCAAAGTTTTTCTCTACATGGTTTGCTTGTGGTCATTCTTGGTTTAAGAAAAGAAAACCAAAAAGCATTGTGAAGGCCGATGTTGATTTGTTAATTAATCACAAAGCATCGGCTATGAGAAGTGTAAAGAAAGGTATAGCCGAATGGGTCGAGAGTAAATCTGAACCATTCGTTTGCTTGGCCTTAAAACCTTCTCCACAAAAGCATCATGTAGAGAAAAAGAAGTATACCTTTGATTTAACTTTGTGTGATGATTTATTTGATATCTTGCTAGAGAACAATCTTATTAAGCTATTTGATCACAAAGTTATTCCATCATCTCTTGAGTTAGAGGGTCAAAAATATTGCAAGTTGCATAATTCTTTTGGTCATAATACTAGTGATTGCAATATGTTTCATCAATTCATACAATCGGCCATTAACATTGGACGATTGAGATTTTCTCCAACACAAGAGGATAGCCAGTTGGCTTCAATTGGTCTTGATGGCAAATGGTCAGTAAATCGGTTGAAGGTAGTCGATTTATATGAGGATCCTATTTCAATTGCCAAAGAGAAAGATTCAAAGCTCCCAAGTGATAAGAAGAACATCGTCCATGATTGGAAAGTTCAAGCAACTATTGAGGACGATGAACCTATTAAAATGACAGAGGTTACTAGGGGGCAAATGAATTATTCTCCATTGGATCAAGATCCTGTTACTTCAGCTGTGCTGGAACAGGAGGTCAGACCGCCTGCGATAGGGCTCTGACTGGCTGTAAGGTTAGACCGCCTGCGACAGGGGGTCTAACTGCCTGTCACCAACAAGGAAGACCGATCTCCAAAATTGATCAGGTCGGTTCAGGTCTAAGAAATTCACCTATGTCTAAATCTGAACGTCCTAAAGTGGATGGAGGTAAAGACCGTGTTAAGCACAAGGGCAAAAGGTCGAAGCTCACTTTCAATGAACTTCTGGCTAAATATAAAGAAGATAATGAGGCCAAGCGTGCTAACCGGTCAAGTGACGCTAAATCATCAATATTGCCTCCTAAACGTACTTATGGGAATTGGAATTGGCAAATAAGGAGTTTCCGATCAGCAGCATCATATTCTTCTTCAGGGCCATCAATGCCAATTCTATATGCTTCACATCCCGCCAATTTTTATCCTTATTCATCATGGAGGTGGGATTATTCATGGACACATACTCCTTCATATTTCAGACCATATCATGTATAGTATGCAGCTCCAACAGGACCATCATGTGCTAGGCAACCGTATGTTGAAAATGACCGTTTTGATCAAAAAGATCGGTTTAGAGTTTGAAACAAGAAAAAGTTTGTCAAGCAAGTTTATGTGGTGAAAAAGGATGGCCGCAAGGATGAAAGTTCAGATCTGAATTAGTTAGTGAAGAGCCGAATAATGTGTCAAGCAATTCGGCTAGTGATGGTAAAGGAGAGGAAAAAATTGCTATTGATCATCCAAGTGCCAAATCTGAACAAAAGAAGGTGAAGAAGCCAAAAGATAAGAATGAGGTGTTGCTATCCAAAACCGAAACAAAATCAGGATGCTCACTTTATTTATCAAATTGTCAAAGGAAGAACCTACAAAAGCTTAGCGCTCAAGAGTTGAGAAAGAAGGGTATGGCATGGGTTCCTAAAAGAAGCATTCGCACTCTAGACAAGGATGATGTTCAAGCAAAAGGTGCAACACAATTGAAGGAGAAGAGGAGGTCCGAGAGACGATCTTCAAATACAAGGTTTGCACCAAATCATCAAAATTATTGGTCATTGCACTATCCATTTGATTTTCAAATGTCATATATGCCTATGTCATGGAATTCATCCTATGGTATGCATGGTTATCCCTCATATTCTTATTTTGATCCTTGGTTGCCATATTGATCTTTATATTATGGTGGGTTTCCACCAAATTGTTATGCATATTGATTAAATGCAATATCATTGCCATTAATTTACAAAAGCCGAAATGCTTAGTTCATAGAGAAGATTTTAGTTCCATTATTTATTTCTTTCTCTACACTTTATTTCGACTGTGCATACTCTTATGGATGAATTCATATGGATGATATGGCAACATATACGGCCGATGAGCACCTTTGATCATCGCCCTAAAGTGGGAAGTTTCCCGATGAGCAGTTACTTGTGTGGATTTAATGCTCGGGGGGCAAAGTATTAGCAAAATGAGTAGTTTTTCACCATGGAGTTTATATTTACTAAATCGGCTTACACAGTGTTTAAAGGAAGAGACATTGTTGTTGTCTTTATTTCACTAGATAATGATGCTTTGAAATATTTAGCCGATTTAAGTGTTATGCATTAATGATCTAAGCTGAATGTGGAATTTCATATTCGGGCTAAAGATTTTGCATCTATGGGTGAAAAGCATATCTGATTATATAATGACTCATTGTTGGTGGTGCAGCAAGTGTTTATATTTAAATGAGTCATTAGATGTTTTCATCGTAAATGTCTAGTGAATGATTTCATCTTTATTATTTATCATGTTTCTAGACATTAATATTCAGAATTGTAGCTTTAGAATAGCGAGCATCGAGTCAGGCATTTTTATGAGAAAAGACTGATGTTTAGCAAAATTAGAGGGCTTGTTCTAGATGTGCCGGTCCAACCGCCATTAACAGCCGGTCCAACCGCTATGACCGGTCCAACCGCTGTTTACATCCGGTCTAACCGCAATTGGGCAGGTTCAAACAAGAATGATCTTCTAGTTTGTTCAGAAAACACAGCCGAGATAATGTGTACTCAGGCTTATTTGACTCACACACGATGAGAGAAGCATGTTTGATGCGCGTGTGCTCGACATTGCTCCTATGCACTTTGAATTATGACAAATGTTTCTTGATACGCAAAGCTTTACCAAGAAACAGGGGGGCATATGTTGATGACAAAAAGTTACAGCAAGCCGATCAGGCTTGGCCGGTTGTGCAATGTAGCCGATCGGGCAAAACGACAGGAGGTCTGACTGCCTGTAGGGTGCGGTCTAACCGCCTGTATGAATGTGCTCAAAATATGAATTGGACTCCACCATTGCATGGGCCTCGTCGAGATGATCAGAATGCATATGTAGATCGCCCGATTTGGAGTCTGGATGAGGGAGTTATGGCTCTGGCAAGAAGCAGTGCTGCACCCAGCCGGTTAGACCGCCTGTATAGGGGGTTAGACCGCCTGTGGTAGTCCTAATCCGAATTAGAGTTGTGTTTGACGGGATTTTCTTATGTAATTGACTCCCCACGGGTACAGACCTCCCCACCCTATAAATATAAAGGACTATGGCCGATTGAGAAGTATCCAATCCAATCGAAACTCACTTTTACTTTTATCCTCAAACCCTAATCTTTTCCAATCTCCCTTGCTGTCCATCGTGATCTCCACGGCCATTGATGGCGTCCTAAGGCTTGCTGGTCGACCTAGGGCACGTCCGGCGACGTCCACGCCCTGACGGGGTCCCTCCCGGGTGTGAGCATCGACGACCTTTGCTAGTTTGCTCGTAAACTAGTCGTTCTTGCCACGAAAGTGCGTTGGTTATCTCTTTGTTGGTTTGCTCGTAAACCTAGCCGTCCACCACCACGTAAGTCTGGTAGTTATCCATCGAACGATCGATCTCGTGACGTCTCAGCTACAGGCGGTCTGACTCCCTGTAACAGGCGGTCTGACCCCCTGTGATAGGCGGTCTAACTCCCTGTACAGGCGGTCTAACCTCATGTCGCCCAGCAGGAATTCGATCCGTTTGCGATCCGCGCGATCTAGCGCTCTCGTGTGTTGACCATAAAAGACGTCAACAACAAGAATAAAATAGAACACTAGGTGGACACCACCTAGTAACGACCTGGGCCTAATAGGCCTTTGACTTGTGATGAAATTGGATCACAACTCAACAAATAGAGGGCAGCGCTACGGCGTTGGGCAGAGGAGAAGCGACGGCCGACGGACCTGCCCCCTGCGGATATCCTAATCCGTGACAAGGGATAACCAGATAAGGCCATGGCCGTTTGGCACAAGAGACCTTGTAATATAGAGACTATGAGATACAGTAGCAATTTTATATAAAACCAATTAATTTTAAAAGATAATATCTTAAATACAATATAACTTAATATTAACATTAAAACTTAATTGCAAACAAATGCTAAGCCTAGCAATGAACTATGTGCAGCAATAAATAAACTAATCCTGAGATGTTTGAGTGGTTTCTCATAAAGTCATAATCATTGAACGTGGCTTCATGTCCCATTACAAAATAATGGTATATTCCCCAAAGAATTTGTATAGTTACACTAAAGTAGTGTCAATATAAAATGATTCACTTGAGGTGGCAAGTAGAAATTTAAGTGCTTTGGTAAATTAGTGTGGGATGTATGCGAGACTATGAGGTATGTACAGTGTTTATAGTAAATATTGTATTTTTAACAAAACATCACATTTGTGTCGCACGATCAGTGAACAGAATTAGAAGCAGAGAATGCCGAAGAGCTGATTTTCAGTTCGCTCTCAACACCAAAAGCAGCTAGAGCATGTGCCACCCTGTTACATTTTCTGTTTTATTAAAAAAATGTGTTTCTCACGAAATATACATTATTTGAGTATCGAGCTTGAATGAGCAAAATATTTCACCTCACATATTACACCACCAGTGAGGCACATAACATATACATATAGCTCATCGTCCGTAGCAACGCACGGGCATGGCGTGAGCTGACCGGGTGCTCGCCTGACCGGGGGTGGGAACCACCCTCAACCGGCGGCGGAGGATGGAACGCGCGCTTGACCGGCAGAGACGGCGCTGCTCGCGTCGGAGCGGGGTCGTGCACAACACGCTCGACCAGCGGCAGCGGCGTGGACTCGCCAGACGGAGCGGCACGCTCGACCAGCGGCAGCGGTGCAGCCTCACCAGGCGGAGCAAAGCCGCTCACGTTGGTGTGACACGTCCGAGGTGCTCAGGCGGCAGCAGAAACGGGAGGTGGAGGATGAGGCCAGTGAGAGGGGGCGGAACGGATGTCGGCGAGCTGGAAGGAAGTTGCGGCGAGGATGGCGGGGTTCCAAGATGCTCAACTCATCCATGGTGTGAGGTCTGCGTCAATCAAACACGTCTGGCTCCCGTGTGAGGTCTATGTGAAGTCTGTGTCTTCTATTGGAGCTTGGCTCGCCCATGCCTACCCTCGCTGCCAAAGCCAAGTTCGACAATGAAAACGGAGAGAGGCGGTTGTTGACGGGGCGAAGTGGGATGCTCCCGTTCGCTTGAATAGGAGGGATGGGGCATCCCATATCAATGGGATATATTCCCTTCGGGATGGACTCATCTCTCATGTCTCCAAACGTGGGATGAAGTGGGATCATCCCGTCCCATCCCATTTCGTCCCACCATCCAAACACATGCTTGAAGTAGCTCCTGATGTAGTGTTGATGTAGAATCATGAGGAGAAACGGAGCCAGACGTGTTTGATTGACGCAGACCTCACACTAAATTCAATTACATTCGTATAGTTACAGAGTTGACATGTGCACCTACGTATATTTTTGGGGGTTTCAATTCACAAAAGGGTGAATGTGCATGATAATCACCAAACATGATGCCAAACTATTTGTTGCAGGCATAACATTATGACAAAAAAGGGATCAGGATAAACAAGAACACCAAGGTGAAATTTTGGTCAATCAGGGCTTCGAAATATGTTCTTTGACATAGCATACGGTACATTTATGTTATACCTATGTACCAGACACTAGATAGAAATTATTGGCCAAATTTCCATCTGACTTAGATGATAGCTATACGTCTATATTTTATAGCTTGACCTTGGAGAGCTTAGAAGTTTAGGTGTGGTGCACACTTATAAAATTCTAATATTTGGTAGCTCATATAAAAGGTTGATTGATGTTAGAAACTCAAATAATTTGAATTGTACAAGTTTCAACTACAAAAGATTGAAAATATAAAGAAATCAAAGAGGCACCGACTCTTAAAGTGGTCTTTGGGGCTAGCGTCAAGATAGCCGGTGGCTACTCATTCAGGGTGAATGAGCAGAGGCATCGACATTTCCATGCTGGTTCCAAGGTACCACCGAAATAGTCGTTGTAGCCAAGGTGTGAACTGTTGATTGAAATTAAGTTTAATAGTGGGCATTGTACCAACGAAATAGTTGGTGCCTCTGTGGCGGTCCACTCCGAAATTATTCCAAGTTAAGTGCCTTGGGACCACTAATCATGTAGTCAGGCACTTAATCCGGAATAAGCTGGAGCGCCGTCGGATTAAACCCGATTAAACCACATACTTTTCTTAATCGAAACAACAGCACGCCCACACGAAGGTGAGTTCCAGAGATTACAACATTCCACAAATTAACTTACACAAATAGGTATCACAGTTATTACAAACCAAGTTCAAATTTAAATCAGAGTACGAAAGTTTTGCAGCGGAATAAAAGTTTCATTACAGCGGAATTTTAAGTTCATAGCAGCGAACGAAAGATAACGACGATACAAGTAACACCGTGCTGAAGCCTGCCACGATGCTACTCCTCTCGATCCTCGGCAGAGGACGGAACCCATTCGATGTGCCAGCCAGGTGGAACCTGGGTAGGCCAAGACAAGGCATCGACATCCAAAGGTGTACCTGTAAATCATTGCCACAAGCAAGGCTGAGTATACTAATACTCAACAAGGCTTACCCGTCGGGTGAAAACTACATCACCGACATCTAGACAATGAGAGGCTTTTGGCTGGTGGGTTTGTTTGCCAAAAAGCAACTAAAGTAAGTCCTTGCTTCAAATTTAGCATCATATTCTAGTAAATTTAACCATTCTAGATTAGCATCCTCTCTAAGCATACAAGTGGTGCAATACAATTTAATTCAGACAACAAGTTCATGTATCTCATAATTTCACTTGTTACTCAATGTAGCAAGGCGGACAAGCAGTCTCATTAACCGCGAGAAGCGGACAGTTCGAACCGAATTTCTGCTACCTGGCCAGGGAAAACCCAACATACACGGATACTATGCTTGCTATAAAAGGTACAAGCGTTTCCCAACCTTTCCCATCGATCCACAATTCGGAACTGGGTCCATTTCCTTAGGATAAAGGTTTACTGCTTCACTCACAGTCTCACGCATATATCCACAAGTGTACGGCAGGGGAAAACAAAGTTTCCAAGGAGAGATGGCTATCGGCCCTAGCTGCTTCAATCTGGTACCGGGCTTACCGGCTCCCATATACCGGCATGCATGTGGTACGTTCAAAAACTTGACACACTCAACTACACATTTCGACCTTAAATCAATTATCATACACGGACGGGAGGTCTACATCTATCATCCCGCCCGTCAATCCTTATGATTCCAACATAAGTAAAGACAAGCAATTCCTATGTCTCGCGAGTGACAGGAAATCACTCGACTTGTAACGGACCTAAAGCAATGCCCTATCGATCCTTTCATACTAGTGTTGCAATTCATAGGTACTAGGAAATGTGCAGCTAAGGTATTCAATCAACTCCTTGAAACGTAAATGCACAAGCATAGGAAAATTTATAGATGCATAATTTTAAAGTCAGGTCATGCTCCGGGGCTTGCCTTCTTGCTCAAGCTGGGGGTTAGCCTCCGGGTTGGTCGCTCTTGCACCGGCACCTTCCTCCGGGACTTCTCCCTCGTCTGCGGGAATGAGGTGGTAGTTGCCGTCCGGGATGGCGCCTTCTACATGAGATGCATAACTTAAGGCGGCTGCCTAAAGATTCTATGACTAAGGCCTTTGAAGGCCATATTCACCTAGACATGCTTAAGCATTACTATTCTCTTCACAAAAACAGGGTAGAGATGTGGGAAAAGTTTTATTTGACTTCGATGGTGATTGTGTACATATATAAAAGAGTTCTATTTACTACTTTACAATTTAGGGTGCCGTTCTGAAATTTCAGAGTCCATCCATTTTATTCTAACTAATTAACCAAAAAGGTTATTCTTTTATATAAATCAATTTTTCCACCTAGATTCTTTCCTATTTTTGTTTCTCCATTTGTGCTCAACATTTTTACCTATAAACTTTATGACAGCTACTGGAGTATAAGAGCTAAGCTCACTCCAAAATTTAGCTAATTTTGAGCTACACATAATTTATTAAAAATATATTAAACAGCTATGTGCTTAAGTGAAATAAATTCATATAAAATTGAAAATTCACCCATTTCAGGAGATTTTCCTACCAAAGCTAGTCATAAGCATGAGGAGGGTTCTGGCCAAGTGGTGGCTCAAAATAAGCCTTGGACAGTCCTCAAAAATTTTCTATCCAAAAACTCAAAATAAGCGAGGAAGAAGACGACCGAGCGAGCGCGGGGAAGTGGAAATGGCGAAGTGAGCGAGTGAGAGGAGGGGTGTGAGTGTGCGGTGGAGTGCTTGGCCACGCAAGGGAGGCACTGTGTTGCCTCGGGAGCGTGCGAGCGCGCGGCGCGGCGCGAGCAGGCCGCCATGAATGCGGAGCGAGCTCGGGCAGCGCGCGAGCGACTCGACCGGGCGAGGGGATCCTCGAGTAACGTCGGGGGATCATCAACAGTGCATTTGGCGCGGAGTGGAGGAGAATCGCGGCCTGCGGAGCTGCTCAGCGTGACGCGCGCGCGCGGCCACGGCGGCGCTCCGACCGCATGATGGCGTTCGCGCGGCGCGAGGCGGAGCGGCTCGACGACGGCGAAGTGACGGCTCGGGAGGGGCGAGACAAGAGCTAGGCGACAAGCGCCAGCGTCCGCCGCGGCTCGGCCAGCTCGGCGCCGCCTGCGCCGCTCGTCGGCCACGTGGCGGCCGAGCTCCGGCCAGCGCAGGGCGCGCTAGGGGCACTGTAGCTTGCCCGTGGAGCTCTGTTTTCAAATTCGAATTTTCTCCAAAAATTTGAACTGAACTTGGAAAAGTGTAAAAATAAAAGTTGGAGTTTGGAAGATGGGACACAACTTTCTTTTTGGGGTGAACCTGTAATTCCAAATTTTTCAAGCTCAAACAACCCAAAAACAAAAAGGTGCCCAGAACGGTAATTCGAGTTTTTGCGGGACTAGACTGCAAAATTTTCAAAAGTTCCCAACAGTGACTAGGGTTTATTTGTGATGACAAACAACTTTTATTTTTGGAGATTTTCAAGTTTAGTACAAAAATCTCGAGTTTTCAGTTGGGTACCAAACAACCCTTGTTTTTGAATTAAAATTGAATTTTTGATGGATTTTTGAATTTCAACCCATCATTCCCTGTTGCATTGATTTTAATTGCACTTTTTAATTCTTTTGACATCAGAGATGTCACAGCCTACCCCCCTTAAAAGGAATCTCGTCCCGAGATTCGATTAAACTTAGAGATAAAGAGGGGAGAAGAAATACCTCGGCTTATGAAAGGATGCCGGGGAAATTCTTCCTAAGATAGCCCTCGGTTTCCCACGTGGCTTCATCTTCGGAGTGATGACTCCACAGAATTTTGTACATTTTCACTCCCTTCCTTCGTGTTTGCCTCTCCTTCTCGTCGAGGATCTTGACAGGATGCTCATCATAAGAGAGATCCGGTTCAACCGAGAGTTCCTCTTGTTCAACAACCTCGGTCGGAACACGAAGACACCTCTTGAGTTGAGAAACATGGAATACATTGTGTACAGCTGAAAGTTTCTCGGGAAGCTTCACTTGATAGGCTACCGGCCCACATTGCTGAGTAATTTCATACGGGCCGATATAACGAGGTGCAAGCTTCCCTTTTAGCCCAAATCTCTGCACACCCTTGGTCGGGGAGTCTTTAAGATACACATGATCACCAACTTCAAACTGAAGTGGCTTCCGCCGCTGATCGAAGTAGCTCTTTTGCCGCGACTGGGCGGTCTTCAAATTTTCCCGAATAATCCTAACCTTTTCTTCTGCTTCCTTCACAAGGTCAGGGCCATAAGTATATCTCTCGCCTGCCTGGGACCAACACAACGGGGTCCGACATCTTCTACCATATAAGGCTTCGAAAGGTGCCATTTTAAGACTTGCTTGGTAGCTGTTGTTATAGGAGAATTCGGCCAGAGATAGACATTTCTCCCAATTCTTCCCATAATGGATAACACAAGCTCGTAGCATATCTTCAAGTATTTGATTTACCCTTTCCGTCTGTCCATCGGTCTGTGGGTGATATGCTGAACTACGGATCAGTTTGGTGCCTAGGGACAATTGCAATTGTTCTCAAAAGCGTGCTACGAACGGAGCACCACGATCTGAAATTATCGTCTTGGGTACCCCATGTAGACAAACGATCCGCTCCAAATAAATCTCCGCGTACTTCTTAGCAGTATAGACGGTATTGACTGGAAGAAAATGTGCGGTCTTGGTAAGGCGATCCACAATTACCCAAATGGAGTCATGCCCCTGAGGGGTTCTGGGAAGTCCAACAATAAAATCCATGTTTATGTCTTCCCACTTCCATGAGGGAATAGGTAGAGGTTGAAGCGTGCCTGCTACCTTCAAGTGGCTGGCCTTAACCCGCTGGCAGGTGTCACATTCCGACACATATGTGGCAATTTCTCGCTTCATTCGAGTCCACCAAAAGTTTTGTTTCAAATCTTGGTACATTTTGGTGCTGCCGGGATGGATAGAAAATTTGGAGAGATGGGCCTCATCCATAATCTTCCTCCGGAGTTCCGTGTTTTTGGGCACCACGAGGCGATGTCCAAACCACATTACTCCCTGCCCATCTAGCCGGAAACACTTGTACTTCTCTTTCACCTTCTCCTTTGACAATTTCCTTTTAAGGATTTTAATGCCCGCGTCATTCAATTGGGCTACAACAATCTGATCGTGCAAGGCTGGTTCAACTGCAATATGGCTGAAATACCCGTGCGGAACAATCTCCAAATTGAGCTTTGCCATTTCGTGACACAGGGTGTCAGCGTAGGACTCCACGGAAAGACAATGACAATGAGCCTTGCGGCTTAACGCATCCGCAACTACATTAGCCTTCCCGGGGTGATAATGGACACTAAGGTCATAGTCCTTTGCTAACTCCAACCATCTCCGTTGTCTCATGTTCAGATGTGCCTGAGTGAAGACATACTTGAGGCTCTTGTGGTCTGTGTATATGTTGCATGGAACACCCATCAAATAGTGTCTCCACATCTTGAGAGCATGGATAACCGCTGCTAACTCAAGATCATGAGTGGGGTAGTTTTGCTCGTGAGGCCGAAGTGCTCGAGAAGCATAAGCATTGACTCGGTTCTCTTGCATGAGAACACAGCCAAGTCCGGTGCCTGATGCATCGCAGTAGACATCATAGGGCTTGGTGCAATCGGGCTGAGCCAAAACTGGGGCTGAAGTTAAATGTCTTCGCAAGGTGTGGAAAGCTTCATCACATTTGTCATTCCACTCAAATTTGACTCCCTTCTTTAAGAGTTCGGTCATGGGCTTGGCAATCCGAGAGAAGTCCGGAATAAAACGGCGGTAATAACCGGCTAAACCCAGAAAACTCCGAATCTCGTGGACAGAAGTAGGTGGTTGCCAATCTAGCACCTCTTGCACTTTGGTTGGATCCACGGATATACCATCCTTGGAAACCGTGTGACCTAAAAACTTCACACTCTCTAACCAGAATTCACACTTGGAGAACTTGGCGTAGAGCTGGTGATCTCTCAGCCTTTGAAGAACAATGCGAAGGTGCTCAGCATGCTCTTCCTCATTCTTAGAATATATAAGAATGTCGTCAATGAAAACCACCACAAACTTGTCTAGTTCAGACATGAAGACCGAATTCATGAGGTACATGAAGTAGGCTGGGGCATTGGTGAGTCCCAAAGACATAACCAAGAATTCAAAAAGCCCATAACGTGTGGAAAAGGCAGTCTTTGGAATGTCACAAGGCCTGATTTTGATTTGGTGATAGCCAGAACGAAGGTCAATCTTGGAGAACACTCTGGCGCCAGCTAGTTGGTCAAACAAGATGTCAATACGGGGGAGTGGGTACTTGTTTTTAATAGTTACCGCATTGAGAGGCCGGTAATCAATACACAACCTCAAGGAATGGTCCTTCTTCTTCACAAAGATAGCGGGACATCCCCAAGGCGATACGCTTGGACGAATGAAACCCTTATCCAACAATTCTTGGAGTTGTATTTTTAATTCAGCCAGTTCGTTGGGTGGCATTCTATAGGGTCTCTTTGATATAGGTGCGTGCCAGGCTGAAGTTCAATCACAAATTCAATGTCCCTATCCGGCGGCATCCCAGGTAAGTCATCCGGAAATACATCGGCATACTCACATACCACCGGAATGTCCTTTAGTTGGGTTTCTACCATTGTATAAGCACACGCATCGCCACGAGTCCGTTGTGGCAGATATAGCACACTCGGGCCATGCGTAGGCGAGTTTATCTCAACAACTCGTTCCGCAACATCTAGGACAACCTTATGTTGAGTCATCCAATTGGCTCCTAACACAATGTCAATCCCTTCCATACCAAGCAGAATCAAATCAGTAGGAAATGTTTTACTTCCCAGCCTGATCGGAACTTTTCGGGTGACTTGGTTGGATGCAATTTTACCTCCCGCAGTTGATATCACATAAGATGATTTGGTATGGTACGATTTTAATCCGCATTTCACATGAAATCTTGTGCTTATAAAACTATGTGTTGCCCCGGAATCAAACAATATCACAGCAGGTTGAGTGCAGATAGGGAAGGTACCAGTCATGTCTGGGGCTCCCTCGGGTAGGTCGGCCAAGGTGGTGTAGTTGAGCCGCCCTTGTCGAACCTGCACACGTTGCTGTTGCCTGCCCTTGCCTTGCTGATTTCCCGGGCGCTGGTTTTGCTGCTTGTTCTGCGGGCAATCCTTGATAAAGTGGTCTTTACTTCCACACTTGAAACACTGATAGCCGGCTCCAGGGCGAGCTGGCTACTGTGCATTTTGCCTTGGTGCTTGCTGCTGCTGCGGCGGTGGAGGGAAACGGGGCGCGTTAGGCTGTGGCGGCCTAGCAACCCATCCACCTCCCTGAGGTGTCCTGGACTGTCCCTGCGGTGCAGCCGGGGGAACCAAGCGGAACCTCTGTGGCTGCGCGCTCGACGGTCCAGCGGGAGTCTTCCTCTTCTTCTCCGCCTTGTGCACCACATTGGCGTCTTCCTGGGCAATGGCCAGGTTCACGAGATCGCCGTACGTGGCAGCACGGGTGGTGGCCAACTGTGCCTTCAACTTGGTGTTAAGGCCACGTCGGAACCTCTCTAGCTTCTTCTCGTCCGAGTCGGCGTGATGACCCGCGTAGGGGCACAGACCATTGAAGGCCTAGGCGTACTGAAGCACTGTATGGGTACCCTGGGTCAGCGCCAAAAACTCATTCAACTTCCGCTCTACCAGACCGGCCGGAATGTGATGAGCCTTGAATGCAGCCTTGAACTCATCCCACTCAACTACATGACCCTCCTGCTGCAGGGCCAGGTAGTTCTCCCACCAAAGGAGAGCTGGGCCGCGGAGCTGCTGCGCCGCGAACACGACCTTGCGGTTAGAGGTGCAAGGCGTCGCCAGGATGGTGAACTTGGACTCGATGGCTCGAATCCAGGTGTCGGCCTCCAAGGGCTCATCAGCTCTAGAGAAAATCGGCGGGTGCGTTGCCAGAAAATCCTCATATCTGGCCACCTGAGGCTGAGGGGCCCGTTGACCTCCCTGCTGAAGCATCTGCTGCTGCATCATCTGCTGCTGATGCTGCAGGTTCCAGAGAATCTCCGTTTGCGTGGCATACAGCTGCTGCCACGTCGGAGGTTGCTGCGGTGGAGGAGGTGGCGGTGGCTGTTGCTGCCCCTCTGGCCCCTGCTGGTTAGCGTTGGAGCCACTAGCGTCGTGACCGCTGCGGGTGATTGCCATCTGCAGTAGGGACTTGTATTAGCCACATTTCATAAGCTTGCATAATAGATGACAAGATAGAATGTGACAACATATTGAAGTATACTGCGCAGAATGACCCATCAGCACGCAGTTCGGAAGAAAAATCATATCTCCCAACAGGAAACAAGTCAAATGCTCCCATTCGGTCAGTAGCTCGAAAATTTTGTGCTCTACAACTTTCATGTTGGGCTCAGAATCAACTTTGGACTGGAACTAAGCCGAAAAATTCAATCTTTAGCTCTCTGCATTTGCTGTTTTTCAGCAGGCCGAGCTGTAGTGTTTTGGTTGCCATTTTTATTTCGCTTAACCAATGGGGTTGCAATTTGGTGATCATTTTGTTTGACAAATTCCAAACAATTTTGCAGTTCACATCACAGCCCAGAAATGAATGGAAAACCCATCAATAATTAAAACCAGGTTAGCTGCAGAATGTTTTCAACACAGCTATTACACTTCATCAAGTTTTGATCACACATCCCCATCATTAATTTACATTGCCACCAAAAGATAAAAGGAGGAGCTCAACTCCATCTAGCCTATTACAACATGAAGCCAAAATCTAGGCCTAGCGGAGGAGTAAACTTGCCACTACCACACCTAAAAATCATCTAGGTTGTTAGCGGTAGCCTCGCTGCCCATAGGTGAAGGTGGAGCTGGGAGGGGTGGCATGTCGTCCTCAGTGTCCATGTCGGAATCTGGGGCCTCTCCTTCACCATCCACATCCCCTCCTTGCTGGTCAAGAAGGTGCTGAGCGTCGTGGGCGGCAAGCATAGCATTTGCATGCTCCAAGGTACCATGTGCCTCCTCAAGCTCATCTCTAGTTTGTGCTAACTCATTTTGAGTGTTGTTGTGTGCAATGTGGAGGTCATTCAATTGCCTCTCCAGGTCAGCAATCATGGCATCTCTAGTGGTCACCTCAATGGACAAGGAGGTCCTCTCAACCCCTATGTCACGGGCACGAGCGGACATGTCCATAGCAATGTTGAGCATCTCGCTCTGTGACCGTCCAAGAAGTGCCTGCAAACGGTGATACGCCCGCATCCACCTCATCATCAAGGCGGCTGCAGCGACGGGGTTCTCTGCCATCCTCAGAGGGGAACTAAGGTAACACCTCATCCAGTGGGGATCATCCGGCTGAGTCGGTGGGAATAATCCAAGTAACTGATGCTCAACCAACTCCTGGTTCTGAGCCACAAAGGAGCTAATGCCATTCAAGGCAGTTAGCTCGCACGTCGTCTCCATGTGGTGTCCGTGAACTTCCACCGTCCAAGTGGGGGAGCTAGGACACGGCGGGCGGCGATATACCACCAATCGCACACGGGAACGAGTCACACCGCGGTCCCGGATGATAGTCCTCTCATACTGTGGCGGTGTAGGGTAGTCAAGCGCCTGTAAAACCGACCACAAGATGCTAGGGAAGCCTTCCCATCCTAAGCAATCAGAGAAGGACACGTCGTTGGGGTAGCTAGCCAGGTCAGCGAGGGCGTCCATCTGAACCAAAAGAAAAAGGGGCAAGGGTGAGAACCGGTTAGCGCCAAAGAACAAAAACAGATTCTGTGCAGGGTGGTAAAGATTACAAAACTCGAAATCTACAAGCTCAAAAATTCCCAAATTTGGCCAGAACATTGTTTAAGTAATTCCTAACAAGTTTCATGTTGGAGGTTTGAGCAGAAACTGTCGTTAAGATGGTGTAAAAATTCAATTTTTTTCTCACTGTCCCCAGAAATTTCCAGCAGACAGGGGGTTACCATTTTCAGCAAAACTCCAATTTTACTGAACCATTTTCGTTGAAATTTCTACAGCGTATACTTCATAATATTTATGACAACTTTCATGTTGAACACTTTTTCATTTGACAACGTTTTCAATTTCGAATTAAGGGTGCAAACAGATTGTTCTCAGCAGGATTTTTGGGTTGTGATTTCAATTTCTTTGACGGCGGTTCAATTCGGTCATGAGTTAAAATTCGATATTAAATCAGTGAGATGCAATGCATGAGCGGCCTATTCGTTCTCACCAACACACATGCCAATAAACTTTTGGCTTACGAAGTTAGTGCCGGTGGCTAGGCAATATCCGTCTCTCCCTATATTATCTAGCCGAACTTTTCTAACCGTTTAGTCATACGGAATCGCGGTTAGTGTACCTGCAGAAAATTCCATTCCAGAGCATGTATAATCAACCTTTCGTGCCAGCACTCACGAAAGCGTCTCCATTCATTACCACCCACTATAGAGGTGGCACCCGAACGTTTAACATTGAACGGGCAATGTTCATATGTCACCAAGGCAACATATTGACAGTTTCATACGCTATCGACATAGCGTATTGACTTTGTGCCGCCATCATATTTGCATATGATGCCGTGGTACGCTACAGCAATCACCGTACCTTGCGCCCACCATGCTATTCTAGTTTCATACGCCGTCACAGCGTATTGACTATGTGCCGCCACTATATTTCATATAGTGCCGTGGTACGTTACAGCAATCGCCGTACCTTGCGCCCACCATTGCGTAAAGTAAATGACAGAATGAAATGTGCTGGAAGTCAGTATAATATACTATTTGCCACCTATCATATCGTGATCCCTTAACCCACATAGGCTTCACGCTCTAGGTAACATCCTTAGCGGTCCTAATAATAACCTTCCTTCGCGAGGCGCGGCGGAAGTACGAGTTGGCAAATTTTATTCAAAAAAATGTTTATTAAAGGTTTGTTGCTCTCTCCGGTGCACTGCTTCGGCTCTGATGCCAGCTGTGGCGGTCCACTCCGAAATTATTCCAAGTTAAGTGCCTTGGGACCACTAATCATGTAGTCAGGCACTTAATCCGGAATAAGCTGGAGCGCCGTCGGATTAAACCCGATTAAACCACGTACTTTTCTTAATCGAAACAACAGCACGCCCACACGAAGGTGAGTTCCAGAGATTACAACATTCCACAAATTAACTTACACAAATAGGTATCACAGTTATTACAAACCAAGTTCAAATTTAAATCAGAGTACGAAAGTTTTGCAGCGGAATAAAAGTTTCATTACAGCGGAATTTTAAGTTCATAGCACCGAACGAAAGCTAACGACGATACAAGTAACACCGTGCTGAAGCCTGCCACGATGCTACTCCTCTCGATCCTCGGCAGTGGACGGAACCCATTCGATGTGCCAGCCAGGTGGAACCTGGGTAGGCCAAGACAAGGCATCGACATCCAAAGGTGTACCTGTAAATCATTGCCACAAGCAAGGCTGAGTATACTAATACTCAGCAAGGCTTACCCGTCGGGTGAAAACTACATCACCGACATCTAGACAATGAGAGGCTTTTGGCTGGTGGGTTTGTTTGCCAAAAAGCAACTAAAGTAAGTCCTTGCTTTCAATTTTAGCATCATATTCTAGTAAATTTAACCATTCTAGATTAGCATCCTCTCTAAGCATACAAGTGGTGCAATACAATTTAATTCAGACAACAAGTTCATGTATCTCATAATTTCACTTGTTACTCAATGTAGCAAGGCGGTCAAGCAGTCTCATTAACCGCGAGAAGCGGACAGTTCGAACCGAATTTCTGCTACCTGGCCAGGGAAAACCCAACATACACGGATACTATGCTTGCTATAAAAGGTACAAGCGTTTCCCAACCTTTCCCATCGATCCACAATTCGGAACCGGGTCCATTTCCTTAGGATAAAGGTTTACTGCTTCACTCACAGTCTCACGCATATATCCACAAGTGTACGGCAGGGGAAAACAAAGTTTCCAAGGAGAGATGGCTATCGGCCCTAGCTGCTTCAATCTGGTACCGGGCTTACCGGCTCCCATATACCGGCATGCATGTGGTACGTTCAAAAACTTGACACACTCAACTACACATTTCGACCTTAAATCAATTATCATACATGGACGGGAGGTCTACATCTATCATCCCGCCCGTCAATCCTTATGATTCCAACATAAGTAAAGACAAGCAATTCCTATGTCTCGCGAGTGACAGGAAATCACTCGACTTGTAACGGACCTAAAGCAATGCCCTATCGATCCTTTCATACTAGTGTTGCAATTCATAGGTACTAGGAAATGTGCAGCTAAGGTATTCAATCAACTCCTTGAAACGTAAATGCACAAGCATAGGAAAATTTATAGATGCATAATTTTAAAGTCAGGTCATGCTCCGGGGCTTGCCTTCTTGCTCAAGCTGGGGGTTAGCCTCCGGGTTGGTCGCTCTTGCACCGGCACCTTCCTCCGGGACTTCTCCCTCGTCTGCGGGAATGAGGTGGTAGTTGCCGTCCGGGATGGCGCCTTCTACATGAGATGCATAACTTAAGGCGGCTGCCTAAAGATTCTATGGCTAAGGCCTTTGAAGGCCATATTCACCTAGACATGCTTAAGCATTACTATTCTCTTCACAAAAACAGGGTAGAGATGTGGGAAAAGTTTTATTTGACTTCGATGGTGATTGTGTACATATATAAAAGAGTTCTATTTACTACTTTACAATTTAGGGTGCCGTTCTGAAATTTCAGAGTCCATCCATTTTATTCTAACTAATTAACCAAAAATGTTATTCTTTTATATAAATCAATTTTTCCACCTAGATTCTTTCCTATTTTTGTTTCTCCATTTGTGCTCAACATTTTTACCTATAAACTTTATGACAGCTACTGGAGTATAAGAGCTAAGCTCACTCCAAAATTTAGCTAATTTTGAGCTACACATAATTTATTAAAAATATATTAAACAGCTATGTGCTTAAGTGAAATAAATTCATATAAAATTGAAAATTCACCCATTTCAGGAGATTTTCCTACCAAAGCTAGTCATAAGCATGAGGAGGGTTCTGGCCAAGTGGTGGCTCAAAATAAGCCTTGGACAGTCCTCAAAAATTTTCTATCCAAAAACACATATTAATTTATTTGCTAGCCTACACAGAGCAAAAATTAAGTTTTTCATTTTTAACAGGTGTGCTAACAAGTTTTTAGTCCTCTGGAGCAAAATGGTGATTTTTGACTGCACAGATTATTTTTAATGATTTCTGCACTGCAAAAAGACAGAAATCACATTTTAATTCATAACTGGAGCTACAGTTCATATTTTTAGGTCCCCTTTGGACACAAGCTGTCCAAAGTCACTACACACAACATATCCAAAGATCAACCCTAGCGGAGCTCTGGATTTGAAATGGTGCACAACTTTCAATTTCTACAGTTTGAATTTTAATTCAAAAACAGTTCATCAAAAGCATACACATGTCTAAAGGAGATTGTAGTTTAGACTCTCACGAATCCAGGGAGTATTTTTGTGCATTTTTCTGATTTTTGTACGATTTTTAATGGATTTTACAAGATTCGGGAAAAACAATTCTAGATTTAAGAATCTTTTCCCTCAGGGAACCCTAGAACTTTCAAAACTTCACGAACAAGTCCCTGGACTTTTGCACAGAGGCCCCTAGACAAACGAAGACGATGAAGTTATGCCCTCGGCTCTCGCCGGAGTTGCGCCGGCCAAACGGCGGCGAACTAGACTCGGGGAAGTGGGGGAAAAGCATCCTGGGCTCACCACGAGTCGGTTGGGGACGGTTTGGAGGCCGGGGATGGTCGGAGTTTTGCCGGCGACGAGGTAGTGGCGGCGTGGCCGCCGCGGCTTCTACGCCGGTGAGGTCGGGGGCGTTCGTCGAGGTTTGACGGGTCCTAGAGCACCAGTGGAGCTCGAGGAAGCTAATGGCGTGCTCGGTTGACCTCGGGGACGGCTCGGAGTAGGGTCTCGACGTGCGGGTGCTCCGGCGGCCGAAAATCGCGATTTGGGGGAAATCTCGAATTCTCGCCGGAGAAGTGACAATAGCTTGGGGAAAGTGGGGGGCTTTGGAGCTGAGGTAGGGGGCTAGCTTCGTGCGGGACGAATTTGGAAATGGGGGAGTGTAGACGGGGAATTTCTCGGAGAAGCTCGGCTCGGTTCGCGCGGCGCGAGGAAGAAGACGACCGAGCGAGCGCGGGGAAGTGGAAATGGCGAAGTGAGCGAGTGAGAGGAAGGGTGTGAGTGCGCGATGGAGTGCTTGGCCACGCAAGGGAGGCACTGTGTTGCCTCGGGAGCGTGCGAGCGCGCGGCGCGGCGCGAGCAGGCCGCCATGAATGCGGAGCGAGCTCGGGCAGCGCGCGAGCGACTAGACCGGGCGAGGGGATCCTCGAGTGACGTCGGGGGATCATCAACAGTGCATTTGGCGCGGAGTGGAGGAGAATCGCGGCCTGCGGAGCTGCTCAGCGCGACGCGCGCGCGCGCGGCCACGGCGGCGCTCCGACCGCATGATGGCGTTCGCGCGGCGCGAGGCGGAGCGGCTTGACGACGGCGAAGTGACGGCTCGGGAGGGGCGAGACAAGAGCTAGGCGACAAGCGCCAGCGTCCGCCGCGGCTCGGCCAGCTCGGCGCCGCCTGCACCGCTCGTCGGCCACGTGGCGGCCGAGCTCCGGCCAGCGCAGGGCGCGCCAGGGGCACTGTAGCTTGCCCGTGGAGCTCCGTTTTCAAATTCGAATTTTCTCCAAAAATTTGAACTGAACTTGGAAAAGTGTAAAAATAAAAGTTAGAGTTTGGAAGATGGGACACAACTTTCTTTTTGGGGTGAACCTGAAATTCCAAATTTTTCAAGCTCAAACAACCCAATAACAAAATGGTGCCCAGAACGGTAATTCGAGTTTTTGCGGGACTAGACTGCAAAATTTTCAAAAGTTCCCAACAGTGACTAGGGTTTATTTGTGATGACAAACAACTTTTATTTTTGGAGATTTTCAAGTTTAGTACAAAACTCTCGAGTTTTCAGTTGGGTACCAAACAACCCTTGTTTTTGAATTAAAATTGAATTTTTGATGGATTTTTGAATTTCAACCCATCATTCCCTATTGCATTGATTTTAATTGCACTTTTTAATTCTTTTGACATCAGAGATGTCACAGCCTCTTGGGTTGAGAAAAATGGTTGGCCTGCCCTATGTGTAAAGCTTACTAACTATTTTAACGGTGACCAAAAGTTAGTACCAAAATAGTCGATGGTCGTGAGTATCCATTAAAATTCAGTGCAAAAGGAGGCACTAACTATTTCGGTGCAGGCATAAAGATGACACGAAAAATAGTCGATGCTCTTGCGTCAGAAGTAATGACTATGGGGGTTGAAGGGGCTATTTATACCCTTCCTTCTCCCATATTTGAGCACTCTTATCACCCGAATTACAGGGCTTAGAGCAAAATTTCTGACCATTGCAAGGTAGACTAGATCAATAACAACTTCTCTGAATCTTTTAACAATTGGGTCAAACAAGTGAAAGACTTGCAGATTGTGGAGTTGCATGACACTACAAGGCAAATGATCATAGCCAAGTTGGAACTGAGAAGTAATATTGCCATGAAAATGGAGGGCAAAATAATCCCATCTATTATTGAGGGTCTAACAGATCAAGGCAAAGCTATCAAGGAATGTGAGGTATTAAAGTGTGAACATGGCACTGTTGAACTAAGTGCACCAATCAACTTGGAGTTGAAAACATGCAGCCGCCTGGCTTGGCAAGTTAGTGGAAAACCATGTAGACATGTTTTAGACTTTATTGCAAAACTTAGTAGAGAGGTGCACATGGATGACTATGTTCATGAATACTTCTGTATTGACAGGTTTAAAAAGGCTTATTCTGGTGTGTTCAATCCAATGACATCAAAGCAATTCTGGCCATGTGTTGATCTAGATTATAAAATCAAGAAGCCAATATTGAGAAGAAAGCTTGAGAGACTGAGGAAATCTAGGATCAAGGCATCAGACAGTACAAAGCAAAAGAGGTGCTTAGAATGTCTGGAACTAGGTCATATAGCCAAGAATGATGCTCTTGTCTTCTGACAATGCATTAGAGGAGGGAAGCAATGATCCTAGTGCTACAGAGTACAGGTGCATCATCAACAAGGCCTAACATGGTGGGGAGAGGTAGAGGTAGGGCTACAATGACATCACATATTGAATCATCCAAGTGATGCATTCCTTCTAAACTGTACAGATTCATACGCAAGATGATTGCAATAGTTACTGAGACATTTTTACTCTAATGTTTTGAAGTGCTAGTCCAAGTCATATTGAAGGGGAAACACCACCAACAGGAAGAGGAAGAGGAAGAGGAAGGGGTGTTTCAAGGCTTGCTGCATACTTCAATGCCTAGAAATGACGTTTTGATGCTTAAATGTGGCTTAGTCTTGTACTGCATGCGATCTGGGCATATTTTGCCGTGTATTGGAGGTCTCATGTGATCTGGACATTCACTCACTTATTTTGCACTTATTTTGTAGTGCTTAAAATGATGGTGATCCACCAGTATGTTTTAGGTTGGATTATATGTGGCTTGGACATGTGACCTGTATGTTCCTAATGGGTCCCTAATGTATTCTGTGACAAAATATTATGCTTAATGTGATTGTGCGATGCTTAAATATGGCATGTACATTTTTCCCATCCAAAAATATGTTGTGTCATGATATTCGAAAAATATTGTAGTTTGCTATTTTTACTAAAGTTTATGGTGCCATTTGCTTGTATCTTTTCAAAACGAGTCTTAAAGATGCAAATTCACCTTGCTTCTACGTCATCCATGTCAGGAGTATTTATGTCTTTTCTGTTGACACTGTGGGCTTCACATAATAGGGGCTACTGGATGCTAGGATTCAAAAAACGGGGGCAAATATGCAAAGTAAAAAAAAAAAGAGGCAAATCGTATAGTAAGAGGTAAAAACGAGGATTGTATTGCAATTGGCCCAAAAAATAACTACTCTTTTTAAAAGACCATGGCACCATCCATAGAAGGCGTCATGCCGTCATCCTTCACAATCCACACTTCTTCCACCTCTGACATGGGCAGTTAAGCCTCGACGACTCTGTCAAGAGTCCCTGACAAGAACTTCTCATCAGCTTTCACACAAATCTTTCAACAAATCTTCGTCCTCGTTAATCTCCTGAAGAATCTTCATTGGACCTACTTTTATTTTGACTCTGAATCGGACCAGTCAGCGATAATTTAGGCTGAGGTTATGCAGGGCTCACTACGACTTCGAGTTTCTTGGAATATTTTGCTTTTATTTCGTTCACGAAACCTACATAGTTTTTGAACTGGAGAAGCTCAATGTAGTAGTAGTATTTGACAAGGTTGCGCACAAGAATTGGTCTGGGGAAAACAATTTACATACCAAAATGTGGAAAAGGATTGTCAATATCCATATCGCATCAGGTTATTAATACACAACTGAGTATCGCCACGGTCCCTGCTATATCTCCTACTTACATCGCAGCTAGTCTCACTAATAACAAAAAAACATTAAAATCAAGAGGGACGACACTAATATTAATCGTGCTGGTTCGTGGGAGCTCTCATGTACAAATATGGATGGCCCTGGGCTGCTGCTGCTTGCTGCTTCGATGAATACGCCAGTATGCAAGGACCAGGTTCCCACAACAGAAACCTTGCCGTGACATGTATTCATCTAAACAACTGTTGAATTCGGAGGCGTGATGCCACGTTCCAAGTAATATGCCTTCTCCGCATCAGCCAACCTTGTTTGAAATATTCCCCATTCTTTTCTGCAGCGTGCTCTTACCTGCGGTGCACATCCAAGTTAAACAGTAAGAACAAAAACCTCATGCATGCATACATGTTGGATGCTGAGCAGTCCAAAATTCATTAATCAGTAAGATGTCTTACCCCTTCCCATGGTGCTCTTCCATTATCTGATTTGCCCTGGTTCCCAAGTGAAGGAACTGCTTGATGAACAATCCATTGAGCATCAACAACTCCAATCTTCTCATGAGCCGGCTGTTTAATAAAAAAATAAAAAAAATGTTTCCAGATTAGTAAAATGAGCATGGCTCAAAATAGCATCTCAAGAGGAAGTCACAGTAATTGAATTGGGAATCATTGTGGATGCTGCTATCCTGAGAGGGAGGGGGCATGAACTGCATTGGCTAAGACCTGGGTTGGAAAAGAAAATGTTGACGTGAAATATTATGCATGATAAAGGCAGGGAATACCTCCACACATTTCCTAAGAGCAAAGTCAAGACCCCATCCATGGACCAAGTCATTCTGCATAGAACAGTGCGTGAGCATATACCATTTTAGGCAACTAATGACTTAGACTGTAATGTCACTTCACCTGAATCATATGCCATACACAGCGCCAAGCATTTCTGGAGAAAACTGTTGCCATAATTTCAACAAATCTGCACACGAAAGTTGAACATGAAGGATGACAATCAGACAATGAAAATTAAATACATAGCAAATGTTTGGCCCTACGCTGCGCATGGTGGAAGATGTGGATCAGTGCACCAGCCTGGTCTCTCCTCAGTTACTCTGTAAGGAAAAATATTGCTAAGAAAAGTGGCCAATCATTAAGGATTGGAAACAAAATATTGATCTGCAGCTCACTTGTGAACTTCTTGGTCACCACGACGCTTAGTCATCTGCCATGTTAGTCCTCTATCAGGTTGCAAACCAGGCTGAGAGATTTCCAGCCCATGCTTTTTAACAAGCTCAATGTACCTGGAAAATAGCATGGATGTGACCTTAGATCAAAATGAACACCTTCTGAGCAGAAAGAAAACAAGAATGTAATATGTAATGCTTACTTCTCTGCATTGAAATGCTCAACACCTAGATCCTCATCCCAGATGAAAATGTAATCATATCTGGCAACAACATCTGGATGCAAAAATCTCTTTGCATACCACCTTAAATAAACAAGACAAGTGTATCATCTGAATTTTTGTTGTTAAAATTCCATTGAGAAGGGTAGTCAAATATTCCATTGAGAAAGGCCATGCAAAAACAGTTGAGATTAATATTAGCAATAACATACCATTTAGTCTGCTTCATGACGCTAACATGGATGGCCCTTTTAGACCACTCAAACTCATCCCATTCAGTGGTTCGACCATCGTAATGGAATAACATAATGGTGAACTTATCTGAAAACTATAAAAGAAAATTATATGAATTAAGGAGAAATGTACCGCATGCCCTCATGCGCATTTCAAATAAGGTGACTATAAGTTCACTTGGATGCCTGATCTAGTATACATCAGTTTCAGGGTTGAACAAGATTAATCATGTAAGTTATCAATCTGTCAGTTACCTTTTTTACCGCTGCATTAATATTTGCCTTTTGCCCAATCCCAACAGTAAAAGTAACAAGATATCTTGGTTCGCTAGTAAGGTCCTGATGAATAAACATATTTTAGGAATTTAGATCATATGAGAAAGAGGGTAAGAAAACTTCCAATCAAAGGAAGAAATTACAACAGGAGCAACCACCAACCTCACTAGGATCACCCCATAATCTTCGAGGATAAAGATCTGTTTCAGAAACAACAATGCCTGGTGGAAGTCTTTCAGCGCCTTTTGGGTTTGTAGGAACATAAATCTGCACACAGAATTGTGCAATTCTTTAAAGGAGAAACCACATTCTTAAGCTAAAGATGTCAGCTGCGGGACTGCATGTCAACAATTGGTTGATGGTCGTGTTTATAGTTCAAAAATGAGCCACAACTTCCATTGAAGGCCATGGCTGGTCTACCTTCAACATAGCCAAAAGACCCCTACTTTTACAACCTTGACAGGATCTAAAAATCTTCCACAATGCATGAAACACGGTAGCAACATAAGTACATAACAGAACAAACAGGTGTGGACTACAAAATAACAAAATATGAGACCTGCCTCAAGCAGTGCCAACAAAAAATACAACACATGACAATATCAAAGAACATGATGTACTAGTGTGTTGACGTACCTTGGGGATTTCATCAGATTTTGAATCAGAATTGTTCTTTTTACGATTATTTGCAGATGCCCATGCATGATTCAACAATGTCTGGGTTGTGATGCCAGAGTTCCTATCTTCAATGTAGGAGATGATACTTGACGGGAAGTGAAGCTGCAAGGGGTTGTGATGCCCATTCAGATTTTTTTGCGCTCTAAACAAAGTAAATGAGACAAGAAAACAAGAGAGGCAATTCGTCCACTTTACCTTGGTTATGTTGACTGTTGGGAACGAGATCCCAAACAAGTAGCCCAGCATGACACCGACAACTGCTGAAAATATGAGCCGCATTCCCTCATTTGACCTTGGCATGCTGCTGATGACAAACATTGAGAAAAGAAAATTGTTTCACATTAGACATCGTTGTAGTTAATTGTATGTACATGTTAAATAAGAACTACTTAAAAGAAAGGTTGTAGATGTCGTACGGAACATACCTGCGGCCAATGCCATTAGGAGGTTTTGCCATAAGTAGCTGGGAAGGTCTCCTTTTGCTAGCAGCACGAATTTATTTGCAGAAAATTACAAGCCTTATTGAGGAAATTTAATGTGCTGCAGCTGTTGGCCCAAAAGGAGGAAAAAGAAAAACAAATCAGGGGTGTCTAGAGTAGCACAAGTGGTCCGAACATTCAAAGACAAGTTACAACTTACAATCAAGCAGGTTTTTCTTTTTTTAAAAAAAAACAACCAAGCAGGTTTCTTTTTCCTAGACAGAACAATCATGCAGGCTATGATGCGCAGAAGCAGACATTATTCTCTTTGTTATTTTCAGCGATTATGCGATCAATCTTAATACCGTAACAAACTAAGCGACTTGGTCCAACAAGAGACCGCGTTAAGGCTTGAGAAGACCTGGACGGAATCTCGCAGCAAAGATTTGAATTTGAATCCAGCCGCGAGGAAAAGATTTGGATTTGAACCCGTCTAGACGAATTACAGAACGGAAGAATCAACCCACGCTTACCAACAAGAAGAAGGAATCAGCCGGGAAACCGATTGGATCTCCGCTCCTTTCTCCACAGCAGAATGGCGGAGCGGAGGGCCAGCGAGGACTAGCACGGTTGCCCGCGGTGGGCGATGGTGAGGAAGGCAGCGCGACGGCGCAAAGGCTCAGCCGGAGGGGGAGGCGTCCCACAGCGCGACGGGGAGATAGAGGCGGACGGGCGGGCAGCGGTGCGGGGCGGCGGCGGGCTTGACGCGGGCGATGAGACGAGGTGCGAGGACTTGTCCGGGTGGGGGGGATGACTAGAGGACTAGTACCAGCAGCATGCTACAGCGAGGACGGGGGGATGGGCAGTAATGGAATTGGGGATTGTTGGGCTGGGCAGCGCAGGATCTGGCTGTCCCACACATGGCAAGCAATCATTCACAAATCACCAGCGAGCCCAGCTGAGGTAACCCTGCTTACCAAGATGCTTTCCTGGGTGTTATTCTATGTCTCGAGTCTATGGAGACTGGGGCCGGCCGTGCCGTGTCTCACCTCGCTGTCCCAGTGTCCCTGTCCGGTGCTGTGGATTTTTTTTTCCCGAGATGCTTGCCCTCTAGAGAGGCATCGCATTGACCAAGAACGTATACAGTCACATAAGAAAAAAAAATGTTATATTTATGTCTGTTCGAGAAAAATAATCCAATGCTCAATAGTTATGGATAACATGAATGCAAAATATAGTTTTGAATTTTGCAATTTTTAATATAGATTTCAATCCATCAATTTAGCTCGCCTTCTAAAATATAGATTTCAATCCATCAATTCAGTTGCTGGCGAGGCAGAACCAAAATTGATTCATAACCCTGAACATAGTGTAAAATATTATTCTTTTATCATAGCTAGATGTTGTTATTATATTTACGGTAGTACCATATTAACTATCGGCTGAAGGCATGTCTCCTTTGCATTCCATCGGTGTGCCCGAGCATGTGGAGACCATCGGTCCTGCTTTGTTACTATGTTCGTGGTCCTTATGGGACAATAAAAATTTTATACTAATAAAATACTTAGATTGCATGATAACATAACTATATTAAAGAAAATTAAATACTGTGGCTAAGTGTTGCGACGGGTAATATGAGTATGTATATTTGTACAATAGTTAGTCCTTATAGGAGCACCCCTTTTTTCTAAAAAAAAATAATTATAATGAGCTATCCATTTTTCGTCAACTCAAGATCAGTGATGATGACAAAAGGTAAAGTTGCTATCATGTGTAACAAAGCCTAACAAATGGTTTCCCAACTGAAAAATCATTTTAAATATTCCATAAAACTATTTAAATGTTTGATTCACTAGAAATATCCAAACTCCGTAACTTACAAAGACCAGAGCTGCCATCCCAAGTTCAAACTTCACATTGAGACTATTTGTAAGGAAAATGGCCCCATGGTATTGTTTGTGATTTTAGTGATTGATTGACAACATAATCATTGGGACTAACAATTTGTCTAGATGATATTTGTAGACATTTTGTTCTCCTTTAATTTTCCTTTCATTTAGATTAGGCTAGGTTAGTTCTGACTCATAAACATCATCTTAAACACTTCTAAAATCAACACATTTAGTGCTTAGATAAGCATAGCGGTCATCGTGTTCCACGGATTGATAACCTTGGGGACATCTCTAAGAGAAAAGGTACAACCGACCCGTGAGCTTGCAGTTAATAATTGATGCGGCTAAGTGCAGTCAACTAGCTATTCTGGCGCCATTGCCGGGGAACAAGATAGTATTGCTACGTTTATCTTTGTATTAATTTTGTTGATTTCTAACCCCTAATATTTTTCTACAACTTTTTTCTCTTTTTGTTTTGTTTTCTTTGTCTTTGATTGACTAGATGGCTCTTCTCGTTCGTACAGTGGAGGAGGAGAAGTCGTTGAGAGATTATGCGAGTCTGAGAGTGGAGGACTTTAATATACAAGAATCGGATTCAACGCTCGAAGTCATCGAGTATGAGATCAAACATCAAATCATCAAGATGGCGGCCGAAAATCCGTTTAGAGGAGAAGAGACAGACAATCCATATAGGCACATCAAGTGGTCACGATGTTATGCAATACGGTGCAACAAGATGGAGTCCTGTTAGCATGGTTCTGATGGAATCTCTTCCCATATTCACTCGCGGAGAAGGCAAGGCGGTGGCATGAGCTAGCATCCTTCGAGGTGAAAGGAAATTGGGATGAGATGATGAAGAAGTTTTGTGAGAAGTTCTTCCTGTTGTGCAAGGTTCATCACATCAGGAAGCAAGTGATCAACTTTAAGCAAAGAGAAGAAGAATGGATCGATCAAACTTGGGATATATTCAATGACTTGATTGAGCAAGGACCTAAGCTAGGATTTTTCAGTGATGTACTCTTACAACATTTTATTTTTTTTTTCCCTAACCTCTGAGTGTGTGAAACTTGTTCAAATGTGTGCAGGAGGAGATCTCATGGAGAAAACACTTATGGAAGCCACCCAACTCCTACAAAAAAACTAGCAAGGGGGTGGCAATGTGTAATGATTGGGAAATGTGAGATTCGGCAAGCAACGTGAAAGAACAACAACCGGTGAAGCTTGCTGAAATTTCATAAAAAGAAGTCCCAGAGCCAAGCAAAGACAACCGAAGCATCGAGAAGACATGGGAGTAACCCACTAAGATGATGCAGCGGTCCGAGGATCGGTGGAAGAAGACTCGGGCGAGGAGGCAAGGGGCTTGGAGAATGCCAAGTCGTTGAGGAACTTCGATGAGATGGATTGAATTCCTATTGATCTTGGAGATTTATTCAATAAAATAAGACCTCATCCAAACAAGAAGAGATCAGCGAGAGCTATAGAGCCAGATTTCCCCTCAAATCCTCACATGGGGTATGTGTTGGAGCAAAGATCGGCCGGGGAAATCATTCGTAGACTCTTTGAAGAAGAAGGGAAGATCGACGACATGCACATTGAAGAAGCAAGAAGAATTTTAGGCGTGAAGAGCGAGTCATCGCCCTTCACATGCATCGCCAAAGTTTATGCAATCGGGAGTGATCACGATGAAGGTATGGCATTGCTCAACTCTCGTTTAAGTTGCATGATTAAAGAGAAGGTTGTACAAGGAGCTTTATGTGACATATATAGGTGCTCATGTTAGTGTGATCATCTAGGATTTATGATGAATTCTTTGATGAAAATTCTATCCTTGCCCCTACGAACATTAGATTAATAATGGGAGATGATAGAATTTCTAGGCCTTTGGGAGTGGTTAATAATCTAGGTGTCACCATGGTGAATAAAATCATTCCAATCGATTTCTTCGTGCTTGATTCTTGTGAGAATGGTCATGATGATGTTATCCTTGGTAAACCCTTTCGAAAATTGGTTAACACAATTCTTAACATGGGAAAGGGCATTATAACACTCGAGATAGATGGAAAACATGAATTTGATTTTCGTCCAAATGCCTATGGAACTTCACCTCTACCTCTTGATAACGAAGTGGTAGAGAGGATTTGTTTTGTTGACTCATCTAGGGACCCTCTCCAATGAGCATTGGAAGGCGGTGCTTTGCAAGAAGATCACGATCAAGAGGTGGTGGATGCAACCATAGGCTTACTAAAAGAAGATAAGATTGAGGAGATCAGGGATCTACACCGTGAAGTGAAGGAGGTGCCCGAAGTTGACTTGATTTGAAGCCATTGCCTAAAAGGGTTGAAGTATGAGTTTCTAGAAGACAATAATAAGACCTACCTGGTGATTGTTAGTGATGAGTTGAAGCCCGAAGAAGCTGACAAGTTGCTGAATTTATTAAAGAAGCACAATAAGGAAATTGGTTACTCCATCAACGATTTAAAAGGGATTAGTCCGGCGTTTTGCACCCACCGGATCCAACTTGAGGAGCAACACAAGCCCGTGGTAGAACATCAAAGAAGATTGAGCCATGCTATGCGAGATGTGGTGAAGAAAGAGGTCATCAAGTTGTTGGACGCCGGGATTATCTACCACGTCCCTCATAGCGAGTGGGTCAGCCCCATACATTGCATGCAGAAGGAAGGAGGGCGGTCGTGAAGAATGGGACGGACCAATTGATTCCGCAAAGAACGATCACGGGGTGGAGGATATGCATTAATTATAGGAAATTAAATAAGGCGACAAAGAAGGATCAGTTTCCTTTGCCATTCATCGATGAGATGCTTGAGAGGTTAGCAAAGCATTCACACTTTTGTTACCTTGATGGATACTCGGGATTTTTTCAAATACTGTTGACGCCAAAAAATTCTGGTCATCGACCGACTGAGACTTGGCCAATGGAAATCCCTCGTCATCAACAATGACACACGTAGTGTGTGGTGTGCCAGTCAGCTTGATCATTCAGCTGACCAGGTATACGATGGCATCGTACCAGCCAATTAATAGAATAAGGATGGCGGGCTGATACGACTGTGACACCATTGAGTTTCTCATCTTATTGCAGCGAGAGCTATCAGCCTATAAAACTTAGAATAATACTACCAATATTTCTAGGTTAAACCACAATGATGCGCCTAGAGGTTACAATCTAGAAATATGAGTAGCAATAAATTAATCTTAACTTCACAAGCCGATAGTCCTATCCACAATAAAACTAGATCTCAATAGCACAGTAACCAAAACTAAGATGCAACATGCTATTAAATAATCTATCGTCTATTTCAATAAAAGAGAAGCTAATCCAAGCCAATTTAATACTAAGACGATAGATGAAGCCGGTGCAATCTTAATCAAGGCGGGATAACTGGTGGATACCGTAGACCGAGACGAAAGCGATGCGCTGTAGGTCGAAGATCCACGATATCCGATAACTTGGTGGAACGTTGGGCTTACCCCTTTACCGGCGATAGATCACAATGTTGTGCAGCCCCGCATTGAGTGCCAAATTCCACCAATGATTAAATTAAAAACATTACGGAAAGGTAAAAGCTGAAAGGTAAAGGGTGGCGATACGCCGAGGTATATTGATCATGTGATAAATGATTACAATGACCCTGGTGTTGACGACCAAAAATGGCAAGAATGCTGATCTAGCTCAACAGCCGGTCTAACCGCCTGTAACAAGCGGTCTGACCGGCTGTACCCTGTAGCCGGTCTGGCAATGTGCTAGGCGGTCAGACCGCCTGTACAGCCGGTCTAGACCACCTGTAGTAAAGTGCTAAAAATATGAGTTTGACTCCACCATTGCGTAGGGCTCGTCGAGAAGATCAAAATGCATATGTGGATTGCCTGATTTGGACTCCGGATGAGAGAGTTATGGCTCTGTCAAGGATCCACCCTGGGCCCAGGCGGTTAGACTGCCTGTACAGGGGGTTAGACCGCCTGTAGCAGTTCTAATCCGAATTAGAGTTGTATTTTGATGGGACTTTATTATGGAATTGACTCCACACGGGGCAAGACCTCCCCACCCTATATTATGAAGGGCCGTGGCCGATTGAGAACCTCTACCCAATCGTACAAACATATCTATCTTTACTTTTCATCTCAAACCCTAGCTTTTCCAACCTCACTTCTTCTTCCTTCTTCGTCTCCATGGCGTTTGAGGACGTTCTAGGTGGCCTTGCCGACCTTAGAACAACCCTAGGTTCGTTGCCTCCGACGGGGTCCCTCCCAAGGCGAAGATCGTAGGCTTTCGCGGCGCCTCTGCCTACAGGCGGTCTGACCCCCTTTGACAGGCGGTCTGACTCCCTGTGACAGGCGGTCTGACCCCCTATACAGGCGGTCTGACTCCCTGTCCAAAAGTTCCGACGAGGAGATTCTGGCTACCGCGCGATCTAGCGCTTATCGTGTGTTGACCCAAAAAGGCATCAACATATTTTGGCGACTCCGCTGGGGAAAAAGAATCTGGTTTTCATAACCGATTTATTCGACCCTAGCCCAATGGGATCCAAGATTGATCAAGATGATATCCCATCTAACATAGAAGATCTCGATGAGGAAGGACGTCAGAAGTATTTGATGCTTTTGGCACATCTCCAGAACGAGTTCTTGAAGGGCTTCAAGAAGGATCGTGACACGATCACACACGTTCAAGAGTTTGTGATGCCATCCTTCAAGATGAGCGGTGATAAGATTGAGGTAATCGACACTGTAAGTTCATCTTCACAACCGTCTTCCCCTATTGATACGGTTAGCCCGATTGTTGTTAATAGTATGCATAGTCTTGATGAACTCTCTGCACGTTTAGATCGACTAGAGATACTTAAAAAAGGGAAATCGGTTCGTAATAGTGATGTGCCTGTCATACCATGGTCTAATATTGATAATGCATTCTGTGGTATGTTACCTAATGCCTGTGATGGTCAGACTCTGCTGCTGATCCAGTTGCCCAGACCGAACACGGTCATTGCAATTGGATCGATGCTTACAGGCGGTCAGACCGCGGTACAGCCGGTCAGACCGCTTCAGCCGGTCAGACCGCCTGTACGGCCGGTCACATCCCCTCAGCGGCTGATCAGACCAATCTTTCTAGTACTGTGACAGTTGTTCCGGAGTGGCTTACACCGTTAGCCGTTATGCCAAATTCGGCTGCTGATAGCCGTGATGGTATGCTGGATGCGGTCAATGCTACGTACGAAACAATGTTGTAGGATTTAGCATCGGTTAAACAAGGTCAGGATGAAACCATCTCTCAATTTAGAAGATTTAAAGAGATGAAAAACCGTTGCTTTAATTTATCAATTTCTGATGTTGATCTTGCTCGATTATGCTTTAGAGGATTAAAATCCTCTATTAGAGAGAAAATTGATAACTGTGATTATCATTCGGTTGCTCAAGTTCACATTAGAGCTGAAGTGGCTCAAAACTGAATGAATAAAGAAAAGGAGGGTCTTAAATCATGTCGGTCTAATATGCATGCTATTGATTATAAATCTATTGTTTCGACCGATAATGATAATAATGTTAATAATGCTAAATTTACATGGCCTTCTAATGTTGAAGCTTATTCTTGTTCATCTCTTAAGCCGGCTGATAAGAGTCCGCAAGAAGAATTGAAATTTACATTTGATGTATCTAAATGTGATCGCATTTTTGATGAATTGCATAAACATGGATACATTAAGATTTCTCATGTTATACCTGCATTGGAAGAGTTGAAAAGGCATGCATATTGTAAATTTCATAATTCTTATTCGCATGCTATCAATGATTGCAATGTTTTCCGTCGGCAAGTTCAATCGGCTATAAATGAAGGCCGTTTGAGATTTCATAACATGCAGGTGGATAAAACTTCTTTCCCGGCCAGTACCTTGGACTTGCAGCAACCTAAGGTTTTGATTCGGCCGCATCAAGTTGAATCGACCAAAGGGAAAAATGTGGTGGTGGGAGATGAAAGACCCATTTTGACAGGGAAGGAATTGATCCGTGAAGTGACATGTGAGAAATCTTCTGATGGAAAGAGACATTCAAAGTCACATTGAGAGCCTCTGGACATGGGGGGCAAAGGTCGGTCGTTTCACCTGGACCGCAGCCATCTAGGTCTGCTCTACTACAGGCGGTCAGACCGGCTGCAGCAGGTGGTCCGACCGGCCGGGCGGTGAGACCGGCTGCAGCAGGCGGTCAGACTGGCCTATACCATGGTCGTCCAAAGGCACTGAAAACAAAGCGTTCAGAGGTTGGAGCTTCGAAAGTGAGTTTGGCTAATGGCAGAGGATCTGGTATAAAGCCAAAGGTCACCTTCGATATGCTTTTCGACAAGTACTCCAAGCAAAAGGCCGTTCTAAGCGATCAACCATTAAAAAAAGAAGTGAGATCATCTAAAGGTGGATCTTTCAGGCCAGTGCAGCATTATCATGTGTCTTGGGAATTAAGTCTGATATGGGACAACAATGGTGTGATGTGGGTGCCGTATCAGTTGGTGTCACAATATTCTTTGCATTCTGGATGGAGAGAACCAAGAAGACATGTTCTGGACAAGGTTGCACTACCCGTTCGTGACCGTTTGACTCTTCGTCAATCTGGTCAAGAGCATTGGCCCCAGGTGGTTAGACCGCCTGTTACAAACGGTCTAGACCGGTAGTCCAAGAAGAAGAAGACACCTCCTCTAAAGCAGGTGTATCGGCCTAAGAAGATGGAGGAGAAAGTTCAAGAGAAGAATGTGGACTCAGTAAAGGCTACTACACTTGATAGAGACAAAAGACCGATTGTTTTAGACAATCTGGTTGAGAAGTCTATGTCAGTGACTCCCACTGCTAATGGTCATGAGGTTAGCCGCAATGAGTCTAACTTTCTTCCTAGACGGTGTCCTCCAGGTTTGACTCATACGCAGAGAAGGAAACTTTAAAGGCTGCGTCTTCAAGAGAAAGAAGCAAGGGCCAGAGAAGCAAGAGCCAGAAAAGCAAGAGCTTTTCAAGAAGCATAGACCTATGCTTCCTCAGAAGAAGGAGTGGAGGGTTAAAAAGAACGATCAGCCGAAGCCAGCAGTACAGGCGGTCCAGACCGCCAGTTCTGCAAAGTCGACTGAGCAGGCGGTCTAGCCGGTCAGACTGGTTGAGGCAGACATACTGCCGGATGATGTTTCTTCTGCTCGCATAGTTTGTGATGACGAGTTGACATTGGTTCCCAGTGTTGAGGACGATGAACCACTTGTTGATTACAGTTCGTCACCAGAGCATATAGATATGGATGCTAATGTCCCATACTTGGGTGATTATATTCTTATGGAGGAAGATCCTGATCATCCTGATTTTGATCCTGAGGAAGCTATGTAGGTGTTCTTACTCCTTACTTCGGTCGAAAGATGATGCTGAATTTACTCGGGGGGCAAAACAGCAAGGAGCCTTTGAGGTAAAATCTTATATATCTTCGCCTCCGGTTCTTCGAGCACCTAGGAGAGAGGTTTCTTTCGAACTATATATTATGGCCGAAGAAAGCGATATTGGAGTTGTTTTGATTCAAAAGACCGAAGGGAAGGATTTTATTATTGCATATGCAAGTAAAAGATTATTGGACGCCGAAATGAGTTATGTTTTTATTCGTATACATCATGCTTATACCAGGTTGAGGCATTATTTACTATGAAATACTTGCATAATTGCTTGCTAAGCTGACATAATTAAATATATGTTGCATAGACCAAATATTGAGTGATAGAATCGGCAAATGGCTCATGCTTTAATTGAATATGATTTAGTCTTTGATTCATTGAAATTTATAAAGACATATCGTTGCCGATTTTATCATTTAACATTGATTAATGAGCAACTTAATTTAAATGTCGGCTATATTACTTTTACTCCATGCAATTTGCATTTTGATGGATCGGTTTGCAAAGGTGATTGTGGTGTTGGTGTTATTATTATATCACCAAACAATATTATTTTTGAAGCTCTTAACCGATTGGATCATAGATGCATAAATAACCAAACCGAGTATGAGCTTTATTATTCGGGTTGGAGATTTTACATTGCATGGAAGTAAAACATATAGAAGCTTGTGGTGATTCTTTTCTATTGGTACAACAAGTATCCAAAGCATATCAATATTTAGATGAATTTCTAAAATGTTTATCTAGATAAATGTTTAGACATTATAATTTGCTTGGATGAATTTGTCATTTATCATGTACCAAGAGAAGAGAATTTTAGCACTAATGTGTTGGCACAGCAAGCATCAGGCTATAATATTCAGAAAAGAAATTTTCGAGAAAAGAAGCCGATGTTTTGCGAAGCCGACATGCTTGCTCTAGGACAGGCGGTCCAACCGCCTGGTGCAGCCAGTCTAACCGGCCTGGCCGGTCTAACCGCCATGACAAGCGGTCTGACCGCCTGTGCCTCTGAAAAAACTGATTCGGCTGTGGATGCTTCTCAATCTGTTGAGACCGATGTTGGTATTTGGAAGGAGAATCTTATGATATTTGCAGGATACTAGTAGGTCAACGGATCGAAAAGTCCGACGATGGGCTTTCAAGTTTGCTTTGGTTGATAGTGAACTATATCGTCGGACCGCGGATGGTTTGTTCTTGAAATATTTAGATCCTGATCGAGCTAGATTAGCTATGACAGATGTTCATGAAGAAATTTGTGGTGCGCAACAATCGGCTTGCATGATGAAATGACTCCTTAGCGGGTTTATTCTTATTGGTTTACAATAATTGCCGATTGTTTTCGTTACTACAAAAGAGGTGATTGAGTTTATTATCAAGCATATTATACATGGATTTGGGATTTGTTTACCAATGAACATCATTCATATCTAAGGAGGCACGTAAGTTCATTGAATCCAATAATATTAAATTGCTCAATTCATCGTATGCTCAAGCTAATGGTGAAGTTGAGATTAGCAGTGAGGCATGTTTTTAGACATGGTTTTGCCAAAGTTGCTCCATATGGGTTTGTCTATAGTCAAGAAGTCGTTTGTTTTTTGAGTGACCGGCAAGCATTTGGAGGCTTTAGAGCAGGTCAAGAAAGAGGATAGCTCCAGCATGCAATAAGAAGGCAAAGGTCACATCCTTTCAAGTTGATGATTGCATGAATTTCAGTTGCCAAGAGCATTTGAATGTATTATCCAATTGTTTGGCAAAGTGTTTGAAAGGATTTTGCCAATGTGTTGATATCGCTCTTAGAATGAAATGGCCGACAATAGAGGGTCGCACTTAGACTGAATTAATGTTTGTTGAAAAGCAAGCTTTACCAAGAAACAGGGGGGCATATGTTGACGACCAAAAATGGCAAGAATTCCGATCTGGCTCAACAGCCGGTCTAACCGCCTATAAAAAGCGGTCTGACCGGCTGTACCCTGTAGCCGGTCTGGCAATGTGCCAGGCGGTCCGATCTAGACCGCCTGTACAGCCGGTCTAGACCGCCTGTAGGAAAGTGCTCAAAATATGAGTTTGACTCCACCATTGCGTAGGGCTCGTTGAGAAGATCAAAATGCATATGTGGATTGCCTGATTTGGACCCCGAATGAGGGAGTTATGGCTCTGTCAAGGATCCACCCTAGGCCCAGGCGGTTAGACCACCTGTACAGGGGTTAGACCGCCTGTAGCAGTTCTAATCCAAATTAGAGTTGTATTTTGATGGGACTTCATTATGGAATTGACTCCCCACGGGGCAAGACCTCCCGACCCTATATTATGAAGGGCCGTGGCCGATTGAGAACCTCTACCCAATCGTACAAACATATCTATCTTTACTTTTTATCTCAAACCCTAGCTTTTCCAACCTCCCTTCTTCTTCCTTCTTCGTCTCCATGGCATTTTAGGACATTCTAGGTAGCCTTGCCGACCTTAGAACAACCCTAGGTTCGTTGCCTCCGACGGGGTCCCTCCCAAGGTTACGATCGTAGGCTTTCGCGGCGCCTCTGCCTACAGGCGGCCTGACCCCCTTGTGACAGGCGGTCTGACCCCCTATACAGGCGGTCTGACTCCCTGTCCAGAAGTTCCGACGAGGAGATTCCGGCTACCGCGCGATATAGCGCTTATCGTGTGTTGACCCGAAAAGGCGTCAACACCTGGGTATATATTTATACCCTGAACTCTCGTAGATTCCTACGGCTGAAAGGGCTCAAAGCTGCCTGATCCCTAGACTCCAATAGGTCACGCCAAGTGACAGATACTGACTCTCCTACTTTAAAACAAAGGAAATATTAAGATATACGACTCTAATTTCCCATACAAAGAATCCTTGCTAATTAGGCTTCCTTTGATCGGCGTGCATGCTTGCCGTATCTTTTCCTAGCGCGTAGACCCGTCTCGAGGCATGAAGCATTACATTTCCTTGCTCGTGCGTCACATTGCCATGTTTATTCTTTAATCTCCTTGCTTAACCAATCCGATGAAGCCATTCTGGATTCTTTGATATTTAATTAGCCCATCCTCCATGCTAGCATCTTGAATACACGTATAGGCATATGCCAAACACTAATCCTGGTGACTTGATCAAATCGAATAATCCTGCCAAGAGTCATCACGTGTCAGCCTACGACTTCTTTCGATACGCAATAGCTGACTTCTTGTGTCAGCAAATTTAGTTATCAACAAATACCAATTCATCCGGATGATCAACAAAAGACAACTTTCACTTGCCCCTTGGAACTTTTGCGTACCAGAGGATGCTTTTGGATTGTGTAATGCACCCGCCTCTACCCAAAAAGGTGCATGATGGCCATATTCTCGGATTTCATTGAAGAAATTATGGATGTATTTATGGACGATTTCTTAGTGTATGGTACAAGCTTTGATGATCGTTTGACAAACTTAGAGAAGGTTTTTGCTAGATGTGAAGAGGTTGATCTAGTGCTGAATTGGAAGAAGTGTCACTTCATGGTGAAGCAAGGGATTGTTCCAGGGCATGTAATCTCTGAGAGGGGAATCAAAGTGGACAAAGCAAAGATTGAGACCATTGAAAAATTGCCACCACCCACCGATATCATGTCCCGAGGAGCTTTATTGGACATGCCATATTTTATAGGAGGTTCATACGGGATTTCTCAAAGATCACAAAACTGTTAACTCAACTTCTTAAAAAAGAGGTGGAATTTGACTTCAACCAAGAGTGCCCTTGATGCCTCTTGATCTCTCAAGAAGGCATTAGTGAGTGCACCGATCATGCAACCTCTGGATTGGAACCTACCCTTCGATATTATGTGTGATGCAAGTGATTACGCCGTGGGAGCGGTTCTTGGGCACAGAAAAGAGGGAAAGGTATGTGACATTTACTATGCTAGCAAGGCTCTTAATGAAGCACAAGTGAATTATGCAACAACAAAGAAGGAATTGCTAGCGGTGGTGTTTGCTTTTGAAAAATTCAGATCTTACATAGTTAATTCGAAAGTTATTGTGTACACCGACCATGCCGCTATTAAATATCTTTTGTAAAAAAAGGATGCCAAACCTCGGTTGATTCGGTGGATTTTATTACTTCAAGGTTTGATGTGGAGATCTGAGATAAGAAAGGCACGGAGAACGTGGTGGCCGACCACCTATTGAGAATGCATCGAGAAGATGATGGAAAGAAAGCTATCAAAGATCGCATGTGAGATGATCACTTAAATCGGGATATTCGATAAAGGTGGGTGGATGGAGGATATTATAAGAGCAATCAAAGGGATTACTCTATATCACTTAGAAAAAAGCAAGAAGCGGCAAATTTATGCAAAGAAGAAGAAATATTTTTAGGATGCTCCTTATTTATATAGATATGGGGAAGATGGAGTTCTTCGAAGGTATATCTCGGTAGAGGAAAGAGAGGAAATCTTGAGAAAATCTCATTTGGCACCCTATGGAGGACACTATGGACATTCAAGGACGCAAGCTAAAGCATGGACTTGTGGGTTTTATTGGCCTGACATGCATATGACGCGAAGAGGTTTGTTGCCATGTGTCCGGAGTACCAAAAGTTGGGTAACATTTCACAAAGAAATTACATGCCACCAAACTATAACTTGCAAATTGATCTATTCAATGTTTGGGGGATCGGCCATTCATGAACTCACATGGCTATGAGCATATCTTGGTGATGGTGGACTATGTCTCGAAGTGGGTCAAAGCTATACCTTGCCGCAAAGCGTCAATGGAGGAGTCCATCCAGATAATAAAATCGGTAATTTATCCTTTTTATGGTGTCCCAAGAGTCTTGATTAGCAATGGAGGCACTCACTTCATGGGCAAGGGGTTTGGAAAGGTTGTGTCCGAGATGGGGATAGAACATAGAGTTGCCATGGCCTATCACCCCCAAACTAATGGGCAAGCAGAGACATCCAACAAACAACTCAAGGGGATTCTCATGAAGACCGTAATTAAAGGAGGGACTGATTAGTCCAAGAAATTGGACGATGCATTATGGGCATATCGGACCGCATTCAAAACGCCTATCGGTATGACCTCATACCAATTTGTCTATGGAAAAACATGTCATTTGTCGGTCAAGCTAGAGCATAAGGCATATTGGGCCATGAAGGAGATGAATTATGATGCTAATGCCGCGACAATCAAAAGAAGGATACAAATAAGTGAATTGGTGGAGCTATGGTTGAAGGCTTATAATAGTGCAAAGTATCTACAAGGAAAGAATGAAGAGATGGTATGACAAGAAGCTTCAAAAGAAGGACTTCAAAGAAGGGGACAAAGTCCTTCTTTACAATTCAAGATATTTGGAAAAGGGAAGCTTCAAAGCAAATGTAATGGACCGTATGTCGTGCACCCGGTCTCACCGACGGGAGTGGTTACTATCATGGATGCAAAAGGAGATCGATACATGGTGAATGGGCAGCGACTCAAGGTGTTTTTGGACGTGGTACCTCTTCACTACGTGGACATCTAAGACATCAAGGAAGAGCCAAATCGTCAAGCCTAGATGACTGTGGCGGACCACTCCGAAATTATTCCAAGTTAAGTACCCCGGGACCACTAATCGAGTAGTCAGGCACTTAATCCGGAATAAGCTGGAGCGCCGTCGGATTAAACCTGATTTAACCACGTACTTTTCTCGATCGAAACAACAGGCACGCCCACACGAAGGTGAGTTCCAGAGATTACAACATTCCACAAATTTAACATACATAGATAGTATCTCAAAGTTATTGCAAACCAAGTTCGAAATTTAAATCAGAGTATCAAGTTCATTGCAGCGGAAAGATAAACTGACGATGATACAAGTAACACCATGATGAAGCCTGCCACGGTGCTACTCCTCCTGTTCCTCGGCAGAGGACGGAACCCACTCGATGTGCCATCCAGGGGGATCCTGGGTAGGCCAAGTAAGGGCATCGACTGCCACATCCAACACTGCACCTGTAAATAAAAGCCACAAGCAAGGCTGAGTATACTAATACTCAGCAAGGCTTACCCGTCGGGTGAAAACTACATCACCAACATCTAGACATGAGAGGCTTTTGGCTGGTGGGTTTGTTTGCCAAAAAGCAACTAAGAGTAGATCCTTGCTTTCATGTTTTAGCATCATATTCTAGTAGATTTAACCATTCTAGATTAGCATCCTCTCTAAGCATACAAGTGGTGCAGTACAATTTAATTCATACAACAAGTTCATCAATCTCATAGTTCCACTTTGTTACTCAATGCAGCAAGGCGGTCAAGCAGTCTCATTAACCGCGAGAAGCGGACAGTTCGAACCGAATTTTGCTACCTGGCCAGGGGAAACCCAACACACATGGATAATGCTTGCTATAAAAGGTACAAGCACTTCCCAACCTTTCCCATCGATCCACAATTCGGAACCGACCCACTTCCTTAGGATAAAGGTTTACTGCTTCACTCACAGTCTCACACATATATCCACAAGTGTACGGCAGGGGAAACAAAAGTTTCCAAGGAGAGATGGCTATCGGCCCTAGCTGCTTCAATCTGGTACCGGGCTTACCGATTCCCATATATCGGCATGCATGTGGTACGTTCAAAAACTTGACACACTCAACCACACGTTTCGACCTTAAATCAATTATCATACACGGACGGGAGATCTACATCTACCATCCCGCCCGTCCATCCTTATGATTCCAACATAAGTAAAGACAAGCAACTCCTATGTCTCGCGAGTGACAGGAAATCACTCGACTTGTAACGGACCTAAAGCAATGCCCTATCGATCCTTTCATACTAGTGTTGCAAGTCATAGGTACTAGAAATGTGCAGCTAAGGTATTCAATCAACTCCTTGAAACGTAAATGCACAAGCATAGGGAATTCATAGATGCATAAACTTTAAAGGTTAGGTTATGCTCCGGGGCTTGCCTTCTTGCTCTAGCTGGGGGTTAGCCTCCGGGTCGATTGTTCCTTCGCCGGCACCGTTCTCCGGGGTGCCTTCTCCGTCGGCGGGGATGAGATGGTAGAAGCCGTCCGGAATAGCGCCTTCTACATGAGATGCATAACTTATAGTGGCTGCCTAGTGATTCCAAAACTAAGGCCTTGAAGGCCATATTCACCTAGACATGCTTAAGTACTACCTTTTTTCTTCACAAAAATAGAAGAGGGGTGTGGAAAAGTTTTTTTTACGCATCTTTGATGGTGATTGTGTACATATATAAAAGAATTTCGATTTATTATTTTGAAGTTAGGTGCTGTTATGGTATTTTAGACTTTTCCATGTTTTATTTTAATTAATTATCAAACAGCTCTATTCTTTTATATAATTCAATTCCACCTTAATTTCTTCTCATTTTTGTTTCTCAGTTTCTGTTCATCCTTTTTATCTATAAACTTTATGACAGCTACTGGAGTATAAGAGTTAGGCTCACTCCAAAATTTAGCTAAAACTGAGCTACACATAATTTATTAAAAATAGTACAAACTGCTGCCTAAAGAATCAAGATAAATTCATATAAAATCGAAAATACATCCAAATCAGGAAATTTTCCTTCCAGAGCTAGTCATGAGTGCAAGGAGTGCTCTGGCCAAGTGGTGGCTCAAAATAACCCTTGGACAGTCCTCAATAAAATTCTATCCGAAAACACATAACTATTTATTTTCTAGTCTAAACAGAGCAAAAATGAAGTTTTGCATTTTTAACAGGTGTGCTAACAAGTTTTTAGGCCTCTGGAGAAAAATAGTGATTTTTAGCTGCATAGATTATTTTTAATAATTTCAGGACTGCAAAAAGACAGGAATCACAAATTAATTCATAACTAAAGCTACAGTCCATATCTTTAGGTCCCCTTTGGACACAAGGTGTCCAATGTCACTACAAACAACATATCCAAAGCTCAGCCCTAGCGGAGCTCTGGATTTGAAATGGTGCACAAGTTTCTAAATTCACAGTTTGAATTTTAATTCAAAATTGGTTCACCAAAAGTATATACATGCTAACATGAGATTGGAGTTTACAATCTCTCGAATCCAGGGAGTATTTTTGTGCATTTTTCTGATTTTTGTACGATTTTTGGTGGATTTTACAAGATCTCAGCAAAATAGATGTAGGTTTAAGAATCTTTTTACGCTGGAGACCCTAGAACTTTTAAAACCTTTCAAACCAGTCCCTGATTTTTGCGCGGAGGACCCTGGAAAAACGAAGACGATGAACAAAGGTCCTCGGCTCGTCGCCGGAGTTGCGCCGGCCAAACGACGGTGAGCTAGGGTCGGGGAAGTGGGGGAAAAGAACCAGTGGCTCACCACGAGTCGATTGGTGGCGGTTGGGAGGCCGGGGGAAGCTCGGAAAACGGCCGGCGGCGATGCAGTGGCGGCGCGGCCGCCGCGGCTTCTACGCCGGTGAGGTCGGTGGCGCTCTCCGAGGTTGAAGGGGCTTTAGAGCATCAGTGGAACTCGGGGAAGCTGTTGGCGTGCTCGGTTGACCTCGGGGATGGCTCGAAGTAGGGGCTCGACGTGAGGGTGCTCCGGCGGCCGAAAAATGGAGATTTGGGGGAAATCTCGATTTCTCGTCGGAGAATTGATGACAGCTCGACAGGAGTGGGGGAATGGGAGGCTAGTGAAGGGGTCTAGCTCCGTGCGCAAGGAATTTGGGAATGGTGGAGAGTGTAGGGCGAATTTCGCTTCGAAGCTCGGCTCGGACCGGGCGGCTGGAGGTTGAAGACGACGGGAGCGAGGGGGGGGGAGAGGGAGAAGGGCTGAGTGCGGGCTGAGTGAAGGTGTGAGACTGCTCAGCAGAGTGTTTGGGCGAGCCAGGAGGCACTGAACGGCCTTGGTGGCGTGTGTGCGCGTGCGCGGGCTGTCGAGGTCGCCATTGATGGCGCTGTGAGCTCGGGCAGAGCGTGCGCACGGGATTGGGGGTCGGAGATTGTGGCGTGGAGAGCAGGGATGCGCTGCAGAGCCTCTTGGCACGGAGCGGGGAGGGAATCGCCGCGAGGCGGCTCTGCGCGACGCGCGCGAGCGCGCGGCCACGGCGGCGCTCCGCCCGCCATGATGGCGTTCGCGCGGCGCGAGGCGAGGCGTGCTGTTGAGCAGCGACGTGACGGCTCGGGAGGGGAGGGACAACCGCGTGAGGACAAGCGCCAGCGGACGCCGTGGCTTGGCCGGCTCGGCGCGGCCTCCGCCGCTCGCCGGCCACGTGGCGGCCGAGCTCCGGCCAGGCGCAGAGCGCGCCAGGGCCGAGCTGGCAGCTCCGTGGAGCTCCTTTGCCCCTTTTGAATTTACTCCAAAAATTTGAACTGAACATGAAAAAGTGTAAAAATAAAAGTTGGAATTTGAGAGGTGGGACACAACTTTCTTTTTGGGGTGAACCTGAAATTTCAACTTTTTCAAGCTCAAACAACCCAAATTCAAAAAGGTGTTCAGAACTGTTTTTCGAGTTTTTGAGGGGCTAAACTGCAAAATTTTCAAAAGTTCCAAACAGTGACTAGGCCTTATTTGTGATGACAAACAACTTTTATTTTTGGAGATTTTCAAGTTTAGTACAAAATTTTTGAGATTCCAGTTTGGTGTCAAATAACCTTTGTTTTTGAATTTAAAGTTGAATTTTGATGAATTTTTGAATTCCATCATCACTTTTCCCCTTTTAACCTATTTCGAAGGTGTTTTCTACATTTTTACATCAGAGATGTAACAATGACATTAAAAAAGTATATTTGTAAATATTAGTATAGATTTTATTTTCTCTATTTCATGATTTTTCTGGAAGACTCTCGAATAAAACATAGGCTAAAAATTGAAAGGAAAATCCATTGGAGAAAACTGGGGACCAAAGAGGCTGGAAACCCCTTGGGCCGGCCGGCCTAGCTGGGCCCTAGCTGGCCGACCTGGCCTTCCCCGTGCCCTGTTTGGTTTCATTTTTTGGGAAGATCGAAGTAAGGAAGTTCCTAGTTCCAGTCCTTTTGGTATAGGGCAATTTCGACGCGTAGAGATCAGACTTTTCGTCCAAGAAGGAAATATAGAGAAGCTAGCTCTCTAACCAAAAGTCATCTTTTCCAATCCCAAGCCTAGGCAGCCCGTGAGAGAAAATATAACATCTCTGATGTTCAAATACTAAAAATCCACTAATGAATGTGAACAAAGGAGGATTAAAGGAAATTAATGGAAATCCACCTTAGATTTGATTTTCAAACTCAAAAATCCAACATAGATGGCTGATTTGAAACCCAGCCCAAATCTCCAAATTTTACTACTGAACTTAAAAATCTCCAAAAATCAAAGTTGTTTGTCATCACAAACCAGGCCATGTTTCTTTTTCAAACTTTTTCAAATTTTGCAGTTAAGCATCTCAAAAACCTCAAAAACCGAGCAGAACACCTTTTCAAACCTAGCTTGTTTAAGCTTGAAAAATTCAAAATTTCAAGTTTGTCCCAAAAAGAAAGTCATGTCCCACTTTTCAATCTTCAACTTTTGTATTTGCAATTTGAATATTTAGTTAAAAATTTTGGAGAAAATATGGCGAGAGCTGGAGAGCTCCCTGGGCGCCCGACAGTAGGCTCGGCCTGCTCTGCCGGCGACCTCGTCCGCCTGGCCAAGCTTGCGAAGCATGCGTCCCATCCCTCCGCGCACGCGTCTGACACCTCGACCCATCACTTCCCCCTCTGCTCGCGCCCTGGCAGCCTCGTCATCGCGCTCGGGTCCCCGCGCCGCGTAGAGCCTTGCCATTGGCTGCAGCCCGCCACCGCTACTACCCAGCGCCGCCGCGCTGCCCTGGTCATCTATTTGCTGAGCCGAGGTGAGGAATGGAAAGCCCTTGTTGCGAGGAAGCTCCCGAGCCCATTGGTCCTCGCCAAAATCTCGTCGGTGGCAAGGTTTTCTCTGGTCAAGGCCGGCCAGGGAGCTCACTTCATCCCCTTCCTTTTTGCAGGGTTCCCAGTGAAATAAACCAGGGACCTGAGCGGAAGGTTTCAAAAGATCTGAGGGTCAAAGCGAGAAACGGAACTTGGTAAAAGTTGTGAACTTGTAAAATCCATTAAAAATAGAAGAAAACTCAGAAAAATGCAACTAAAATTATTTGTACTCCTGGTGACGTCTATTTTATTCTCTTTACAGCATGTATATGCTTTTGATGCTTGGTTCAGTCTATAAAAATTAAACTTTGAAAATGAACTTTTGTGCATAACTCCTAAAATGATCCTTGGATATGTTGTTACTCTTGTTATCACTGCTTTATAGTATCAATCTTGCACTGAGTTTTTTTTTTCTAGCTCCAGATTTAAATTATTTAGTTTATCTCGGCTGAAACATTGCGCAAATTTTAATAATTAATGTCTTCAACAAAAATTATCCAACTTTGTATAGTAGTGTATACATGCTACCAGATATCTTATAAAAATACCAAACCCCCTCTTAAGCTCTGGTAACATGCTTAGATAAATTAGAGTATGAAAATAAGGTAGCATTTGTTTAGCCCATGTTTGCTACTAAAACTAAGTACCCCACTTGATAGATGAGCTAAACATGACTTAAGTTTGCTCCTATAAATAGTTCACCCTTTTTTGCTGTGTATTTATTTTTCTAGGATTTAATTTTGTTTCCTAAGTAGCTGAAATTGCTTTAATATTAGATATAAAATTTGCTGAATAAAATAATTTCATTTTCCTGCAGGAAAAAATAAGATTGATAATCCAAGAGTAATTATAAGGTTTCACAAAAATTTCAGCTCTTTAAAAGTTAAGAAACATAGGGAAGTTGAAATACTTGCTTAATCAAGAAAAGAAATACCAAAATCCTTATCACATGCAATGGAGGTATAATCAATTGGGGAAAATATTTAATAAGCCAAAAATAGAACTGAATTGCGAAAATAAAGTAATAAGATCGTGAATTTTATATATGTATACAATCACGATCAAAAATAGAAACTATAATGGCACCTTTCCAAGTGTGTTGTAAGGTAAAAGAAGAGAATTTACTTTTTTGTCTTGGTGAATATGACCTCAAATGCACTATGCTTTTTATTTGAACATTGAAATCAATTAAAATCTTATGCATGCGCATCTCGTATAGATCCCAAAACATGCGTACTCATCCCGGATTCCGAAGGAGGACCGCAAGAAGGACGAAAGAACGTTGTTGAGAAAGAACGTTGTTGAGGCAAGTCAAACTAACCCCACCTTAGCCCGAGCTATGAGCTCAGCAAGAAGGCAAGCCCCGAAGCATAACCTAACTTTTAAATTGTGCAACTATGGATTATTTCTGCTTGTGCATTTACGTTTCAAGGGGTTGTTTGAATACCCTAGTTGCATAATTCTAGTACCTATCTCTTTGTAAAACTAGTATGATAGGTCGATAGTGCAATGCTTGTAGGACCGTTACAAGTCGAGTGATTTCCTGTCACTCGTGAGATATAGGAATTGAATGTCTTTCTTTATGTTGGAATCATAAGGATTGATGAGTGGGATGGTATGTGTGTAGATCTCCCTTCCGTGTATGATAATTGCTTAAGGTCGAAACGTGTGGTTCTGTGTGTCAAGTCTTTGAACGTACCACGCACATGTCGACCTATGGGAATCGGTAAGCTCAGTACCAGATTGATACAGCTAGGACCGATTGCCTTCTTTCCTTGGAAATTTATTTCCCTTGTATACACATGTGGTTACACGCATGAGATCGGTCGGCATGTGTCCGCGAGTATCCAATAACCGTGTATCCTAAGGGAGTTGGACCCGGCGCCGAATTGTGGATTGATGGGAAAGGTTGGATAGTGTTTGTGCCTTTTATAGCACGCATTATCCATGTGTGTTGGGTTTTCCGTGGCCAAGTAGTGAAATTTGGTTCTAATTGTCCGCTTCTCGCGGTTAATGAGACTGCTTGACCGTGTGCTACATTGAGTAACAAATGAAACTATGAGGATGATGAACTTGTTGTTTGTACTAAATTGTATTGCACCACTTGTATCCTTAGAGAGGTTGCTCATCTAGAATGGTTAACACTACTATAACTTCATGCTAAAATAATGAAAGTAAGGATCCACTCTTAGTCGCATTCTGGCAAAACAAACCCACCAGCCAAAAGTCTCTCATGTCTAGGAGTCGGTGATGTAGTTTTCACCCGACGGGTAAGCCTTACTAAGTATTAGTATACTCAGCCTTGCTTGGAATAATTTCGGAGTGGTCCGCCACAGAGAAGCATGGCCATCCTGAAGTTCGAGTGGGTTGAGTGCAAGATCTCCAAGTTGATGGATGGAGTCGTGATGTCGGGCGCCGTCATCGTCGACATGCCAAAGCCATTAGAAGCGAAGCCTTGCGAGGGGGTGCCCAACGGGAAACTCTTGGAATGAAGCACCATGATGGTGGCACCTCCTCCTCGATGCTCCACTCTCCTCCTAGGAGTTAAGCGAAAAAAGGTACGAGGAGACCAAACGACTCCGGAGGTGATAGTGATGACTGGGAGGATGATCGTGATCCCGGTGATTGGGGATGCGGGGATAGCGGCGACAAAAGTCGGTGGGAGATGCAAAACCACCTTTGGGTAGCTAAGTCGCATGACAACCACCGTGACAAGGGGAAGGGAAAAGCTCCGGCAGTTGGTGGTCCGAAACTCTTAATGGGCATGTTCCAAATTGTTCTCCCCTTTGCCGTCATTTTATCAATGATCTCTTTGATGAGCTTGGGGACGCTCGACATTCCATCAAGTAACTCAAGGTTCAAATAGGGATGCTTGAAGAATCGATAGACGTTGACCTCAAATACCTACATGAAAGTGTTAGAAAGCTCTTCGGCATGGTTGAGGATTTGAGGAAGAGGGGCGGCGCACCCGGAAGCTCCAAGCGCAATTGATGTCTTCATGTTACGTGCACCCTAGTGCTCAACCTTAACGAAGAGGATGTCGTACACTCCAAACATGGGGGAGATGACATCTTTAGCCTTTTGAGAGAAAAATTCTTTGAGTTTTTAGTCGTGAGAAAGAGAGTTTCTTTTTAGCTTGAGAGTTCGAGAGTCTTAAATTAGTGTTGAGTCTTAGATTACTGTTGAGTTATAAAAAATCAATAAAAAGAGTCTTTTATTTTTGTTTAATCTTTGTTGTTAGCAATTTATTTATGCATTAAAGTCTTTGTTATTTTCTTCTATGGCATTATGTTCATGAGCTAAGCTTGGAATCACATCTTAGTGGAGCTTGTTATTGATTAACAGTTGCAAGTACCCATGCTTAATCTTGATCTAGCCTTTGGATTTGTTGATTACCTATAAGTAAAGCTTGATTTGGAGGAATTTAATTTTTACCAAACCTTTAAATCCCCTGCAATTAGTGGTTTGTTCTAATCCTTTACAAGTTGAGAGAATCGTTTTATCACCTAAAGGCCCAAATTGATCGATCCACCATAGGCAATGAAGATGCAATGAGTTTAATTAAGATTGATTCCTCTCGGAAGTTTTAATTTCAGACAATGATCATGTCCATATTCTCTTATCTTTTGGATGCTAGCCTCGTCAATATTCGGTATTGGGGATTCTTCATTGAAATATCTCATATGGTCTACCAAATTCCAAACCCTGAAGCCAAAATTTCATCATTTATTATCCTATTCCTTGATCACAACCTATTTACAAGGATTTGTTGTGTTTCTGGATAAGGTTTAAATAGGACACAAATTCTGGGAGGAGTAATCAGGAAGTATGAAAAAACCGAGCCAAAACTGAGCCTGGAAGAGTCCAGGCCGGCCGGCCTAGTGACTCCCTAGCCGGCTGGCCTGCCCCTCCTTGGCCTTGGCTCGTCTACCAAAAATTGTGGAAAGACCCACTGGAGTTTGTGTATTCATGTCCGAAGAAAAGGAGTATAAAAAAGAGAAGAGAGAGAGAGGAGAAAGAAAAGAAGTAGAGAGAAAAGAAATATTTAGAGAGCTCAAAGATGCATGCCCAAAGAAGGTTTGCCACACAAAAAAAAAGAGAAAAGAGAAAAAGAACGGAGATAAAGAAGAGTGATGAAGTTTAAAGAATCTTTGACTTGATTACTTAAAATCCAGATCCTCATTTCCAACCATGTGACGACACTAGTGCCTTGAAGTCACGTTTTTATGCCCTTGCACATGTCCAAGTACAACAATCTAAATCTTCTTGTCCATTGAGCTCTCGCATTATGAAAAATCTCTCATAACTATTGGCTTGAAAGGTAGACATCCGTTAGAAGAGTGATGAAGTTTAAAGAATATTTGACTTGATTACTCAAAATCCAGATCCTGATTTCCATCCATGTGACGACACTAGTGCCTTGAAGTCACGTTCTTATGCCCTTGCACATGTCCAAGTACAACAATCTAAATCTTCTTGTCCATTGAGCTCTCGCATTATGAAAAAATTCTCTCATGACTGTTGGCTTGAAAGGTAGACATCCGTCAGAAAATAAAAGTTCTTAAAAGACTAGACCAGGATGCACGCTATCACCCGCCCTATTATGAGCGTCAATTTTGTAATTTCAAACAAACAGCTAAAGTGTTGTCTTCCAAATATTACTAGTCATCTCATCCTGTGGGTTTTGTCAAGCCAAATATTAAATTTATCATTAGCATTAGTAGGTACCGGACATTTTAACCTGCATGTTCCTCGGAATGCAGATGCAAATAAGAATGTCAACTACCGGACATTTTTAACTTGCATGTAGCTCGGAATGTTGATACAAATAAGAGTGACAACAACATTGAACAAGACATGGGCTATAGTAGAAATCAAGATCAGATTGGTTTTCATTTACGGTTGGGGCTAAACATTGCATAGGTAAGATCAAATTGATCTTGTTGCTAGAATAGTTATATGTAATACAAGAAAAAGGAATGAAGAGGCGCAGAATATAAAGGCAATCTACAAATTGTATTCCAATCATGACAATTAACTCAAACTTAACATCTCTGCGCCTAGATCATCCTCTAATAGTTTGGTATTCGTGTACATTTTCCAATTTCCACAAAGAACACAATGGCATAAGAGTAATTCCTCAGCCTGATTATCTCAGTAGTCTCAATGGACTGGTTGGAGACCAAGATCTTCGTCCATCATCAGGTAATCTACACCCTTCACCTCCTGCTTTATCAACTGGCAGCTTCTTGTCATGCTCCTGTTAATACCCCTCATAACTCTGCTTGCAGTTAAAGAAAAGGTCACAAACTCACAATCCTATCAAGAGGAGCACAAAGATGCTTCTTTAAAGCTGATAAAGCTAACATGATTGCTTAACAGAGAATCAGAGATGAATATGTGATCTAAGCTATAAAAATCCTATTTTTACCATGACAAGGAAATTGAGAATAATTCAGAATAAATTTGCATTATACGTCCTTGTGTCCACTACCTGTCACATCTCATGCCCAATCACATATCACAGAACAACAGATTAAGCTATGATTGACAGAACAAAAAGGCCCCTCAACTCCCTCCTATGATTTTTCTATGTATAAAGTCAAACAAACTTATGTTTATCTCCTTGTAATCTATATATCTTGTAGGAACCAGCATCCAAAACATTATTGACATTCTATTTTGCATAGTCCATACCAACACTCTCAATTTCAGCTTAAACATAGAAAGAGGAAAGGCCGCCAGAGGCATGGAACATACCGGCTTACAGAGGCAACCACTCAATCTGCTAAACTCACACAAAAAGAAAGGTTGTGACAATATTTCACATAGGAGACAATGTCCAAAGAACCTTAAGTGCTAATCCAGTAGCCAAGGAAAAAAAACTCACCAGGACTCTCAAAAGCAGGCTATAGCTGGTGGAGGCAAAATGATCATGAGCCCTATTGCTCATGCACCCTTGGTTGAACTGTAAAGTTTAACAGATGTTAATCGCCAAGCAAACCATACAAAATCAGCATGAGATTGAAAGGCATTGATCATAAATGAGAATGTCCAAATTAAATAATATAATAATCCACCACAATGGCTAAACCTAGATAATGTCCAATAGGCATTGATCATAAATTACAGCATTCAGTAAAATGTAAGAGACCAAAAGCTAAACCTAGACACAAAGCATCCTAATGAGATGAGATGCGAGGCACTCCATGATTTCGACCAAATGAGCCTTCTGCTTATTCATGTTTCTGGCATTCTTTTTTTTGTTAGCCTTATAGTTTCACATGTCAGGTATTCAAGAACCATGAAATAAATAGGCTAGCTAAATCATTAAGTAGGATATATTGAAAATTAATGCAATTCAAATATGATAATATTAGATATAACTGTGGTGACCAAGTAGCCCAACTGCAGGTGAGGAGAAAAAAAGCCCTCATAATAGCTCGTATTCACAACCCTCCCTACTGATAGTAAAGCTAATATATGGTATCGAAAACATGGCAGCCTGAAAATGATAATAATTTGTCTAATATGTGAAAAGCAAGCTCTAGTCATACAAGTTGCTAGGAAACATGTGAATGATTTGTGAAAACCAAGCTCTAGGGTTGTTTACTTAGTCTTTTTGTAATATAGTGTGAGCGTGTGGGAGGGTTTTTCACTGGTTTTTGCCCCTTAAAAAAAAACCTTTGTACTGGTTACTGGGTGCTACACCTTTTTTCTTCTTAATATATTGATACGCAGCTCTCCTGCATGTTCGAGAAAGAAAAAAACCAAGCTCTAGTCATATAAGTTGCATAATCGCACATGGCAGCAGTAACTAAAATTCAGCAGAATAAATGGTATGGAAGAGTCATGACCAGAAAAGTTCCATATGCACATATACTAATCATAGTTCTGGAAAGTTCCATATGCACATATACTAATCAGCACTAACTCCTGCTGCCCTTGCCTCTGAATTGTTCTATTTTTTTCCAGATATCTTTAGCTAAACTGGAAAGTTTAATTATCATCAAGCAAAGCTTAACTGGGGTGGTTCCTTGACAGTTCCTTCACAAATGGTGCTTACGGAAGGTGGGAAGTAGATGCTAGTAACAAACCAAATAAAGAAGACACAGACTCACCTGAAAAGATATAATCCTACTGCTCGTATTCACAACCCTCCCTATGGACAAAAGATGTTAAATCATGCTGGGAAAAAAATAAATAGGAAAAGTAATTGGTGAAAAATTGAAAGAGAGCCAAACTCTGATGAACCATATGGAAGCCACTCTAAGAAAGATGCATCTACCATATAAAAAATCTATTGTACAATATTATCTAAGGAAGAAGAGATTATTTCTGTTTGTGAACTAAAAAGACACAGGTCTAAATAATTAGATTTATTTTATCAGACAGGAGAAAAACATTTGTTTCGACCAAACAGAAACAACCAAACAAAATATTTCTCCTCCACCTATCAGCGGAGAAAACCTGCAAACCAGGTAAACAAAAATTATATGCTCGATGAGTGAAAGGTCAGAGGCTCCGAGCGCAAGCACGAGGACACGCAAGTTTAGGAAGAAGACACAAATTGCACCAAGCAAGGTCGAAATCTTGGTGCAGGGAACACACGCACCTTTCTGTGTCCCTTCTTGGCCTCGGGTCACCGATGCCATGGACGCCATAGCACGCGTACAAGCATAACAAAGAAGCATCTATTAGCACAAAGCAAAGAAAGCAGGCAACTTTCAAGAACCGAAGGAGCATAATTAATGGGTGACACGTTCAAGCGACTCATAAAGACGCACGAAGAGGAAGACAATCCCAGATCTCGCTAGGGTTTGGAACTGGGAGAAAGAGTAAGGGTGCTTGAACCAGGGAGCACGCCAGATAAGGAGATCTTAGCCCATACCTCGAGGACGGAATACCGACGTAGGTCAGTAGGTGGAGGCGAGGAGCGGCGTGAACACCATGTGGTTGCGTGGGGCGACGCAGACGACGTGGTACCTGCTCGTGTCGATGTCCTTCATGAGCCGCAACCCCGGGCACCCGATCCCAAGCACCATGCCGCCACCACCCTCTCCTTCTCCCCCCTTTGTTGTTGACCCTAGCCCGGGGAACTCCTTCCTCGCCTCATCCCGCCTCGCGCCAGCCACCGCCGTAGTGGTGGAGAACAGCGAACAAGGTTGGTGGAGGTGGTAAGCGGAAGCGCCGCGCGCGTGCCGGGTGAGCGAGCGGAGCAGGGAGGAGGCGGCCATGGCTGACGCGAGAGGCAGCGCCGCTCGGATCTGAGAGAGGAGGGCGACTGAGCGAGCGGACGAGAATGGGAGGAGGAAAGGATAAGGCTCACGTGGGGCCCACCAGCTGAAGGTTTGTCTGCGTTCTTGGTTCCCCGGTCCCGGGACATTACGCGGCAGCACGCGACCCATCCACTACTTGCGGGGCCACAGTGAGACAAGGCCCACCGTTCAGCGGCTGAGCGGGTTAGGACGAGCGGTGCGCCAGAAGCAGCGTGGCTCGAGCTGAGAAGATGGAAAAGGGAGCGACGTGGCCTTAACATTTTCGAACACGTCGCCCGGAAAGGCCGTGGGGCGCTGTGGGAGCAGCAAACCGGGGTGGCTTTTAACCATTGCGACTAGAACGGTTGGGCGCGCAGAGCGCTGTGGGAGCAGCAAACCAGGATGGCTTTTGACCATTGCGACTAGAACGGTTGGGCGCGCAATGCGCGCCCTACCAATATCTCAACAAAGAACAATTAGCAAAAAAGCATAATTTGAAGAGTGCTAAATTGACAACATCACAAGCCAGCAACATGTTCTTGCATGAAATGGACACCATAAGATGTTCGCGTATCACTTACATAGCAGATATTTAAGCACATCATATCAAGATGGCATCCAAGAGCATTAGGCTTACGGTGTTTGTCCGGCAAAAGGAGATTTAAAATTACAGCACATCCGATCACCAATCTTAACTACCAAGCAAAGTATCCCTAGCTACCAGGCATTCGATCAGAAAAAACAGCGGTGTCTGTCCGGCATAAACATCATCGCAATTACAGCACATCCGATCACCACAAATAGCACAAGTTCCCATAGGTACCAAGCAGCCTAGCCGGTAGCTTTTGATACTAACTGTGAAAGCCATTGTATGAACCAACTAACGGAAGCAATTTCCCTTGCCATAAACTTGTGCTTAAGAAAGGTGTTGTGGTGACGCTTTTAAGAAACCTGAATCAAAGTATAGGACTTTGTAATGGAACAAGACTGCTCATTTGTGAACTTGGACAGCGTGTGCTGCAGTGCATGATCCTAACGGGAGCAAACGTTGGTGAGACTGTGTATAGGACTGCCCTTACAACGACAGATGTTAAATGGCCGTTTACATTGCAGAGGAGACAATTCCCAGTGCGGGTGTGTTATGCCATGACGATCAATAAAAGTCAAGGCCAGACCCTATCAAGGGTAGGCCTTTATCTTAAGAGACCCGTATTTACCCATGGACAGCTTTATGTTGCTGTTTCGAGGGCTACATCTAGGAGTCGTTTGAGAATTTTGATTGAGAATGATGATGGTTCATGTGGATCTAAGACGCGAAATGTGGTGTACAAGGAGGTTCTCGACGCCGCTGATGCGGCGGCAACCTAATGCTCCTGCTACACCACTGTCTTTTGTTGTAAATATTTTTATGAATACCAATGCTTTTTGCATCATACCCTGTTTTGGGTGCTTTTGTTGGCTTCACTGTTAGCTAACTAATTTGGTGTAAGTTTTGGTGTGTGCATTTTGGTCCAAGGTGATCAGCTGTTAATCTATAGGCTTTCATGTGTATCTGTGTGTAACTTTACTGTTAACTCTTTTTGTGTGCTAATGGTCTCTGACTGCCTACAGATGGGGGACTTGCTGCTTCCACACCTTATGGAAGGAGACTGCTCTGAGCACATATGCGTGCGTGTTGCTAGGTTTTGGGAGTTGTACAATCCTCACGATGAGACGAAGCTGTTGCACACAGACATGGTTCTTGTTGATGAGGAGGTACCCATCATCACCTAGCATGTTACTCTAGCAAAATGTTCCCAGATAGCCTGCCTTGCATATACATGTATATCATTGTTTGTGTTTACATTTTTTTTGGGCAGGGCAATGCCATGCACGCTCAGGTCTATCCTGCTCATAGTGAGATGTTCAAGCAGATGGTAAAAGAAGGAAAGGTGTACAACATTTGCTTCTTCCGGGTCAAGAAGTCTGGTGTCTACAGGCCGGTTCCAAATGATCTGATGGCTACGTTTTCCAAGTGGACCAAGATAGAAGAGGTGGCTGAAATCCCTCCTGCTCTCCCAGAGTATGCGTACACACTTGCTTCCATGGAGCAGATTCAGTCACGCGTGGACAACGTAGCTTTATTCACAGGTAAAGTGACACTACTTGTATCTATGCTATGGTTTACCTTTGTTCAAATAATTTACATTATTATCTCTCAAATTAGATGTCATCGGAGTGATCACCTCTATCCCGAATGTTGATTCCATACAAACAAGGATGAAGCAAGGTGAAACTATGAGGAGGACCATCGTGATACGTGAACCAAGGTATTCATGATTCAGCTCATAGGCTTCTTTATGTGTGTGTGCCTATATGTATTGTTCTGTTGTAACACTTGCTTTCACCGGCATTGCAGCGGCACATTGCTCAAAGTGGTGCTCTGGGGAGAGCGAGCCACTTCGTTCCCAGTTGAAGAAATGCACAAGAATGGTCAGTCCACACCTCAGATGTGATCTTTGTTGGTACACTTGTCAAGAGTTATGGTGGCTTGTCCCTTACTGGTAGTGCATCATGCAAATGGTACATAAACAAAGAGGTCCCAGAGGCTAAGAGGCTCATGGCTAGGTATGATCTGTTCTATCACTTGTGGTGTTTGCATGCTCTGCATCTCTGTCATGCTGGTGTCTGTTAGGTTTAACTTCAGTTCAATTGATGGACAGTGCAAGAGCCGCACATCAGCCGATTAACTAGACTGAGGATGCGATTCCGTCTCAGATAAAGAATGCTGCTCAGGATAAGAAGATTTCCGATATCAAGAACCTCAACCCTTTTCAGTGCAAGGTTCTGTTGATACCATTCATTTTGGGTGCTACACTTTTTTTTTTACTCACCCAACTCCTAACTGTTGTCTGCTTGATGTTTCTGTAGAAAGAGGAATTCCTGGTTACAGTGACCATAAGGAAGATTGATAACTCGTGGTGGTACAATGCATGCAAGAAATGCATCAAGACAACTAAACGTCATGGAGATTCCTACAAGTGCACCAATCCTAGCTGTGCTGTTGTTGGGATGCCCACTCAAAGGTTTGATGTCAACCCTCATTCTTAGTTGTTTCTCTGAACTGTAGGTCGTGTAGTATATGCAGATCTGTTGTGCTCGGTTAATTCTTCGCTTTATTCAGGTACAAGCTTGCTATCCTTGCTGGAGATGAGACTGGTGACACCAATTTCATTGTCTTTGGAAGGATAGCTCAGCGACTGACCAAGAAAATGGCCGACAACCTCATTGCTGATAACCCAATTGGATTCATCCCTGATGAGATTACCAAACTCCTTGAAAGGACCTACATATGGAATGTTAGCCTCACTGATAGCACAATTGAGTCGGGAAACATTACCTTCCAGGTTAATGCAGTGGTGGTAGAGATAGATGATGAAAGTATGGTTATACCAGCAACAACAGCAGGGTCTCAGACATCGTCTCTGATGCTCTCAAGAGGCGCAGGTCCAAGCGTGCAAGAGGCTCCTCAGAGCAGTAACCCTTTGCATCTATCACAGCTGCCAATTACCTCTGAGACTAGCCTTGCGTCAAGCGCTACACCAAGCAAGATGAGCCTGACTGCAGTTGAATTGATGGACACACCATAGGGAGGGAAGGATGCTGCAGGTGACGAGGTATGCAAATCCTTGCTGATGCTCCTTGTACTGTTTACACATTCAGCATAAAAAAATTGTTGATTTAGGATAGGTGACTTCCTGTTCTTGTATGTTCTACCACAGGCTGATACCTTAACTTCTGCTGCTGCTTTGCCTGTCTTACCTGATAAGTCGTCAACGAAGAAGCAGGTGACTACTACAAAGAAAAGGTTAGTTCTGCCAACTTCCTATGGTGTTGATGCTACTACTTTGCTGCTGCACACTGATCGCATATATGCACTTGCAGGACCCGCCCGTCCCCTAACAAAAAGGTTGTTAAGGAGCTATTTGCTGGAGACCAGGCTGGAGCTGGCACTGCTAAAATGTAATGTGCACTGTCTGATTATAATTTTTCTCTGCATCAACGTGGTTTTATCATATGTGGCTGCTGCTAATTCAGTTGTGTTTTGAAGTTTGGACTGATAGTCTATTATTGAATGAAAATAAGTGACAGACATAACTTTTCTGAATCATCTCTATGCAGTCATCACTAAAAGTTGACTAGGATAGTAAATCACGTTCTGTTTCCTCTTTTTCCAAACTTGTCATGGTGTATATGACACCTGTGTAAATGAGAATGTTCTTCAATTAGCATGTGTTGGTGTAAACCCACGTGTTTGACTGTTTTGATGTAGAGTGTTTGAGTAGTTTTAATTCCTTTCTGGAATGTTTAGTTGTTGCTTTCAACTTAGCCATCCATGGTAAAATCTAATATCTATGCTGTCATCCATAGCTAAGTTCGGTCGATGACTGATCATAGATACTAGCTAATAGGATCTGACAGGTTGGCTTTCAAAGTATAATAGCATAAAGCTTATGCATGCCTTTCAACCAATAGACCTGTTGTGCTATTCTACATTTGTTTTTATACTCAACTGTTCTCTAAATAAGAATGGTTTTGTTGCTTGCATTGTGCAAATTGGTTTCATACCTGATCTTGCATCTCCACCAGGGCTCACCCATCCCCTAACAAAAGGGTTGCTAAGGGGCTGTCCACCGAACAGCAGGCTGAAGAATCTGGGGGCGATAGCGGTGGAAGTGCGACCGTTGCTGCTGGGGACAGGTTAGTAACGATGATGTGGATGCACTCATGTTAGAATCTGGCAAAAACAATAAAATGTTGATCAGATTGGTTATGGAACTTCTTGATGCTAATACTTCCCATGTGTGAAAGTAGGAGTCGATAAACCATATAATACAGCTCCCTGATGCATTCCTTTTTCCTTGCTAATACAATTATCGGTGCTCCAGTAATGTTCTGAAACTGACCTCCACTCTGAATGTTCTAGAAATAAACATACACAATGTGCCTTCTGCTCCAACGGGAATTTTGTTTTTACCCTGGAACCTGCCATTCTTATCTGAATTTAGTTAAGGATGAAATTTAGTTGATATTCACATACTTCATTGTCTGATTTCACATCACTTCTTTTTCCCATTTACTATGACTCGCATATTGCTCCTGCTATGGTATACAATTATAGAATGCGACTTCCTACTGCACACTTGGATTTGACTATCTGCTAAATTGGACTTCACTCTCTAATAGAAATAGCAGTTGCACAGTTTTTTGGTGGACTGAGTGGTAGATAATTTCAACTATTATGAAGTTATGAGATCATGTATAGCTATAGTTTATTTTCTGGGACTAAACTTCATTTCCTTTTGCAGCCCCAGCACTGCCGCATGAGCAGTGAAGCTCATGCCCATTTTGGCTGCACCATGTTGAGCCAGCTCAAGTTCATCGACATGTCATCGTCGTCTGCTCCTGGCTTCAACACGTGTAGCATATGCTGGATCTAGAAACCTTGCTAACAAATCTGAGTACACCTCGGACACAAGAGCACTGATCTTTTCACCATCAGTATGAATAAGTAGATCATCAGGGATAGTGACCCATGATGCCTCATGTTCATCTCCTATTTTTTCAGCAGGGAGGGTGCCATCACCAACAGCTAGGACCCATTTGCTAAATTTGTCAAGTTCATCACGCTGAGTTCCTACCAACGCAGGGTTCTGGAGACGCATGTTAATGTGCAGTTTGAGAAGCACCACATGCTGCCATAGTTTAGAATTCGTAATTGACGCACCAACTATAGAGGAACATGATCCTTTGCGCACTACTGGTAGTATCTGTCTAAAATCACCACCGAGAACAACAGGTTTGCCTCCAAACGGAAGCATTGCATTGCTAGGCACATATTCGGAAAGAATGTCTCTCATCGTTCTGTCTAACGCTTCAAAGCAACGTCTATTGGTCATTGGAGCCTCGTCCCATATAATAAGAGCTGCAACCTGAATTAACTCAGCAAGCATGGTACCACGTTTGACTTTACACGTAACAACATCATTTATAACGAAAGGAATTTTGAATCGAGAGTGTGCAGTACGCCCCCTAGGCAACAACAGGGATGCTACACCAGATGATGCGACCGCAAGTACTATCTTCTTCTTAGATCGTAACTTTGCAATTATAGCATTCCATAAAAAAGTTTTGCCCGTGCCCCCATGACCACACACAAAGAAAAATCCATGAGAACCACTTAAAACACGTCCAGTTATTCTATCAAACACCTTTTCTTGGTCAGCATTTAGTTGGGAAATCAAAGACGAAGCGTACATGGACAACATCAATGGTTCAGGATACAGTTCATCATTAATTAGCCTATTTTCAGTCACCCCACAGCCCTGTGTCATCAGCCTTGGCAGGTCATACATATTTATATTGCCACCATTATTAGCAAAGAGGTCTGTTAATTTGTGTATAAGAAGGTTCATCAGCTGTCCCTGAGGGACAATGTAATTCGGGTTACCAAGTGCATTTCTAAGCCCTTTGTGTATGTCATCAGTGAAATAAAGCCAATATTTATCAAACAAGGCGTGCACATTACCAACAGAGCAGAAGAGCACCACAATCACAAACAAATGTCTGAGTTGATGTGCCGACACACTGACTATAGCCTCATCAAACAACAGAATCCACTCGTTATCACTTTCAAGCAAACCTCTAGCCTCACATGCACCTCGAAACGTTTTGTACACTACATTGTTGAAGGTCCTTACATCAGCATAGTTTTTCGCGCCCTTAACTATCATCAATAGCATGCGTAGGTAATAAAGTTCACCAGCAGTAGGGTGCACATAGTACATACAACCTATCTTAGCACAGGGCATTCTTTTTCACCAATGGTGACGAGAAGCAACCTAGGTCCATTCCTTTGGAAAATCGTAGTATGTTAGGTGCCTAGCGTCCACATATTTTGCATTCGCTTCAAACCATTCAGTCAGCATGGTACTCTTTGCTTCTGGGCTATCAGCCAACGCTCTTAGATCAGCATCTGGTTTATATCGCACGTGATTCATTCCTGGAAGATGAACCCACAGTCGCTCTACCGGAGGCATTCTATAGTGAACATCAAACTCAAAGGCACGCCATACAGCCTCGCAGGCAGTCAAAAACCTAGCATCCATGTACTCCTAGATCTCATTCCGTGGAGGCAATTGAGGTCCAGGAGATGCATTAGATGTTTTAGCAGTGACCTCGAAATATATTCTCGCCCTATCACTTCCTTTCGTGACATATTTAAATAGGTACTTAATCATGTTTGATCTATTACACCACTCAACATTGATGTGTGCATTGTATTTCTTCAGAAGACTCATGTTGTAAGGCACTATATTCCTGTTATCTAGTTAATACCATTTTTCAAGACATGTCTGCCATCATTTCTACGTTTGTATATAGTAAAACCAAACTCATCAACAATTGTTTCGTCCTGAAATGATTTTGGAAAGTTTTTTGAACATTTGTCATCTCTCATGCAAGGACATTTTTTGTTGGCATCACCACATGGACCGTGTATCATGAACTCCTCAACTAAAGCATAGCCTAGCGGGTCTGCATCCTTGTCTGGTATTTCTGCAGAGATGAAGGCATCAATGGCTGAAGCATTGAACTCAGGGTTTGAATCAGCCAACCAAACAAGGCAGTGAATGTGTGGCAGGCCACGTTTCTGAAACTCTACAATGTACAAAACTGCAGAGACAATGGAGCATGTTAAACAGGCTAGCGATGAAGGTTGTAGAGGAACACTAACAGCTAGGCTGCAGCAAACCTCACCTGCACGGATCGCACCAAATGTTCTTCCCTCCTTAATGTCCTCTATGAATTCGTCGACTTTCATATGGAAAACTCGCACGACCAGATCAGAACGATCGCTAGGCTACTTGCCAGGCTCGAATCTCAGCGCATCGGCTATTTCTCTCCACTTAGAGTTGCACGTGAATGTCACAAAAAGGTCAAGAGGGCCGTATACCCTACATATAGCCATAGTATCCTGGTAATTCATCACAAGGTATCGTCTCCCACTAGTAAAAGAGGCAGGCATTATAACTATTTCACCAACAGAACTCGCGCTAGTAATACCTTTACCAATCGCATCAGTTATTCCTTGTACGGACTCGCACCGTAATTCTTTTTGGTAAACAGCTAACCACTTGAGCCTAGAGCCTTCTACAGTCGAATAAAAGTCAACAACCAATTGGTCACTCAGCCTGCCATAACACGTGAATGGATTCGCTTCGTTTAATCTGTAGTGCATGTGAAACCTACCAAATTCAAGCATGGTTATGTATTTACGGGTCAGGCCAGACTCATCAGCATCCGAATATTTCATGCCAAGATGGAAGCCATGGTCTCCATAGGGAAACAATAGGGGGTACTGTAGGGCCAGGTAAGCTGGATGCAAGCAGGAAACTCGCTTAAGTCCATGGTTTCTATCATGTACAAGGACATCATAAGTATACTCCTCAGCAGAGTAATCACCCACTATTATCGCTGCAATCTCACCACTCGTAGGTAGGTTGTACTAGACATCTTGACGTGAGTTGCATCCTAACAAACGCAACGTCACTTTCTGATCGCCAGCCTGCTCCAAGCGTTCCCTAGCAAGCCTGAACGCTTTGACAAGGCTATTATGCTCATTCAGCATATCTAAGAGAGCTTGCGCAATGTCTGGGTCTGGCTGATTGGAAGCAAGGCCATCAGCCTGAAATAGGCCTACACGGTTGCTTGATTCATGCTCGGTATCGTATATGTAAAGCTGCGCAAATTTCGGCCGTGAACCATTTTTCGGCACCAAGGAACCAATACGATGGTGAACAACCCCATTTATTTTGAAAACATAAGGCGCAAATCCCTTATTTATCGTGTTGTCAATGGATGCACCTAAAGAGGTGAATGCGAACATGGAGTTGTAGGATCGTATCTGTCTAAGAAACTTCTTGGACCGCGAATCGCCATCGAATCTCAATAACTCAGCAAGAGGTGTAGGTGGTTTCGCATAAGGTTTCAGATTGATTTTGGCTCCTCTACAACACGGGTTGTACACAATTTTTCTTTTCGAAACAACAGACATGGTCTTTGCTCGCTCCTGGAACCAAAAAACCGCACCACAATAGGGACACTCATGCGTCGGTCCACCATAGTAAGAACGTTCCTTGTATGAATCTACATATGCACACAGGGAAATCAGGGCAAACATAGCAGTAGGAGTAACAATCATACTCTTCTAAAAAGTAATACCCACAAACCTTTCAGCTCCTCTATGCATGTCTTATCAAGAGGAGACACTGCAGGCATGGAAAGGCCTGCGAAGGACCTCTGGCAATGCATCCTACTAAGGCGCTGGCGCCGATTAGTCCTTGCTACCTCTATAGGAAAATCCATGAGGCTCCTTTTTCCTGTTCAGTTTAGGTGGAACAGAAGTTAACTACCTACCACCGCACGCCACGAAATAACAATTAGCAGACTACTCACTCGCTGCCATCTGCTGACTCGGAACCTGGGCGCGCACAGGCACATGACCAGCTTGAGGTAGGCTAGAGGATGCACCAGTGTGAGCAAATATTGGTCGTCTATGGAAACCTTGTGAAACCGCAAACCTTCGCCTTTGACTCTTTTCGCGGCATCGCGCAACCCTCTCACACGAAGGACCAGGCATCACTAATAGGCTGCGCAACAACATAGGATCAGAAGCACAAAACGACATCTCGGATTCACCCCACGCCAGATCAAACCAACAGAGAAACCTATGCAAACCCAAATCAACCAACTGCACAACATCTGTATTGCTCTAATAAGGAAAGCATTGTGCCACTAAAAAGAAACCATAAAGGCATATAATCAGGGCGTCTAAGATTGACTATTCCAGCTGCACAACAAAGCAGATTGACTATTCCAGCTGCACAACAAAGCAGTAGTATCCCAGGTCATGAAACACTACAACACACATAATAATTATGCAATGGAAAATGCCCTAATACACCTATAGAATCTGCACAGCAATGTTTAGCTAGGGCAGCAACCTTACAGAGAATAAGGAAAGACCATAGAGATGTAGGAGAAAGCCCTCGGACCCCTGTCCTACCCTTACACAGGGCACCGTTGCTAGCGTCAGCCAGACCGGGCCTACAACTGTGCGTTGGTGCGGTGACAAGAGCGGGGATCTGAACTAAGCAGGTCTGTAGATAGGAAAGAAACAAAGACAATAGAACTTAAAGAGTGGCAGGTCTACATAAAGAAAGCCCAAGACAGCAAGAAAAGAAATGAGCATAGAGAAGATCTGAAATACACAAGGCCTTTTCCTTGCAGCACACATCGTAACAGCAAAAACAATGCAATGCACGATATGAAAACATCTTTACTACGCCAACAACAAGCAGCCATACAGAATTCCTTCCTACCGTCAGTTCACACCACGCCTTTTTTTATCTATCTTCATTTAAAACATTTAGGTACACTAAGACTGTTAAGCCTCCTGCCATCTATATCCAGCACACTTGTACTGCTCTAACAACAAGGAAACCATTGTGGCATTAAAAAGAAACCATAAAGGCATATATCCATTGAAGACTGACTATTTCAACCGCACAACAAGGTGATGGTATTCAAGCTGCAACACACAAAATAATTCTGCAATAGAAAAGGCCCTAATACACCTGTAGAAGCTATAGTTGGGGAGCAACCTTACAGAGAAGAAAGAAAGACCAGAGAGAGGGGGGACAACCCTAAAAGATCAACTATAAAGTTTGTAGTCAGAAAGGAAAGAATAGAGGGAATAACCTAAAGAGAAGCAATCTTAGAGAGAGGAAATTGAAGACCAGAGACAGCAAGAAAACAAATGAGAACCCCCCCACCCCCCCCAAAACCCCTGTCCCACAATTACGCAGGGCACCGTTGCCGGCGTGAGCCAGACCGAGCCTACAACTGTGCTTTGATGCAGTGACAAGAGAGGGGATTTGAACTACGTAGGTCTGTAGATAGGAAAGGAGAAGCCAAGACAAGAAGAGAACCTAAAGAGAGGCAGGTCTAGAGAAAGAAAGACCAAGACAGGAAGAAAAGAAATGAGCATAGAGAATAAGGGAAGAATATATCTAAGTTCTAAATTACACAAAGCCTTTTCCTTGCAGCACACATGGCAAGAGCAAAAATAACGCAGTGCATGATATGAAAACAGGAAAGTTACATTTTTCATGAAGAGGCCAGCAGCCCCCTACACTACCACTTTATATGCCTTAAACTACCACTCTCTATGCCATACTTTTTTAGCTCCTATCACCCATTTTTTCTTTCCACCAACCCATTAAGCAGAGGATACTGGATCAGACCAAGACAAAGATGTACAGCAAGGTAAATTCAGGACAAAGATAAGGACACAAGTTTAAGGCAGGCTACCTTTCCAATGCTAGGAAGACAGCTTAAGAAACAGCAGCTCCTCAACCCAGTACAGAACAGTCCAACAACACCTTTAACCTTGCAAAAGAAAACATAGAAGCACATAAATTCAGATGCAGGCACGGAGAAGCATTTAGATAATAGATATCTAAAAAGAAGTTGGTATAAAGAAATAAAGAAAAGCCTACTGAGCACAGTTCAAAAGGCATTTAAGTGTTTTCCCCCATGTAACAAATCACGCATTAGAAATATGAAACCTAATAACATTAGGTACAGTTTACCAAGTGAAAAATAGAGGAAGAAAAAAAAAAAAGAAAATTCATGGAGGGAGAGAGAGAACTGGAGGATGGAGATGCTTGGTGACCTCACACCTGCTGTAGGGATTAGCGAAGGTGCTGCATGATGGCTTCAGGGGAGAGGCGGAGGAGGGTCACACAGCAGAACAACTTAGGGTGTCCATCATCTTATTTTCTCCTCTATCCGTTTGTTGGCACCCTCACCTAGCAGCATTAAAGACCAGTGAAACTGAAGCTCATTCAAAATTCATGACCTGTCATAGAAACTCATGACATAAAAGTATCATCACTATGTCTCGTTTTTTTTCTGGCATTATTGAACAAAATGAAGCAACATTACTTTTTATTTTATATATAGCTTCACCTTTCTTCATAGATTGTTCACATGAAAAATGGTTCAATTACAGATGTCTAAATATACATAGAGTAAGATACAGACAACATTAACACTTCCATGCAAATTATGGCTAAAACAAGCACTCATCTTGTTCAAAATCTATATTGTTCAGAATCTAGCAGTAACTCTCACATTTACCAAAGCCAACCTGATAATTGTACAAGTAGCTTACTGCAGCAATTCCAAATAACAGCCATCTTCCACCAACTTCGAAGTGCTGACACTTCACCGCAACAGCATCAGCTGTAAAGATCTCCAAGAGCCACCAAGAACCTTCATTCAAGTGATGCTGATGGATATTAGGCATCTAACACGATTATGCTAAGTAGATATTGTTAGACTTAATCTTGTTGCTTATGTGTTTTGTTTTAGTTCTAGTTAGTCATGCGTCAGGTCAGTCGTGCGTGTGTGAGTTAGTCTTGATTAGTGTGGCCGTGATAAGCATGTAAGTGACTGCATGCAGTGAGTTCTACACGTTGGCTTGGAGGAGTGGCCAAGTCAATTGGTGAGTGGAACCATGGCGAGAGAAGTGGATCAGATAAGCCCATGCATGTAGTCGTTAGTGGTGCCCAGCATGCAGTTAGTGGTGGCTTGCATGTAGGGAGTTTAGTTAGTGGAGAAGCCACGGAATGCCTGGCCGAGTTGTGCGGCCGGAAGTGGTGTGCGTGAGTGTTTATTAAGTCTCTGTAGTCACCGTGTTCAGTGCAGGTGCTGTGGTGAAAAGAAATACAGAGAAGTGCTTGTGTGTGCACGCTGATGTGCAGCGTTAAAATTCTTTTGTGTGTTCATCTCCTTCCTTCTTCATTGCCTCTGTGTGTGTTCCATCGAGTACAGAAGAGAGAGTTGTGTGTGTGATTGAGTGGCTGGGCCAACATTCTTTCCAATAATGATTATCGTTTTAGTACAAAATTTCAAGACCCCTGTATCAGATAAATCTTTGTGAAACTATATTACCACAACATGTCAAAGCGCACGTAGATATTAGTTAAATAAACTGAATGACATTGTGAGCAGTTTTTTTTCATGCTGAGACCTCATCAAAGTACTAACAGAGTGGTTACTTCTACACATGGAAGGAATAGAACTCACATATCTAGCCCATCGTCGCCATGGCCAGCTCTGCCCCCGCACGAGATCTGGGGGCGAGGGGCACCTGGTACTCGTGCATGTTGAGGCGGCCGAGCTGTTGGTGCTGCCATCTCCCGTCGGTCGGAGGCACCTGCAACAGAGAGAAGCAAATCAGAGCAGGGACGAGGAGCGGCGAGGTGGGGCAGGACAGAGAGGAGAGCAAAGAGGAGAGGAAGGCCAAATCGAAGGGAAAAAAAAGCAAAAATCACCAGATCGAAGCACAATCGCTGAATCGAAGCTCAAATCGACAGTAGAACCACAAATTGCAGAGAGAGAGAGAGAGAGAGAGCTCTTGCAGAGCTCGATTCAGCCCGCTGCTCCACCGCTCGATTCGTCCCCGCTGCCGAGCCGGACCCGAGCTCTTCACACCATATGTGGACGTGGAGAGCAGATCAACAGCGCCGCTGCCTCGTGCGCAGCAGCATGCAGTCGCGCCGTCCGCACAAGCAGCAGCTCCTCCGCGACCGTGTGTGCACTGGAAGGGAGCACAACACCACTGCTCCAGGCAAGGCTGTGGAGGGAGCGATGCGGCTCGCCTGCGCCGCCTCGTGACCCGTAGTTGGGGCCATTGCTCTCGTGCCGACGCGTACTGGGCCTGCAAGCTACTCGATGGCCGTGAGGAGCTCCGCGAGCTGCTGCCGTCGTTGCGGCCTTCTTCGCACAAGATCTAGCTGTGCGTCGAGCAGGCAGCGGCGGAGAAGGGGAACGGAGGCAGACGGGGAGGGAGAAGGGGTGGGGAGGCGGCAGCGGCGGCGGGGAGCAGGGACAGAGGGCGGCGGGGAGCTAATTCTTTTTCATTTTGGCCCTTTTTTCGTAAGATTTTTACAAATAGATTCATAGGCCAAAGAATTTGAAAAATGGACCGGAAATAGGCGTCAGGAGCCTTAGCGCCTAGGTGTAACGGGTAGGCGCCATGTCAGCTGGCGCCCACCTTTGCCACGTAGGATCCAGCTTGGCTGAAACCCTAATTCGGGCGCGGGAGTTGGTCGCCAGCCATGTTAAACCTAGGCGCTAAGGGACCTGGCGCCCACCTTCACCACTTCAAAACCGCCGCCGCCCCCTTCTTTCTTCCTCTCCTCTCTTCTTTCCTGTCCTCTCTCTGTTCACGCGCGTCCAGGCGCCGCCGCCGGCGCCCCTGCACTGCCGCCGGCCCCTCTACCGCCACCTCCCATTTTCCTTACACAAGAGCAAGGTAGTCTCCCTCCGGTCCTCTTTTTTCATCATTTTCTTGTTGTATTTCTAGTTGAAAATGAATACCCTAGGTTTTGAATAGATGCCTTGAATCTTTGATTATTGTGGGGATTATGTTGAATTAGCTGTGTAGATGGGCAATGTGGATGTGCGTGACCGATTTTCTAGCAAATTTATCAATTTCTATGATGATTGTTGGTTTTAAATGTGTTTAGGTTTAGTAACTTTTAAAATAGAAGTGATTGCTATGTAGGATATGAGTAATGATATTCTATATTGGTTGTATGTTAAATTGTTAGCTATGGATGACCGTTGGCGTGAGCAAAAGTGGAAGGATCGTCCACAAAAAAGTTATCGTGATGTGACTTGCAAGGATGCTCCTGTCCTTCCCGCTTTCACTAGACCTCATTGTGAGTGTGGGAAGCCGGCTCGGGTGACTCAATCGATGCATCCAGAAACTGCGGCTCGAGCGTACTACAAGCGTGGTGATTACCGTGTAAGTTGATGTAATTTTACAATTTTTCTGACCATTCAATATAATTGCGAACATCTAGCAATTTGTTTTGTTTTTGCAGTATTGGGAGCAATGCAATTTTTTTCAGTGGATAGATGGTCCTGAGATGGTGGATGAACGCATCCTTCTGTTCAGGCCTTCCTCTGCGATCAATAATGCGAAGTTCCAGCGGTGGATCCCTCCTCCACCTAATCCACCAAAAATGACTGCGGAGGAGAAGAAAGTAGCCATTGCTAGGCAATTGACAACACCGCCATTATGTCATTGTGGTGATCCTGCTCAGATTCATCGCGGCGTCAAAGACTCTCATTACACCCCGACATTCGAGTGTCGCAACCGCACAACAATGAGTTCTATCAAATTTATGTTAAGGTTGATTGATTCTTTTAATTGTTTGTGATGTTTTGTATTTGCACAAAGCAGAATGACTATCCTCTTTGTGAGTTTTCTGAGTATGACTATGGTCCGAAGTCTTACTGCCCGGAGGAGGATGAAGGTAACAAGAGGAAAAAGGCAAAAGAGAAGTACGTCGCACCAGATACCTTTTGTGGTTGTGGTGTAAAAGCTTACTATGGCTTAGTGCCCTCAGAGCTTGGAATAGGTTATTATTGTGGGCACATGGTTGGCGATGATTTGGTGAGTCCAACATGAACTTGAAATAACTCTTTGCGTATGTAATGTTGATATGGTTACAAGGTTGTCAAAATTAATCTTTTGTTGGTTGTAGAGTACTCGGAAGTGTATGTATGAGTCCTATGTTGAGAAGGCCACAGTGGATCATGAGATTGAATGGAGAAGGCCGAAGGGAAGGCATCCAGAGGTGTTAAACAGCTATGTAAGGTTCCGCAAGCAAGAGCAACGGGAGACAGCGCGGAAAAGAGGTATGTGGCCTCGATCCAAGGGCTCCAGGGGCACTATGTGGCACGACGATTCTCAGAGAAGGTCAAATGTTGATATTCTTCGAAGCCTGGATCCAAACAATAAAGAGTTGGAGAGCAACAAGAAGAGAAGGTCATATGCTGAAACTGGGCAAAGTTTAGATCCAACTGTGAGACAAATTCAAGAAGAGGTCATGAAGTCACACGTTGCCAACCTGCCTCGGCTGTCACCCTGGAAAGAGTAGAGGTGGACGTATCATTGTTGTCTTAGTTTGTTTCTGTGAACTATCATTTGTTTGAACCTTGTGTGTGTTGACCTATGTGTTGGAACTATGTGTGAGCTATTTGATTGAGCTATGTGTTGGAACTATGTGTATGAGCTATTTGTTTTACCTAAGTGTGTGAACTTGTATGAACTATGTGGACCACCTGTGAATTGTATTATGTGCCATGAACATGAATTTGACAAGTGTTTTCCTGTGAACTTTGAATTATATGAACTTCTGTTGTGAACTTTGAATTATATGAACTTTTGTTGTTTTGACAATAGGAACTTAGAATTTCTGACTGGTCTGCACATCGGCGCCAAAAACTATGGCGCCTATATGCGTGATGTAGGATCCAGACATAATAGCGCCCACCTCAGCGCCAAACGTGGCGGCGCCCACGTTATGCACGTAGGCGCCAAAGATAAAGGCGCCCTGGTTGAGGAACTGAGGTGAGGTGTTACGCCTGGGTGCCATTACCTTTGGCGCCTAGGTTATGCACTTAGGAACCAATGGTTATGGCGCCCAGGTTGAGAAACTGAGGTGTTAAACCTGGGCGCCATTATAGTTGGCGCCCAGTTGTTGACACCGGATTTTGACAGGCAAATCCAGACGAGGAAAGCTATTTATTGTGTGCTGATGACTTAAGGTCGGCCAGCAAAAATCAGCAAGAAAAGGCAGCAAGACAATCGGCAACAAGAGAGGCAACAATCGGCAAAGAATACAATCAGCTACAGGAGATAATCGGCAAGGGTGCATGCCAACGGTTTTACAAGTAATAATACACAGAGCTGCATAGATGTACAATGAGATATTGTACACGTACGTATGTTGGAGCGTGACCATTGATTAAAGAAAGATTGGTGGCTGGATTAATCACACGTGAAGTAGTGGCAAGAAAATGGAATCGGCACTTCATACAAGGGATGCGTGAAGGAAAATCGGCTGTCACGTGCCGATGTGCCGATCTGTCGAAGCTGATGAATCGGTCACTTCTAGAAATCGGCAACGGGCAACATGATTAAATAAAGGAACGGGTCAGCTGGTGATGCCGATTCCGATTTAGAAGGCATGATGCCAATTCCGATTTAGAAGGCATGATGCCAATTCCGATTTAAGAGGCAGGATGCCGATTTTTTAGGAACCATGGTTACACAGGAAGAAAAGGGCAGTATGCATGTATAAAAGTATAACCACGTGATGCTGATCGGCCTGTTGGAAACTGTTGACACTGGGTTTAGCAAAAACCAGATAATCTGTGGTATCAGATATTGGTAACATCGGCCGGGTTTCTGTTCAGCCAGTACGTGCATATCGGCTATTTGCTCCTGGACTGCTAGCAAAAGGTAATCGGATATCCATTGACATCGGCAGAGTCATACGTTGGTTGCCGATTGAGAGTTGTCCGATTCCGATTGATTGAATAACCAAAGTGCTTGCATAAAGACAAAGCTGGCACGTTCGTGTGGAGGTGATTAAATAATCCAAGACCTACCTACAAGACATATAGCACAAGAAAATATGGAAGGAGAAGAAAATAGTATTATAAGATGATTACCTGTGTCGAGCAAACGGAAGAGACGTGCTCGTATTGGACTCAGGCTGATTTACTTCTAGTATATGGATGTCTCCAAACGTATGGATGTGCAAGCTAAAGATTAGGAATATTATACGGAAAGAACATAGGCAAGCTTCATTGGCAGAGACTTCACGCAAGGAGAGTTGGAGTCATTGTATCTTAATATTTCCTTTTGTTTAGATATATTTCTTATTTAGCAAGTCTACATTTAGTTTGGACTCTTTTAGTCTTAGGATATAAATATGTGCCTTCGGCTATTGTAAGGGATTATCACACGATCAAATAAACAACTTCAATACCTTTACTTTATCAAGTCGGCAACTTCGCTATTTTCTTTTCACGAGTTCTTCGACCACGTCAAGGGTGATCAGATCTCAGGGCTTGCTTCGTAAGCTCCGTCTTTTACCGAATAATTCTTAAGCTTTAGCAACCGGCGTATCGTTGTTGCTTCGTTTAAGTTATTCAACAGTTATCGGATAAGTATCTAGGCTTTAGTAACCGGCGTATCGCTGTTACTTCGTTTATATTTTATTCAACCTTTATCCAGCTTGGTACACGCTTTGGTCGGCTTTTACCTATGTTATCTCGTTGTATCTCTTATCACAGCCGACTAGATTTGTTCCAAGTGCTGCTCTGCTTAGCTTGTTAGATTACGATTTAGTGATCTCGCATAGTTTTGCTCTGAATCGGTTATCCAAGCCGATTTATTATTTACCAGATCGGACAGCCTCTGCCGATTCTGCCTATAGAGCTAATCGGAATCCCAGCCGATACGCTCTAGTATTTTTACGGTTTCATCTCTTGTCAACTAACAGGTCAAATTGACTGGCACGCCCCAGTATTCACGGTCACAACCGATTTTGTGTGCTAGCGTGTGAATATCTTTCCCGATTTTTGCGTCAACACCAGGGTATGCACTTAGGCGCCAACTGTAATGGCGCCCAGGTTGCAGACAGAAAAACAGAGTTTACTTTCACAGAGGTTGAAGTTCACATTCACACAAAAACAGAGTTCACATTCACATAAAAACACAGTTTACATTCACAGAAAAACAAAGTCACATAAAGTCCATACAGCATAAAGGCACATAGGGTCCATACAACCTAAAGTCACATAAACTCCGTACAAGTCATCCATACAAGTCACAAGCCCAACACATACGGAGTCGAGTACAAACACAAGAACGTCACTTCGACCGACGCTTGCCTAGTGCGTCGGTCCCCGGAGTGTGGCGTGGAGGAGGTCGACGAGTGCGGCGAGGGTGCTGTGACGGCTGCGTGGCTGGTGGAGCACCGGAAAGCTGGGACGAGCCAAGCACGTCGTAGTCCTGCTGCTCCTCCTCCTCCTCCTCCTCCTCGTCTTCGTTCTCCTCACGTTGAGAGGTGAAGGTGGTTGCACGTGAGGATGACGCCCCTTGCCTGCTCCTTGTCGTTGTCCTGTGGGATGACGCGGAAGCGGACGGCTGCAAGTTGTGCGGTACGTGGACATCCCCGGGCCGAGTCCGACAACTGACACGAGTAGCTGCTCGACACAAACGGGACCGTAACTTCTGCAAAATATCAAAAAAAATCCCATTGTCTTAAAGTAGCAAGCGATGTAAATAGAGAGTTAAGTGGAGAGGATATTGCAAACATGATGTATACCTATAGCAATGCCCTCATGCGGCCTTCAGTTTCCGGGTCACCAGGAGGGGACTGAAGTACCGCATCGATGTCACGAACCGACGAGCTCATAGAAGTTCCCTGCAATTACAATATAATGACAATGTATTTACCATATTATATATAGCATGCATGACTATAATTTGATGGAAAATTGACATACCACTCTGTCAAGGATGGGGCCTAGTTCCACTGCTCTTCCGGCACGTCCTCGCAAGTCGTAAGCTGTGTCCTCATCATCAGATGAGGAAATCTCCGCGTAGTCATCCCGTGTCCAAGCCGTCCGGAGCCTGTACCGAGTAGCCGAGTGGTACCACGCCAAGTAAGCTCTGAAGTTAGCATTGCTATGCGGGCCCGGTGGGGGCAGAACATTGTCGTCCATCTTGTTCCATCACTCAATCCTCTCATGGTGGTAGTCAAGGAAATCTGTCACCTTCTTCTGCCGGGCCCGATCGAACCTATACAATGAAGACCGTAAGGTGTCTAGTCCCGTGAGCAAAGAAATAGAAAGTTTTCATCAACTTATATCCTACTTTTCAGTTTTATCTTACTCATGCAGCGCGATTGATGTGGAGACCTCGTCCGGTAGAAAAGTCTGTGCAAACCCAAATTGTCGCTCAACGTGGTGTGGTAGGTGAATCTCCACCGCGTAGAATCAAATCAGAGGGCACCGCATCTTCCAAAGATCTTGGTCACGCTTGCACATAACGTTCAAAGGCATGGCGATGACTTCTTCAATATTGTATGGTTCCCAAATCACCTATGAAAAGAAACACATCATTGTTTAATTTAAGAATCACACTAATCAGCAGTCAATGTAGGGAGTACTCACAAAGGAAGGGACTAGGGCATCCAGCTCGTTCTGGTAGTCAAGGTACGCTCTCCAGTGAGTGGCATAAGGGGTGGACACCCTGTCCCAAAGGTACACGACCGTAGGTCTAAGGTCTGGCACTGCCAAGTCCCAAGCTCGAGGCGGGAAAACCTCAGGTCTGCCAACTGGAAGCCGGGACCACATCCATAGCTAGAGGACCACCAACACTCGAGGAATTTGCCTGCTGCTGACACGCCTCTCAAAGCTGACGGTAAAGGAACGCAAGTACTCCTGACCCCCAGCTGTACGTGCCTGCATGAAGTAATAATAACGTGAGACCAACAATTGGAAGTACCAACAAATATTATGCAAATAGTTCAGAAATAGTAAATGAGACAAACATTTCAAAGTACCTGCATCGTCCCAGTCCTGGAGACAGTGGATGTACATCCAAGAAGCTGAGTCTCCGGTGCTGTCCGGGAAAAGAATGGAGCCGAACATGTTCAACACCCAAGCCCGATAGTAGTAGGTGACTGTCAGCTCGTCCGCATCGTCTGGGCACACGACGAAAGTCCCTCTAAGCCAACGTAACGGGATGCTAGCTGACCGTGTACGTCTCGGCTGTTCCTCGTCCCCCACATTGGGGTGGTTGGTGGTGTGCCCAAGAACGCCTCCACGCGTGCCCTCCATCTAGCAGAGACAGCCGATCCACATACCGGCCACCCTCTGATGCCAAACCCCAACAACATAGTTGTATCCTGCAACGTGACTGTCATCTCACCACACGGCAGGTGGAAAGTGTGAGTCTCTAGCCTCCACCTATCGATCAGCGCAGTCAGGGCTGTTGGGTTGAACGGTGGCAGACCTCTCCTCACAATTGTGGAGATAACGTGCAGGCCAGCACGCTGGAGGAGTGGCGTGTAGCGGTGGTCGTAGTGTATGACTCCGACGCCCTCATGCGTTCGGGGCCGAAGGATTGGAAGGGCCTGAAAGCAAGGTGTACATGAGCAATCAGTAAATTTAACATGATTACATATATTGTGTAGTGAGTTTTTTTAACATACCTGGTCTGGGTTGGCCTCGATGTGCCTCGCGCGGTGCTTCTGGTCGTAGTGCTCGTCCAGGAGCAGAAACTGAGCCACCATCCTGCATAGAAAAATGTCAGTTAATCAAGGAGTTTAAAAAATATATGAAAAGTACAAAGACATAAAACAAAACATTAACCTGCCGTCGTTCAAAAGTTCTCATGTTGTGACCGAAAGCACCACACTTTCCACATTGTGTTTCCACGTGGTCGACTACAAAGGGATTCCCTTTTCCCCTACGAGTTTTCCCTGGAATCCAATCCATTTGCACCTTGTATCTTGTTCTTTTGCGTGTTCCCCTGCCCTGCCACTTGTGTGTCTAGTCGACTATGTACTTTGGCCCATCGTATGGTGGCCACTCTCTTTCGTCACGAAAAGGGAACCAACGAGCATACAAGTGTCCAAGTAACATTGGGCGGAGAAAACATGAGGGATCTTCGACTCTACAGACACCCGACGTGCTCTGCAAGCAGCAACCATGTGTCCACAAGGGAAATGGAACTGTTGTGGCCGTCCACATGTGCATGCATTACTCAAGATGAAAATCGTGTGCTTCTGACCCTCTGTCGCCTCGCCAGCTTCATTTATTCCACTTGGCTCAGTAACCTCATATGTCCTGGACTGGTGATGGAATAGACTGCATTCAAAACCGTTGGCTGCTAACTTGGCTTTGTCTAGATAAAACTTGGAATTCAGTGTCAAGGTTTCACCCTTCGTCAACAAATTCCTAGCCTGCCCTTCATGCTTTGCAAACCATTCTACAGACTTGTAAAACGTAAACGCAAGTATGGCGGTAACTGGCAACTGCCGGGAGCCTTTGAGCAAACCATTGAAACACTCGGCCATGTTGCTTGTTTGAAAATTATACCTCCAACCACCATCATGTGCCCTAGACCATTTCTCCATGTCAGTCAGCAATCCTTGTAGCCAATCTCTGCCTTCCGCGTTCGTTTTTGGTTTCAAATCCTCTAGTTTCTTTTCAAATGACTTAATTATCAGTTGCCATGCAACATCCTCAAACAATTCAAAGTTCTCTTTTACATGATCCTTCTTCACCAAATTGTCAGCAAGATGCCGACTACACCAACGATGCACAATGTGTGAATGCCCTGGAATCGATTCGGTCACGGCGTTCAAGATACCGGCGTGTCTATCTGACAACACACAAACAGGCCTCCCAGGACCTACAACATGGATCCGAACCAAACGTAGAAACCATGACCAACTACCCTTATTCTCCTTCTCAAATCTCAACCAGACCAAAGGCCAAAGGAAGGAGATGATTGTCTCCATCAATCGCGATAGCGACAAGGAGTGTCCCCGTATACTTGCCTGTTAAAAATGTGCCGTCAATAGAAAAAACAGGCCTACAGTGCCTAAATGCCTCCACACACTGACCGAAGCACCAAAATGCACGCTGAAAGATCCGTCGACCATTTTTCATGATATTTGGAATGGGGTCATACTCATAGTGCATACCGGGATTGGCAGCTTTCATTGCATTCAGCATCATAGGCAATCGCTCATAGGCCTCCACCCAAGAACCATATATCATTCTCAAAGCCCTTTGATGAGCCCTCCAGGCCTTGCCATATTTGATTTTTGTATTTCCACTTCAAATTGACAATCCCAATCACCACATTAATGGGCAACTGAGGTTGAAGCTTAACAACAGGTAACAGGCGATTGGCAATAAACTTTGAAGTCAACTGACGATGCTTCTGATTTATCTCTGCCGAACCACAAGTGTGAGGTCCAACAACAGTAGTGATCTTGAATTGTGGAGAGTCTTTAATCTTTCTAGCACACACTTTCCATGCACAATTACTATCCTCGCACTTAAGGGTGTACTGACGATCGGCTTGAAAGTTCTTCACATGGTGTGGCATGTTATGCACGATAGTGTACTCCTTCAACCACATCTTAAGTGCATCAATATTCGGAAACACATGCCCCTTTCGAATCATTATGGTAGACTTCAGCATCGGAATGGTAGATTCAACTACCCCTCCATCAGCTACAGCTCTGTGTGAATCTCTGAGGTCACAGAAATCAGGAACAAGAGGGTCACGGTCACGAAGGAACTGTCTCATTATTTGAGCAGTTCGTGGTGACACAGGAGGCACCGCACGGTCATCATCAGAATCAAGGGCACGTGCGTCCTCATAAGTCTCGTCATCGCCAGTCACTAGGATATTGCCACGATTCAAAGGGCTACCAATATCTGGAATTATCAAAGCTGGAGCCACAGGCACGTGTGTTGGCAATGCTTGTTGGATAAGGTCTTCAGCACCTGCTGCTCCATCTGCTTCATCAGACCCACCTCTCCTTTCATCTAAACCACCTTCCTTTCATAATCCGTACCACCACCGCCTCTAAGCTCATCCGCAATGTCACCTACCACATCATCAACAAAGCCACCTCCCATATTATCAGCAAAGTCACCTGCCATATCATCACCACAAGCACCACCTCCCACATCATCTTCTTCCGGGACTTGCGTCACCGCAACCTCACAAGGACCTACATCGGCCACCAAGGCTCGAGAGAATTTCCTCAACACCTTCCGCACAATCAAATCCAACGCTCTAACTTCACTATTCACCACAAGAGTTACATAATTGTTCCAATCCACTTCACCAGCAATTGGGATCAGTCGTTTGTTATTTCTGCGATTCAACCCGACATCAATGACTCCTTGAACCTCAACTTCAATACTAGACTCTGACCATTGCAAACTTTCCTTTATTTTCCTCACAAGCAAACCATACGACGGTCTAGCATTGAAAAACAATGAAACCACTTCCATCCTCTCAAATTCAAAATCCCCCACACGATTTGTCCTCACGTTACCACCATAACGCAATGTGACTAGTTTATCCATCTATTCGAACAAAGACAATAAAAACAATTTAATTGCATCATGAATGTTGCATGAACCTCTGCTCAAACTTTCAAATTTAATTTCCTATATATTTCCTATAAATATAGGGGATTTTACAAGAATTTTGGTAAACAACCAACAAACATCATAGAAATTGATAAAATTGCTAGAAAATCGGTCACACACATCCACATTGCCTATCTACACAGCTAATTCAACTTAATCCCCACAATAATCAAAGATTCAAGCCACCTATTCAAAACCTAGGGTATTCGTTTTCAACTCAAAATACAACAAGAAATTGATGAAAAAGAAGAGGAGAGGGAGGCTACCTTGCTCCTTGACGAGGGTGGCGGTGGAGGGGGACCGCCGGCGGCGCAGGAGGCCGGCGGTGGAGGAGGGGCCTCTGGCGGCGGTGCCTGGACAGTCTCTGCAGAGAGAGGAGAGGAAAGAAAGAGAGGAGAGGAGGAAGAAAGGGGGCGGCAGCGGATTTTAGAGTTCCAAGGTGGGCGCTAGGTCCCTTAGCGCCTAGGTTTAACGGGTGGGCGCCAGGTGACCTGGAGCCCAGCTCCCGTGCCCGATTTAGGGTTTGAGCCATGCTGGATCCTACGTGGCAAAGGTGGGCGCCAGCTGACATGGCGCCTACCCGTTACACCTAGGCGCTAAGGGACCTGGCACCTAGTTTCGGGTCCATTTTTCAAATTCTTTCGCCCAAGGGTCCCTATGTAAAAATCTTACAAGAAAAGGGTCAAAATGAAAAAAAATTACGGCGGGGAGTAGGGAGAGCTACATCAAAAAAACGAAATGGACTTATTTTTAAGATTGATTTCGAAAAAGCATACGATAAAATACGATGGCCATTTCTAACGCAAACTCTACGGATGAAAGGGTTTTCACCCAAGTTGATTTCTTGGGTTAAATCGTTCATCTCGGGTGGTAGTGTTGCAGTGTGTAAACAATGATGTCGGGTCATACTTCCAAACGAAAAAAGGTCTTCGGCAGGGAGATCCCCTATCTCCACTTTTATTCAATATGGTTGCTGACATGCTCGCCATCTTGATCAAAAGAGCTAAAGCAGATGGTCAAGTTAGTGGAGTGGTGCCACATCTAGTAGATGATGGCTTATCCATTCTACAGTATGCAGACGACACAATTCTCTTTATGGAACATGACCTAGAGAAAGCTTGCAACATGAAGTTATTACTTTGTGCTTTTGAGCAATTGTCGGGTTTAAAAATCAATTTCCATAAGAGTGAATTATTCTGCTTTGGTGAGTCACAAGAAGCGATAGACCAATATACTGATCTGTTTGGATGTAAACAAGGAGAATTTCCGTTAAAGTATTTAGGGATTCCTATACATTATAGGAGACTATCAAATACTAGCTGGAAACATGTTGAAGAACGTTTCGAGAAACGACTCGCTAGTTGGAAAGGAAAACATCTTTCGACAGGTGGGAGATTAACATTGATCAACTCTGTGCTCAGTAGTCTACCCATGTATATGATGTCTTTTTTCGCGATTCCAAGAGGGGTGCTAAAAAACTGGATTATTTTCGCTCCTGCTTTTTTGGCAAAGTGATAACCAGAAAAGAAAATATCGTCTCACTAAATGGAGCATTTTGTGCCAACCTAAAGACCAAGGAGGTCTAGGAATTCATGATTTGGATATTAAAAATAAGGCTTTGCTTAGTAAATGGCTTTTTAAGTTACTGACAACATAGGGGACATGGCAACAAATTTTACAAAACAAATACCTTCACTCCAAACAACAAATTTTACAAAACAAATACCTTCACTCCAAACCGCTATCACAAGCACAGTGGAAAAATGGGGACTCCCTTTTTGGGCTAGTCTTATGAAGGTGAAGAGAGATTTTCTCCGCTTTGGAACCTTCATAATTAAAGATGGATCACAGATTAGATTCTGGGAAGATAGATGGTTGGGAAATACAACTCTGCGAGAGCAGTATCCTTGTTTGTATAACATAGCACAACACAAACAGGTTACTATAGCAGAAGTCCTAGGTACCTCACCCCCAATCTCTCAGGCGTAGAGATCTCGTTGGACACAAGTTAGTAGCATGGAATAATTTACGTCCACGCATTGCAAATATTGTGTTGAATCAAGAACATGATGAATTTCGCTGGAACCTACATCTGAATGGACAATTCTCAGTGAAATCACACTACTTGGCTATGATCCATGTTGACGTCCCTAATATGAATAAGCAGATTTGGAAATTAAAAGCCCCTTTGAAGATAAAAATTTTCTTATGGTTTCTTCATAGAGGGGTAATTTTAACAAAAGATAATCTTGTAAAGCGTAACTGGCAAGGTAGCAAGAAATGTTGTTTCTGTCACAAGGACGAAACAATTAAACACTTATGTTTTGAATGTTGTTTTGCTCGTCTCGTTTGGTTTATCATATATGCGGCCTCAGGTCTTTCTCAACCTCGTAGTGTGTCACATTTGTTTGGTACTTGGCTTTGGGGTATTGAGAAAGAATTGAAACCGATGGTCTTGCTAGGGGCGGCCGCTACTTGTTGGTCACTATGGCTATGTAGGAATGATATAGTCTTTGACAAAAAAAACATAACTCTTCTCCTTTGCAGGTTATCTACTCGGTTATCCATTGGCTTCGTTCTTGGGCTATCCTACAGAAGCTTGCTTTGCAGGATTTGGTTGCAGCGGCATCTCAACAATTAGCCTGGGTGGCCAAGGATTTTTTTACCTAGGCACATGGGTGACGATCTAGTCTTCGGATTGATAGTCATTAGTGTGGCTATACTCTTTTATCATCTATAGGCTGTGTGCATCCTGGCTGTGCAGAGGTCGGGAAAATTTTTTCCAAGGTCTTGCATCATCTTGATGTTAAAACCCTGGAAAGTAATAAAGTTTCCCTTATGGAAGCTCACTCGCACAGCCACCGCCCCTGACAGCGGACCAACTGCACAGGAGGACCCAGGAATTAGCCTCTGTGGCCAGAGACGCTCGGGGCAGCCGCGCGCGGCCGCTGACGCCCGGTGCACGAGTGCGTGCTCCCCTTCTGATGCTACGTGTCACACTGAGAGAGCCTCATGGATGGCATGGAGCGCTGAGGTGAGAGCAAATCGAGGGATCCAGAACTTAGATTAGATACATGGCCAAACGGGTCGTGCCGGCCCGGCACGACACTAGCACTACGTGGCACGGCACTATGTGGCACTAGCACTACGCGACACTAGTGTTAGCCGTGCCCGTGCCTCATAGGACCATCATGCCGAGGGGAGTCACTAGCACGACCATACGAGGGATTCAACGTGGCGTGCCGTGCCGATGGCACTACGAGGCACTATCATGCCAAACTGAGGAAAAATCGAATCAAGACGCAAATGTAAAAAAAAAAACATCACATGATTCATCAAAAGTTCACCATATAAATCAAATCGTTTACAAATCCATAAAAAACGCCATCTTGGACTCGGCGGCGGCCAGCATGCGCAGCTCCCGACGGAGGCGCCATGCGCGACTCCCGGTGGTGGACGACGCGGCACCAGCGGCCGTGGATGACGCGGCTCCCAGCAGTGGAAGGCGCGGCACCGGCGGATGTGGACGGCGCGGCTCCCGGCGACGCCATGGCAGAGGCGGAGTGAGGCGTGGTGGCGGCGGATGGTGCTAGCTCGCAGCTCCGGCCGAGCGGCGGATGGTGCTGGCGCACATGCACAGCTCTGGGCGACGGATGGCGTAGGCGAGCAGCTCCTGGTGCGGAGCGGCGGCTGCATGAGAAAGGTGAGTGGCGGTGGCTAGCTGGGGAGAGAGGGAAAAAGTGATGGGAAATTAAGGTTTCTTAGGTTTTAGGTTTTATATGGTGTAAGTGGGCCGCTGTCGGGCCAACGTCGGGCCGAGGCCGTGCCGGCCTATTTACCGTGTCGTGCCTTGGGCCGTGCCATGGGCCGGGATTGAGGCCCAGTGTGGTGGACTACTCCGAAATTATTCTAAGTTAAGTACCGACGGACCACTAACCCAGTAGTCAGGCACTTAATCCGGAATAAGCTGGAGCGCCATCGGATTATACCCAATTAACCACATACTTTCACGATCGAAACAACACACGCGCCCACACGAAGGTGAGTCCCAGAAATTATAACATTCCACAAGTTCAACTTAACATAAAAAGTCTCAACAAGTTATTACAAACCAAGTCCGAATTTCGAATAAAAGTACGAGAGTTCATTGCTGCGGAAATAAACTAACGACAGTACATAGCAACACCATAATGAAGTCGTCCATGGTGCTACTCCTCCCGCTCCTCGGCAGAGGACGGAACCCACTCGACGTGCCAGCCAGGAGGAACCTGGGCAGGCCAAGAGATAGCATTCACCGTCTCATCCAAAGTAGTACCTGAAATAATAGCCACAAGCAAGGCTGAGTATGCTAATACTCAGCAAGGCTTACCCGTCGGGTGAAAGCTACATCACCGACTCCTAGACATAAGAGGCTTTTGGCTGGTGGGATTGTTTTGCCAGAAAGCAACTAAGAGTGGATCCTTATTTTCATGATTTTAGCATCAATTTCTAATAATGTTAACCATTCTAGATTAGCAACCTTTCTAAGCATACAAGTGGTGCAATACAATTTAGTGTAAACAACAAGTTCATCATCCTCATAGTTCCACTTGTTACTCAATGCAACACAGCGGTCAAACAGTCTCATTAACCGCGAGAAGCGGACAGTTCGAACCGAATTTCACTACCTGGCCAGGGAATACCCAACACACACGGATAATGCCTGCTATAAAAGGCACAAACACTATCCAACCTTTCCCTTCAATCCACAGTTCGGCGTCGGGTCCATTCCCTTAGGATACAAGGTTATCGAATACTCGCGGACTTACGCCGGCCGATCTCACGCATGTAACCACTTGTGTACTACAAGGGAAAAACATTTCCAAGGAGAAATGGCTATCAGTCCTAGCTGCATCAATCGGGTACCAGGCTTACCGGTTCCCATAGATCGGCATGTGCGTGGTATGTTCAAAAACTTGACAAACAGATACCACACGTTATGACCTTAATCCAATTATCATACTGTAGCGGACCACTCCGAAATTATTCCAAGTTAAGTACCCACGGACCACTAATCAAGTAGTCAGGCACTTAATCCGGAATAAGCTGGAGCGCCGTCGGATTATACCCGATTAACCACGTACTTTCACGATCGAAACAACACGCGCGCCCACACGAAGGTGAGTCCCGGAAATTACAACATTCCACAAATTGAACTTATATAAATAGTATCATCAAGTTATTACAAACCAAGTTCGAATTTCAAATAAAAGTATGAGAGTTCAGCACAACGGAAATAAACTAACGAAGATACATAGTAACACCATAATGAAGCTGGCCATGGTGCTACTCCTCCCGATCCTCAGCAGAGGATGGAACCCACTCGACATGCCAGCCAGGCAGAACCTAGGCAGGCCAGGGGACGGAATTCACCGCCTCCTCTAAAGAATTACCTGAAACAGATGCCACAAGCAAGGCTGAGTATACTAATACTCAGCAAGGCTTACCCGTCGGGTGAAACTACATCACCGACTTCTAGACATGAGAGGCTTTTGGCTGGTGGGTTGATTTGCCAGAAAGCATCTAAGAGTGTATCCTTATTTTCATGATTTTAGCATCAAATTCTAGTAGAGTTAACCATTCTAGATTAGCAACCTCTCTAAGCATACAAGTGGTACAATATAATTTAGTACATACAACAAGTTCGTCATCCTCATAGTTCCACTTGTTACTCAATGCAGCACAGCGGTCAAGCAGTCTCATTAACCGCGAGAAGCGGACAGTTCGAACCGAATTTTGCTACCTGGCCAGGGAAACCTAACACACACGGATAATGCTTCCTATAAAAGGTACAAGCACTTCCCAACCTTTCCCATCGATCCATAATTCGGCGCCGGGTCCATTCCCTTAGGATAAAGGTTTACCGCTTCACTCACGGCATCACGCATATACCCACTTGTGTACGGCAAGGGAAACAAAATATTTCCAAGGAGAGATGGCTATCGGTCCTAGCTGTTTTAATCTGGAACCGGGCTTACCGATTCCCATAGGTCGGCATGTGCGTGGTACGTTCAAAAACTTGACACACAGAACCACACGTTCCGACCTTAATCTAATTATCATACACGGACGGGAGATCTACACATACCATCCCGCCCGTCCATCCTTATGATTCCAACATAAGTAAAGACAAGCAACTCCTATATCTCGCGAGTGATAGGAAATCACTCGACTTGTAACGATCCTAAAGCATTGCTCTATCGACCCTATCATACTAGTATTTCAAGACATAGGTACTAGAATCATGCAACTAGGGTATTCAAACAACTCCTTGAAACATAAATGCACAAGCATAAATAATTCATAGTTGCACAATTTAAGAGTTAGGTTATGCTCCGGGGCTTGCCTTCTTGGGCTACGCCGGCGTCAGACTCCGGGTCAATCACGATCATGTCAGCACCGCCTTCGGGAGCCTCCTCTTCGTTGGCGGGGACGAGGTTGTAGGTGCCGTCAGCGAGTGCGCCTTCTCATGAGATGCACAAGTTTTAAGAATTGTTGCTGGTTTTCAGTCTAAAGGTTAAGGCTCTTGAAGGCCATATTCACCTAGACATATAAGTGGTTCACTCTCTTCTTCATAAAATTAGAGAAAGTGTGTGGTGTAAGTTTTATGCTTTTATGATGGTGATCGTGTAAGTTCTAGGCCTCTGGTGAAAGTTGGTGATTTTTGGCTGCATGAATTATTTTTAATACATGCAGAACCGAACTAGAACAGAAATCACAAAATAAATCATAACTGAAGTTACAGGCCATATTTTTAGGTCTCATTTGGAAACAAAGCTTCTATAGTCCATACAAGCAACATATCCAAAGCTCAGCTACAGAAGAGTTCAGGATTTGAAATGGTGCACAAAACTCTAAATTCACAGTTTAAATTTTAATTCAAACACTATTCCTCCAAAGTATATACATGCAATAATGAGATTGGAGTCTACAACCTCACGAGTCCAGGGAGTATTTTTTTGTGCATTTTTCTGATTTTTCTATGATTTTTAGTGGATTTTATAAGATATCAAAAAAATGGATCTAGGTTTAAGAATCTCTTTTACGCCGAAGACCCTAGAACTTTTAAAACCTTTCAAACAAGTCCCTGAAACTTACACGGAGGACCCTAGAACTAAAATGGGGAACACAGCTAGGCCCTTGGCTCGCCGGCGACCGGATTCCGGCGAGGAGATGGCGAACCGGTGCGGGGGAAGTGGGGGAAAACGATGAGGGGCTCACCGCGAGTTGTTTGGGGTAGCTCTCAAGCACGGTGGCGAAGCGGCGTGGCTCGTTGACGGTGAGCGGCGGAGCGGCTAGCTCCGGCGACGTCGGTAGCCGGCTGCGGGGGTCGAGGCAAGGCACGGAGAGGTGTGTGAGCTTCACCGGGCGAAGGCGGAGCACGTCGTGGGGCTTGGCGGAGATGGGGATGGCCGGAGTATAGGGCTCGACGTGGAGGTGGAGCTCGCGGCAGAAATGGCCGAGCGGCGGTGAAAAGCTTCAATTCTCGGCGTGTGCTGCTCGATTCGAGCTGGGAAAGGGTCGAGGGGCTAGCTAGGTGGATGAGCAAGCTTCGGGTGCGGGGGATTGCGAAACCATGGAGTGTTTTGCGGGGGATTCGGTTTGCGGCGCGAGAGCTCGAGCTCTGCTCTACGCGGCCGGAGGTTGAAGAAGGTGGGAGCGAACGCGAGGAGAAGGGAAATGGCTGGGCGCTGGCTGGGGGAAGGAATGAGGGTCGCTTGGCTATCATTTGGAGCAAGCTAGAGCCGAGTAGTCGGCCTAGGGAACTCGCGCGAGGCGGAGGGCGCTGGCAGCGCCATTGATGCGCCCCCGAGCTCGGACAGTGCGCGCGACGGGGTTGGGCGAGGGGGATTGTGGCGTGAGCGAGCGGAGATACGTTGCAGAGCCTCTTGGCACGTAGCGGGAGGGAATCCACCCGTGGAGGGGGCTCTGCATGACGAGCGCGCCGGCGGCCAATGGCAGAGCTCGGCTCGCCATGATGGCGTGGCCGCTCGCCGCGGCAAAGCGACTCGTGCAGAGCGCGATTTGACCAGGCGTGGGCGTGGCGAGGAGAGACGCGGCTGCCACGGCTTTGGCCGGCCTGGTCGGGTCGCCGCCGCTCGCGGGCCACGTGGCGGCCGCTGCCGGCCTCGGGCAGAGCTAGCCGAGCGGCCTGTCGGGACGCCCGTGGAGCTCCCAGACTCAAATGTGTCAAACTTTGAAAATTTGAATTGAACTTCAAAACGTGCAAACACAAAAGTTGGAGTTTGAAAAGTGGGACACAACTTTCTTTTTGGGGTGAACCTGAAATTTCGAATTTTTCAAGCTCAAACAAGCCATATTTGAAAAGGTGTTCTGCATGGTTTTTTGAGTTTTTGAGGGGCTTAACTGCAAAATTTGGAAAAGTTCCCAACAGTAACTAGGCTTTATTTGTGATGACAAACAACTTTTAGTTTTGGAGATTTTCATGTTTAGTGCAAAATTTTTGAGATCTCCGATGAGTGTCAAATTGGCCTTATTGAAATTCAAATTTCGAAATTTATTTTAACTTAAGTGTGCTTAAGCCAATGTTGTCCTTCAACCCTGTTTTTAGTGTATTTTTAAGATTTTTAACATCTGGGATGTCGCACATACACGGACGGGAGATCATACCATCCCGCCTGTCCATCCTTATGATTCCAACATAAGTAAAGACAAGCAACTCCTATATCTCGCGAGTGACAGGAAATCACTCGACTTGTAACGGTCCTAAGGCATTGCTCTATCGATCCTATCGTACTTACTAGAGTCATGCAACTAGGGTGTTCAAACAACTCCTTGAAACGTAAATACACAAGCATAAATAATTCATAGTTGCACAATTTAAAAGTTAGGTTATGCTCCGGGGCTTGCCTTCTTGAGCTAAGCAGGTGTCAGGCTCCGGGTCAATCACTATGACGTCGGCACCACCTTCGGGAGCCTCTTCTTCGTTGGCGGGGACGAGATTGTATGTGCCGTCAGCGAGAGCGCCTTCTACATGAGATGTATAAGTTTAAGGGTTGCTGTCATTTTTAGGTTTAAAGGTTAAGGCACTTGAAGGCCATATTCACCTAGACACCAAGGTATACCATTCTTTTCTTCACAAGAATAGGAAAAGGGATGATAGGCTTGAAACCTTATTCGATGGTGATTGTGTACACACATAAAACAAATTTAACCATTATTTCTTAGGCAAGGATTCAGATTTTGGCATTTAGCTTTACTTGCACCACATTAGCTTAACTACCAAAATTGATTTATATCTTTTTTTATGAAAACACCGTTTACTCTAGTTCCTTCTCCTTTTTGTTTCTCTGCTTCTGTTCATCCTTTTTATCTACAACTTTATGGCAGCTATAGGAGTATAAGAGCTAAGCTCACCCCAAAATTTAGCTAAAACCGAGCAGTACAAAATTTATTAAAATTAGTACAAGTTGCTGCTCAAAGAAAAAAGATTAATTCATATAAAATTAAAATTACTTCCAAAACAGACGATTTCTCTACTAGAGCTAGTCATGAGTCAAAGAAAAGCTTTGGCCAAGTGGTAGTTAAAAATAGCACTAGGACAGCCCCGAATAATTTCCTACCGGAAAAACAACACCTATTTATTTGCTAGCCTAAACAGGGTCTAAAATAAAGTTTAGCATTTTTCCAACATTTGCCAACAAGTTTCTAGACCTCTGGTGAGAGTTGGTGATTTTTGACTGCATGAAATATTTTTAATAAATGTAGAACTGAGCTAGAATAGAAATCACTAAATAACTCATAACTGAAGTTACAGGCCATATTTATAGGTCTTCTTTGGACACAATGCTTCTACAGATCACAGAAGCAACATATCCAAAGTTTAGCTACAAAGGAGCTCAGGATTTGAAATGGTGCACAAAACTCTAAAAACTGAGTTTGAATTTTAATTCAAAAACCATTAATCAAAAGTGTATACATGCAAACATGAGATTGGAGTTTACAATCTCATGAGTCCAGGGAGTATTTTTGTATATTTTTCTGATTTTTCTACGATTTTTAATGGATTTTACAAGATCTCAGAAAAAGGAACTAGATCTAAAGAATCTTTTTACGCCGTCAACCCTAGATCTTTTAAAACTTCACAAAGCGGCCCTTGAACTTTACACAGAGGACCCTAAAACTAAAAAGGGGAATGCATCAGGGTCCAAGCTCGTCGGCGGCCGGAACTGGGCGAGGGTGACGAGTGGCTCACCGCGCGTCGATTGGGAAGGGTCTCGTCGACGGAGGTGAAGCTGCGCGGCTCGTCGACGTTGCGCGGCGGAGCGGCGTGCTCTGGCGACGTCGGTAGCAGGCTGCTGGGGTCGAGGCAAAGCGTGAGATGGCGTGGGAGCTTCACCGGGATGAGGTGAGCTCGTCGAGGGTCTTGGCGGCGACGGGGATGGCCGGAAGATAGGGCTCGACGTTGAGGTGGAGCTCGGTGGCGGAAAAGGCAGAGCGGCGAGGGAAAGCTGCGATTCCCGGCGAGGGCTTCACGACTCTCGCTGGGGTTTGCTCGAGGGGCTAGCTAAGAGAGTGAGCGAGCTTGGAGCGTAGTGGATTGGAGAGCCATGGAGGGGAAGGCGGTAGATTTGGCGGGTGGCCGCGAGTGCTCAAGCATGGCTTCCACGCGTTCGGAGGTGGAAGAAGGGCTCAGGCGCGCGGAGGAAAGGGGAAAGATGGTGCCAGCAGCTGAGAAGGGATGTGAGGTCGCTTGGTGGAGTCTTGGGGCAAGCTAGAGAGGGCTGGGCGGCTTGGAAACGTCTGCACGCGTTCTCGGGCCGTCGGAGCCGCTATTGATGGCTCTGACAGCTCGGGCAGGGCGCGGCAGCGGGTTGGGGGCCGAGGATCTGTGCTTGGGCGGTGAAGGATTCTCTGAGCGAGCCGTGGCGCGAAGCAAGGTGCAAAGCGGGGCGGCAAGGGATCCCTGCCCGGCGTGCGCGAGCTGCGGCCAATGGCGGAGCTCGGCTTGCCATGATGGCAGCCCTCGTGGCGCGGCTTGTCAGGGCGCAGCAGGGCTTGACCTGACCGGACGGGGACGCTGGCGTGTGCGCGGGGAGGAGAGGCGCGGCTGCCGTGGCTTTGGCCGGCCTGACCGGGTCGCCGCCGCTCGCCGGCCACGTGGCGGCCGCTGGCGGCCTCGGGCAGAGGCTGGCCGAGCAGGCTGTCGGGCGCCCGTGGAGCTCCCTGTTTCAACAGTGAAAAACTCCGAAAATTTGAACTAAACATTCAAAAGTACAAACGCAAAAGTTGGAGTTTGAAAGGTGGGACACAACTTTCTATTTGGGGTGAACGTGAAATTACGAATTTTTCAAGCTCAAACAAGCCATGTTTGAAAAGGTGTTCTGCATGGTTTTTAGGGTTTATGAGGGACTTAACTGCAAAATTTGAAAACGTTGCCAACGGTAACTAGGCTTCATTTGTGATGATAAACAACTTTTATTTTTGGAGATTTTCAAGTTTAATAAGAAATTATTGAGATCTCGGTTGGTGTCAAAAATAGCCCTTTTGAATTATAAACTTGAATTTGGAAGCCAAATTAAATGTGTTTCCATTGTGGCTGCTTTTTCCCCTGTTTTTAGTGCATTTTAAAGTTTTGAACATCAGGGATGTCACACCTAGGCACAGCACTGGGCCAGGCACTAGCACCGCACTAGCACTATTGCCATCGGGCCGTGCTTTTTAGGGCTGTGCTAGTTGCTGCCTCCTCCGCATTTTCCGGGCCACGTGTCGATCAGCCCTCCTCTCCGCGCCCCCGCCGAGCGCACCACGCGCCCGTGCGGCCGTGCCTTGCCTGTCACTTTTGCAAAATTGCCCTCTACTTTTCTTGAAATCAACCCGCGCTCCCGCAGTGCAAACCATCACTCACTCATTCCTCTCTCTCCTCTGTTTCCTCCCGCATAGCCGCCGCTCCCGCTCGCCCCCTGCGCCGTCGCCACTCTAGCTCTCCCCCGCGCGCGCCCTCCCTGCTCGCCGCCTCCACGGCAGCGCAGAGCAAAGCGTCCAGCGCCACGTAGATCGGGCGGATCTCTCCGGCGATCCGTCCTTCCGGGCAGCCATGGTCAGCGGCGGCGGACCAGAGCAGCTTTGGCTGCGGAAGAGAGATTCGATCGGGTGAGTGGCGGCTCTGTCGCGCCGGCACTCTCTTGCCTCCTCTCCTGGCTCTATCCCCCCTCCCTCTCTTTCTCTCCACCATCCTGATGCAGCCCCTTCTCTTATCTGTGTGCAGGTCAGGAAACCTGAGCTGTGGCAGATCCCAGCGAGAAAGCATGGCCTTCTCTTCAGATCGGGTACGTCGGGAGCATGGCCTTCTCTCCAGATCCAGTAAATCGAGCTACTCCTCTGTCCGTATGGTCGTGTGACGGCGGCATCAAGTTCATGAAGTGGCGGCCGGTTCCTTCCGTCGAACACCCCGTGTCAGGTTCTATCCCTTGTCCTCCTTGCATCCCCTCCCTCTTCAGTTCAGATTTTTTTTTTAAAATTTCGTTAAAGAGAAATCAGTTGACCAACATGCACTGCTTTGGAGAACTCTCAACTATCCAGTTGAGACTTGTGATTGGATTTGGGGCTGCTTCTCCTTTTTTTGGTAGAGTTGTAAGTATCATTAAGAGTGAAAAACTATTATTCCGAGTGAGAATGTGTTAACCTATATCCTTGCTATTGACTGTCCAGCATGACAACATGTAATTTTGCCCATCTTTGAGAGAGCAGAGCACCTGTTTGTTTGTAGAAAATTATGCTATGCCTGTTACCATCCCTTGATAGTCCAAGATTGACACGGCCACATATATGCTTTGCAGCATTCTTCATTTAATAAGCAAATAAAGAGTGTAAATCCACTCAGTATCTATGTATGCAGCAGGATATCACTGTATCTTCGATATAATTTATGAAGTCTTTGTGAGATGATTTTTATGTATGTGCCTGTATGTCGTGCCATTTTACTAATGTTTGTACCTTGGTACTTCTGAGATCAAGTAGGAAAAGAACTGAAAATGCAACAAATAAATGGAATTGTTATTCCTTATTACCATGATGAAATTGCGTGGCCAAATGCTATGATTAATCTGTGTTGTTAAAACTTTAAAGAAAATAATTTGGTTAAATAACTGATGTTACAATTGCTAAAGAATATCTCTTAAGCCTCTCTTTTTTTTTCTATCATGCTAGAGTTTGATGCCTACAAATGCTACTGGATTGTTCTTAGTGTGAAACAAATATATGTTCAGTTTATATTAATTGGACAGGAAATGGAATATGATTCTGTTTTGTCCTGGTTCCTCATTATTTCAGGTTTTTCCTTGCCTTGCCTCCTCACCAATGGCAACCTGTAACTACTCTTGCCCATCTTAAGGCCATTCCCAGTGAGGTAGAGCACCTATACCTAGGAAATTGACACGCCCATACATCTGTTTTGCAGCCTTCTCTTCATTCTGAAAATCACTTGATTCAATAAATAAATTATAGTATTAAACTGTCTCTAAATATTTGAGTAGGTGAGTATCTTTGATTATCTTACAATTTTCTTAATTTTTTACTCCCAGTTATAAGTTATAATGAGTAGACTGCCCTAGAAGCTTTAAGATTTAGGTCACATGGCACAATCGCTTTGTGGATCTTCTAAAAGTTTCTTGCAGTGTTGGGGGTGTATGTAGAACTCAAAGCTGTAAAATTATAGAATCACTTGAAACTGTAATATAGTCCCATATAGGTAAAAAGAGTAACATTCACAAAGCTTATATAGCATCAACACAGTGCATCTGTCTGTCTTCCATGACCAAATAGCTTATGCACCCAGAAAGCACGGATGGTTTGTTTCTCCAGTGATTAACAAAGCGATTGAAGATGATATGCTAATTTGTTTCTTAGTGCTAGCAAACTGATTTAATCTTCAAATATCAGTGAATATTCTGGCATTTAAACCCTTCACTGCTATTGTGTTATTGTATCTTATTTCTGGAAGGGCTGATTGTTTTTTATTGTTTGTTGACACCCCATGTGGTTCTTTCTGCTTGTCTTTTTTTTCCCACTCCGAGCTCCCTTAAATAAAATCAATCTCTCCTTTTACTGCAGCTGACATCTGAAGAAGCAGTAGCTCAAGCCACAGGAGGAGCTCGCCAACGCCGTGTGCTTCAATTCAGCAATGAGAGCTTGCTGCAGGTCCAGTGCAGGCACCTTGACTTCTCACTCTTCAACAAATTGTTAATTTAGTTTTACATCTACAGACAGATCCGATATAGGAGTGCACAATAATCGTGGTGTTATCCAGCTTGTAGTTGGTGTAGTTGGACATTAGATCAGCATACAATACATTAAAAACTGTAGATACTAGAGATAGAAAACTCAAAGATGATGAGAGGTATATAATTTTCAGACTTGATGAAAACCCATACTCTATAGGACAAACTAATTAAGCCAATAACATTTTGTCTCTCTTGGGTATCTGCTGCATACCATACCATCCTTTTCATTGTTATCTTTGTGTGTACAGGTGAGGGAATGGTTTTGTTTTAGTGCCCCCATATTGAAGCAAGATCATGTCAAAAAATTCAGTGTAGTAAGCATTTCAGTGGTAATATCTAGCTATGCAGTATTGCAATGTTTTATTTCTTTGTCAAGTCGCATTCTGTAATCGAGAAAAGCAAAAGCAAAAAGGTCAATATGGTGACCAAAGTTCCTTGTGCTCTTGTAGACATTTGCCTTGATTGAGTTCTGTTTCTTTGCCTCTTCTAATTTAATTTCAGGAAAAAGCAAATTGTGATATTACATTTTACAATGATACGATGCATGAGTAAGCCCTTGATTGCCCAGGTTTTCTATCCTTGTTACTCCGCTGAGTTTTGTTTAAAGAATTTGATTTAGACTTGTTTATATAAATGAATTTTTGTATGTGTCTAGACACTTTGATTCACCCTTTGGATCGATTCGTTGATTTGATTTGATCTAGGACGAACAAAAGCTAAGCAGGGGGGTTTGTTGGCGCTCCTTAGATGTACACTTTTGGTAGTGATTTAGCGCCAAACTCAGGAACGCTCATGAACTAACCTATCACTTGGCAGCCGAAATTGTGTCTTGTATTTCAGAGCATATTGTGATTTTGCAGGAAATAAGGTATTTTCGGAGGAGTTTCAATGAAGAGTTACAACTGGACACGACTTAGCATGGAAGAGGAGATTCATCACGCGGAAGAGGAACCCAAACCGGTCGGCCTGGCACCCAGTGAGCCGGCCAGCCTAGCCCTTTCCAATGCCCAATGGCGGCCTCCTATTGCGTGCGTGGCCACCTCAACAGCCCTAGCCGGTGCCTTGTTGATTCTTTCGCCGAGGGAGGTCTACAAAAGAGGAAAAGCCACTTTCATTAGGGAGGGAGACCCTGGAAGAAAATCTGTCATTGAAGGACTACTCAAGAGCAAGACGAAGGACGGCGGGCCTCATCCTTGGCCGAAGGCTTCGCTAACATGAACTTCGTCACCATGACTAGTTTTATGGGGTGAAAGTCCTCGTTTGTCCATGGGGTTGTAATGTGAACTTGGTTTATAATCGCCGACATACTTTGTGATATCAATCGAACTTGTACATAGATTTCAATCCTCTTAGCTTGGTGAATTATTACCCCTAGTACAGTGACAGTGTGTGAGTGGAAACGACATCGGTTATTTAGATTTGATAGATTAGATTGGTGCTTTAACTTGGTGGTTAAATAATTTAGCGATCCTAGAATCCTATGGGCAAATGCTCTCCACATCTTATTCTTTACAAAGCATTGATCTTCTCCAATTTTCCTTTAATTCAGATTAGGCTAGGTTAGTTTTGATTCATAAACATCATCTTAAACACTTCTAAAATCAACACATTTAGTGTTTAGATTAGTCTAACGATCGTCTTATTCCGCGGATTGATAACCTTGGGGAATCTCTAAGGGAAAAGTTACAATCGACCCGTTCGCTTGCGGTTAATAATTGACCCGGCTAAGCACCATCAACACTCATCGGCTAACTGAGAGACATGAAAATCCCTTGCTAACAGTGAAGTGTGGTTGGAAGGCATTTTCTTCCCCACAAAATTTTATCTGTTTATCCCCTTCTTTTTCGAGAGGAACATGCAGATTTTGAGATATTTGGTTGAGAAACTATTGTTGCGAGGAGAATTTATGGAGAAACCATTGTTGTTGTGTCGTTGAGAATGATGCTAATATGATTGTTAACATGTCTCCATGTTCAAAAAAACCATATGGTCTAATTGGTGCCACTGTAGAGTTGAACCTTCTTCCTTCATTATTTTTTTGCTAACTGCTATAGTTACTTTGATTGTTGTAAATAAATAAAAGAAAATGTGGAATTGGATAATGGACTGCGTTTTCAACACTACAGATGAAAAACAAGATGCCAACGCCTGGAGGAGAGAGCACCGACGGTTTCCACGTGTTTCGTATTGCAGACTGCATGTCTATAAAAAGTAATCAGGACAAAGGTTAAACAGTATAGATCTAAGCTAATATAAGTCATATTTTGATAGTATCACCCACCATCAAGTGCCAACACCGATGATAATGTGAGTACTCAACTTTTTTCTTTAAATGTATACTCGATATTCAAAGGATATTTGTAATAAAACCTTAGTAAATTGAACAAAAGTGTGATCACGTCAGATATATGGCTTAACACTTCACACAAATTTGTTGACTTAATTAAATACATATTGTGATGGTGGAGATATAACCTACTAAGTCATAACATGGCCTCAAATGAGACTAATAGCATGTGTTTAGTATACATCTTGCAAGCGATAAAACATGCATGATAAAAGCAAGTCATCACTCAAAAGCATTACTTTTGAATACGAATCTGATAATAGTAATTCTATATCACAAAAATTATACTATATTGATAAAGTGAGTTTTAGTCGAAAGTTTGTCCTAATAAACAGAATAAATCTTACTAGCGTGCCCACATGATCTTCAATCTTTTTGAAGTGTTCTCTCAAAACGGGATTTTGGATATTAAATAGAATAAATCAAACTGGCGTGTCGACATGATCTTCAATCTTTATTAAGTGTTATCTCAAAACGATCTTGGATGCAGTGCTTCTTCATTTGAGAATTTTTTTTAGTAAAAAAATAATTTAAACCTAATTTTCCTTGCTTAGAAATAAGTTATATTTACCAAAATAAGCAAGTAAGTTGATGAGGACATCACTCATATTGATATACAAGAATCGCTGAACAACGAAACCATTCAAAATCCGATCACAAGAGCTCGTGCACGACAATTGAATTTACAGGAACCAAGGAGAAGACCAAGAAACACATGGGAAGGCATGGAGTTGTGGAGGACCAGCAAGGGACAGCCAAGCTACGTGGAGGCCCAATACAATTCGACTTCGAGTCCACCTCGGAGTCCAGGAGCTGCCTTCAGTAAATTTGACGCTCAGGCCACATACAGAGTCCGTTTTTGACGATCCACATATGGTTGGAAAGAAGATTTCATAGAGCTTCCAATGGCATCGATTTGAGCCCCAAATTTCTCCTAAGTCGTCGGTAATCTTCCAAACAAGGCGGCGTCCAGCATCTATCCCGATGCTGCATCACCGTCTTTTGCCCGTTGGGTCGTGTATCGTTCCAGCCAAACAAGTCGAGCCACCCCATTACTCGATTTGCCCCTGCTAGCCCCCTTGAATCCATCTGACACTCCCCTGCTGTGCCTACCAAGGATAAATGATGCCATAGCCTCTGTCATGCTATCTGCCGAGTTGTCTTCTCAGAAACCCTAACTTGAGGTCCCTTTGGTAAAACGGACATAACTTTTCGCTCGGTGCTCCGTTTGGGCTGAAATTTTTACAGGAGCTTGGAAATGAAAAGTTGCACATGTGATTCCTACTATTGTGCTTGTTACTAGTGCCATATGAGCGTATAATTACCAAACTACCATTGTGCTTGTTCTTTGAGCTTTTTCCATTGTTTCTTGTTCCCACTTGTTGTGCTACGCCTAGGACACGTCTTAGCCAACAATTGTAACTTGTGCTTTGGATACTTATTGAACTTTGCTAATCCGCATTTGTTATTTGCTAACCTTGCTACCATATTTGGCCACCCAAAGGTCCACATACTTTCTTCAGGTCAGTACAGCGAAAGACCCTGCAATCTTGGTGCCATCTCCTCACAGGTATCACGAACCAGCCACTAGATGTACCGTCCCAAAGCTTGTGTTGGTAAGAACCTGTTAAGAATTTGGTAAGACGTGTGTGAGGGTATGATTTCACCAACTAACCCACATAGTTCCTAGGGTCTTTCTTATTCACTAATCATGCCAAACGACGAGCCTGTTCTGTCTAGTCAGTTGCAGTCCATGACAGGCGACCTGAAAATTGTAGGGGCGTCAAAAGCAGCAACAACAACCACTTCAGAGCAGGAGCACCCCCACCAGACCCTACATGCCCAAGTCCTTTACTCCCAAAGGTGCTTCCACGACAGTGCCACCAGCGTCTACACATTCATCGCCTCCAGCTACTTCTCCCTCTGATGGTAAGCTTCGTGTGCAGGAACCGACTAAGAGTGCCTCACCTGCAGCGCGCTCTTCCTCAGGCATTCAGTTTCATCGCTGTCAGGGATTTGGCCACGTGTTGCGAGAATGCCCAAGCAAGCGGGCATACATTGCCACTGATGATGGTGGCTACATCAGTACTTCAGATGTTGAGGATGACACTGAGGACGACCCATCTTCTACTGAGGGTCTTTTATTGAGTTCTGATGATGCGAGTTCTCAGCGGATTTGTATTGTCCAGCGTGTCCTCAGTACAGTTGGGACAAGCAAGCAGGATGCAGCGCCATAACTTGTTCCAGATTTATTTGTGATCAATGATCGGCGTGCATGTGTCATTATTGATGGAGGCAACTGCAACAACCTGGTTAGTACTGAGTTGGTCCAGAAGTTGGGGTTGACCACATGCCCTCACAAACATCATTACCATGTTCAATGGCTCAATGACTCCGGTAAGGTTAAGGTAAATCAGACTGCACGGGTGCACTTTTCTCTTGGTCCATATTCTGATTATGCAGATTGTGACGTGGTACCTATGGACGCATGTTCTCTTTTGTTGGGTCATCTATGGGAATTTGATAATGATGTTGTCAACCATGGTAGAAGTAACACATACACACTTATTTATAAGGGCCAGAAAATTACTTTGCACCCAATGATCCCTGCTGAAATTGTACAAGCTGATAAAGAACGACTTGCTTCACATGATGTCGCTGCCCCAATTGAAAACCAGCCTGCCACTAAATTGAAAAATCATGCTACGCTTGCAACCAAATTTGATCTATATGATATTGATGCTTCCACTATGTGCTATGCTTTGATGTGTAAGGATGCTTTATTTGCTATTCATGATATAGCTAGCGCTTTGCCCCTTGCGGTCGCTAACATTTTGCAGGAATACGAGGATGTGTTTCCAAACGAGCTTCCACTGGGGCTGCCACCTTTGAGAGGCATTGAGCACCAAATTGATTTGATTCCAGGAGTGTCTTTACCAAACCGTGCAGCGTACCAAACCAATCCCGAGGAGACCAAAGAGATTCAGTGACAAGTCCAGGAGCTTTTGGACCACGGGTATGTGCGTGAGAGCCTTAGTCCTTTTTCTGTACATGTGCTTTTAGTTCCTAAGAAAGATGGTACATGGCGCATGTGTGTGGATTGTAGAGCCATTAACAACATAACTATTCGCCACCGTCACCCTATACCTCGGTTAGATAACATGCTTGATGAGTTAAGTGGCGCTATAATTTTTACTAAGATTGATTTACGTAGTGGATACCACCAGATTTCCATGAAGTTGGGTGATGAATAGAAAACTGCTTTTAAGACAAATTTTGGATTATATGAGCGGTTAGTGATGCCTTTTGGTTTAACTAAAGCACCTAGCACTTTCATGTGATGAATGAGGTTTTACATGCTTTCATTGGAAAATTTGTGGTGGTTTATTTTGATGATATCTTGATATATAGCAAGTCACATGAAGAACATTTGGATCATCTGCGTGCTGTTCTTGACGCTTTAAGAGCGGCATGCTTGTACGCTAACCTTGAGAAGTGCATTTTTTTGGCTATGTTGTGACTCCACATGGCATTGAAGTGGATGGTGCGAAGATTTATGCGATTAGGAGTTGGCCTATCCCTCATACTATTACACAGGTGCAGAGTTTTCTTGGTCTTGCAGGGTTTTGTCGGCGCTTTGTGAGAGATTTCAGCACCATTGCTGCCCCGCTACATGAGTTGACGAAGAAAGGTGTTTCTTTCCATTGGGGTCCAGCACAAGAACAAGCTTTTGATGCTTTGAAAGAGCGGCTTACTTCGGCGCCTTTGCTGCAACTTCCAGATTTTGGTAAGACTTTTGAGCTTGAATGTGTTGCTAGTGGCATTGGCATTGATGTCTTGTTGATGCAAGGAGGTAAACCTGAATTATTCCACGTATGATAAAGAATTTTATACTCTTGTTCGTTCTCGAGAGACGTGGCAACATTATTTATGGCCTAATGAATTCATTATTTATTCTGATAATGAATCACTTAAGTACCTTCGCATGCAAAATAAACTGAACCGTAGACATGCTAAGTGAGTTGAATTTATTGAATCTTTTCCCCACATCATTAAACACAAGAAAGGGAAAGATAATGTTATTGCTGATGCTTTGTCTCGCCGTTACACCATGTTGTCTCAACTTGATTGTCGGATTTTTAGACTTGAAATGATTAAGGGGCAATATGCACTTGATGCTGATTTCAAAGATGTTATTCTGAATTCAGGGTGAAAGCGGTCAGGAACGGTCGGGAAAATGCTCTAACCACTTTCGTTTTCATATTTTTATTCGGGAACAGGAGCGAAATCGGAAGAGCTCGGTCGGGAAAACGAAATCGGATATACGGGATATCGGAAATGATACAATTCGATCGGAAACACATCGATAACGGTCGGGAACCGGTAATTAAGAACAGAAACACCACAACACACATATACACAATCGCTTGAGAAATTCAACTAAATGCAATGAATACAAATCAATGATGTTGGTGCGAGTGGTTAAATAACATAGAGAGTTTATTCAGACATAGCTTGAACGCCATTCTCGACATTTAGGCACATGTAAAAAAGCTATAACGAAGAAAGAATAAAAAGAAACCGACTTTTAAGAAAGATATCGTATATACATGCATAATGCATTAATGCATCATCCATCAGGGGAGCTCAGCTGGCTTGCACAATTGCACAAAGCCACACGCACAAGTTGCCGCACTGCATGCCTGCATTGCATTTTAGTCAGCTAGCGGCCCAGTGCAGCCCAGCAAACACCGCAGCGGTAGCAGCTCAAGCTATCAAGCGGCACGCGCTGTTCCTTTTAGTCACACATCGCGTGCGCAGGTGGGACACGCAGAGGGAATGGTGTATATAAAAGACCCCAGGCACCAGTGGAACACCAGCTGTGCGGTTTCATTTGAACTTCCGTCAAGGCCCAAGACAAAATTTAATATTAGCTATATAATTACGGGAAAAATATGGGATAAAATGGGATTCCGGGCAAAATTACGAGATCCGTAAATTCGGTCAGGAAAATAGCCCAACCCATTTCGATCCCGATTTGGCTAGAATTTCCAGATTTTTTTTCCCGAATTCAAATTTTTCCCAAAAATACAATATTTGATCGGTATTCGGTGTCGGTTAGCATGGGATTTTCCTGTTCCTACTTTCATCCCTATTCTGAATTGTAAGGAAGGTCGTGCTTGGAACAAATTTGTGCTCAATGACGGATATTTGTTTAGAGCTAACTGGCTATGTGTTCCAGTTGGATCTGTTCATATTCTCTTGTTCAGCAAGCACATGGTGGAGGTTTGATGGGGCCACTTCGGTGCCACGAAGACGCTTGACGTGTTGGCCACACATTTCTTTTGGCCACAGATGCGATGGGATGTTCAGAGGTTCGTGAGTCGCTGCATTACATGTCAAAAGGCAAAGTCACATTTGAATCCGAATGGTTTGTATATGCCTCTCCATGTTCCTTCTATTCCATGGGCGGATATTTCTATGGATTTAGTGTTAGGATTGCCTAGAACTAAGAGGGGAGGGATATTATTTTTGTTATGGTGGATCGATATTCTAAAATATCACACTTTATACCATGTCATAAAAGTGACGATGATGTTCATATTGCTGACCTCTTCTTTCAAGAGATTGTACGCTTGCATGGTATGCCTTCTACTATTGTTTCAGATCGTGATGCAAAATTTTTGAGTCACTTTTGGCGTACTTTGTGGAACAAGTTGGGTACAAAATTGTTATTTTCTACCACTAGTCATCCACAAACCGATGGACAAACGGATGTCATGAACCGTACTTTGGGAGCCATGTTGAGGGCTATTTTGAAGAAGAACTTGAAGATGTGAGAAGAATGTTTGCCTCATGTGGAGTTTGCATACATTCGGGCAACATATTCTACCACTAAGGTGAGTCCTTTTCAGGTAGTGTATGGTTTGAACCCCCATGCTCCTATTGATATTTTACCATTGCCTACTAGTGAGCGAACTGTAACACCCTAAAAATGCCCTATTTAAAATTTAGTAATTAATTGGCTTTTCATATTCGAGTGCTCATAAATAACGTAGGAAAATAAATTTTTTTGAATAATTAAAAGAAAATATAGGAAATAGAAACATTATTGTTGCATTCATGCTGGTGCATTTATTTTTGATTGTTGAATTCAAATTTGAATTTGAATTCAAGTGAGTGTTTGAATAAAAGAAAAACCTTTTCTTTTCTCTCTCTTTTTCCCTCTCTCTTTTCAGCCCAGCAGCCTTTCTCTTTCTCTCTTTCCCGCGCGGCCCAACTCCTTTTCTCCTTTTTCCGCAGCCCACCAGCAGCAGCTCGGCCGGCCCAACTGCACGGCCCACCTCCGCGCCAGCCCACCGCCACAGCAGCCCGCTCCGCGCCCTCTCTTTCCCCGCGGCGGCTGACAGCGTGACCCCACCTGTCATCGCCCACCTCCAGCCGTAGGCGAGCAGAGCTCTTCCCCAATCCGCCGCGCCGCCGCGAATCCGCCATGCGCACGCCTCCTCGCGGCTTGGCGTGCACGCCAAGGGGATCTCCACCGCCCCTATATAAGTCGCCGCTACCCCCTCGAGCCACAGCCCTAGCCCTAATCGCCTCCAAGCTCCGAGCGCCATCGCTAACCCTAGCCGAGCCGCCGCCGCCACCAATCCGCCGTCTCGCCGCCGCGTTGTCGCCGAGAGTTTGCCCCGAAGCTTCTCCGTGTGGTAAGGAGCATGCCGAGCCCAAAACCCCTCTCCCTCTCGCTCTGCAGCACGCGTGCGACCTCGCCGGAGCAACCAACCCGCCCCCGCTCACCGCCGGCCACCACCGCGGCCTAAACCTCTCCCCTGACCCCCAAAACCGAACCCACGTCGTCTCCTCTACCTCTAGGGCCAAACGCGGCGAGAAACCGAGCTCTCTAGCCCCCAGCCGAGCCTACTCCGGCGAGTCCCCGGCCGCGCGCCGCCGCGAGCCGCTGTGCTCCGGTGAGCCGAGCCCTGATCTGATCTGAGCCATTAGATTTGAAACCGACGGTTAGATCTGAAAACCGATCTAAACCGAGCCGGTTCACCGTGAACCAGTGAACCGCGGTTCAAGGCCGGTTTACGGTTCGGTCCACGGTGACGTCAGCCGACGTCAGCATCCAGCCGCTGCCGTGGCGATTTTGCAAAAGAGCCCCTGCAGTTTTTGAAAATCAACCCACGGTCCAGCGCTGTTCAAAAGTATTTACAACTAAGTCCTTTTTCTTTCGGTTTAGCCCCTACGCTTTTGAAAAATAGTGCCCGCCGTCCTAGGAGTCGTTTTTACGCCACAGCCCTCGTGTTTTTATATGAAATTATGTTTTAGGTCCCTGGTTTCTTTCAAAAACACCCCTGGAAGCCTAAAATCTTTACCAGCAAGCCCCTAGAGCCCGTTTTAAGCGTAGTTTCTCCGTTTTAACTCCGATTTGAGTGATTTTCGCGCTCATGTGTTCGTGGTGAAGCGTAGAGTAACTCTAAAGCCTTCTTTTCATCTTTTGTTTATGTTTGGTGTACTGTTCTAATTAAATAACTTGTTTGCATGTATGTGTGGATGCTTGTGTGGTGATCGATGTGAGTAGTTGCCGAGCCGTTCGAGTTCGCCGACGATCCCGTACCCGAAGAGCAGTTGCAGCAGCAGTTCACTGAGGAAGGCAAGTATAACATGGACCATCCTTGTTACCTATACACCGATTAATCACATAAATCATATGCATGTGTCTAATACTGTTAACCATTAAGGATGTTCCTAGTCTTTACCCTATTCCTTGTTACCCGGGGTTTTATGCATTATGGTTAGACTATGCTACGCGCTGCAACCAACATTTATTTTTATGTTAATACTGAACTAATGGTTCACTTTAATGTTGATTAAAAGATGCTTTTTAGCAACATGGTTCGGGGAACTAGAGCATGTGCTGTGTGCTTTGTTCTAGTGTCTCTATAAGGTTTGATCTAGGGAATTAGAGCATGTGCTTTGTGCTTTGTTCTAATGTCTCTCCATTAGGTCCGGTTCTTAAAGCGACAACCCAGGAACCTGTTCGCCGCCGTTGGAACTATAATGGCTCTGGTCTTGGATAATTAACTTGTACGTCTCTAGCTCGCCAGTGGTTACCGAAAGGCGTATGTGGGGTGCATGGGTGAGAGTATAGTTTGATCCATCGAGGATGGTTTTATCCGTTGGCTATGCCCCGTTAGGCAAAGTCCCGTGATGTAAGCGCCCGATGTACGGCAGCTTCACACGTTGCGATGATTGCGCTCTCGCTCTGGACGCCATTGACCCCCTCACGTTGCGCCCTGAGCGTACGTCAATCTCGATGCCTCGGGTTATGCTGCCTATGTTGAACCAAAACGGCTACTGTGCTTGTTAGGGTGTTTTGTGAAAGTCCTCGTAACATAAGTTCTTTTGGATTTATGTGACCGGCGGGTAAAGGGCGAAACCTCTGCAGAGTGTTGATCTATCATGATAGCCGTGCTCACGGACACGAGCGGCGTGGATCCTTTTTGATTAGAAGATGATAATTGATGTTGGTTTGTTCTATACTCACTTATTCTTTATTAATGGGTTTATACTTGGGATCTACTCATTTGTAGTAAGTTGGATGATAATAAAATGAATCAACTAAAAGTGCTAATGCAGTATAACCGTGTCAAGCCTTTTGTCCTTGCATAACCCGTGTTATACTTGTTAAGTAAGATGGTTTACTTACACTTGCAACTACTCAACAAAATCCCGGATGGGTAACAGATGGAGCAATGAATGATCAGTCGCTTGCTGAGTTTCCGGAGGATCTGCCGTACTTCTAGCTGTGTTCAACCAGTCGGTGTCCCTGTGGATTCGAGGCTCTACGTCGTTAAGACATTTAATAATATTTAGACTTCCGCTGTGTTATTTGTTTAAGACTATGTCTTGTGTTAAACTCTGATATAAACTATTTTATTCGAGCATTGTGTTCTCTGTGATTCAATATTTGTAATCTATATGTGTTCTGTGGACATCCTGGGCACACATATGGAAGCATTCGGATTTCTTGGAAATCTGAGTGTTACAAAGTTGGTATCAGAGCCGTGCTGACTGTAGGATCACAGCCTAGATAGAACGGTCAATTAGAACTTGCTTAATCCTTGCTCTAAAAATTATTTTACATCCTAGAGTTGAGCTCTATTGAAAAATGGTGTTCTATTCTACCTCTGTCCTTTGTGAAAATTTTCTAGCCCTCCTCTAGTTTTCACTTGTCCTCTAGATGGCTCGACAGAGATAGATAGTCCGTAGAGCACTGATGGCTACCTTCCACCGTGCATCGATGAGTACCCGTTGGTGGCACGCAACCTGGATGCCTACAAGGAGCTTCTTAGGCAGTAGGCCGAAGAAGGGAACCCCGAGGAGCTAGAGACCGAGTCCGTGGAGTTAGAATAACAACAAGAGAAGAATGAGGAGCTGCAGCACTGGCTGGAAGGACCCGCGCTACGCAGCCCAGAGTTCGGTGCACAGTCGCCACCACACAGAAGGACTAGATACAACACTCTAGCTCACCGCACCACCATCGACCCTAAATGCTAATAGAGATCAAATAGAACATTTTCGGGTCCAAAACTAGTCTAATAGTGTTGAGTCTTGTGTGAACCATGTCTTTGAATGCTTGAATGAATTGTCATTATGCTTATGTGTGATTTGAATTTTTTGTAATGATTGTGATGAGCGCGGATGTAAGTCTGCAATCATCTAGTATTGGATTAAGGTATAAGGTATTTAGTGGATAGATAGCTGGGTACCTAACCTCTCCTTTGCACATCATCTATCATCTTTCCTATCGCCTGAGTACCTTATCTTGTCAATGGATTGCCTCTGTTCTTGACACTGGATCAGACATGACTGTGATTGTGAATGTTGGGATTTTGATTTGTGACAGATGGTTGGGACAAGAGGATCGACGGGTGGTGGCAACCAGAACCAGAATCAGAACCCGAATCAGAACCAGAACCAGAACCAGCCGCCCACCATGGAGGATCTAGTCCGCTTGCAGACGCAGACGATGCAACAGTTGACTCAGGCCATAGCTTTGATGTAGCAGAACCTGCAGAATCCACCTGTTCAGCCACCTCCCCAGCCCATCCAGGACAAGAGGGGAGAATTCTTGAAGGGGCGCCCGCCAAAGTTCTCCCGCGCCAAGGACCCAATGGAAGCAGAAGACTGGATCAAGGCAGTGGAGAGACAGCTCGACATTGCTCAGTGTGATGACAGGGAGAAGGTGCTCTACGCCTCTGGACAGTTTGAAGGAGCCGCTCTCGACTGGTGGGTGGCATACCAATATGCGCAACCCGATCGCAACCAGATCACCTGGCAGCGGTTCAGTGATGACTTCCGTGCTCACCATGTGCCTGAGGGACTGACGGTCCTGAAGAAGAAGGAGTTCCTAGCCCTGACGCAGGAAGGAATGAGTGTCACTGCCTATCGTGACAAGTTCCTCGAGCTGGCCCGCTATGCACCAGATGAGGTGTCGACAGACGAGAAGAGGCAAACTCGCTTCCAGAATGGACTCCAGGATGTTTTACAGCTACAGTTGATGTGCATCACCTTTCCAACCTTCGGTGGGCTGGTTGATGGTGCTCTGATGGTGGAGCACAAGCGCCGTGAGATTGAGGACAAGAAGAGAAAGTTCATGAACCAGCAATCTGGCAGCAACGTCCGCCCCCGCTACAACCCCCAGCAAGTGAATCAGCAGCGCACTCAGGGGCAATCAAGCCTTCAGAACCGCGGCCAGAACCAGCAACGTCCCCAGTATGCACCACCCCAGCAGCAACAGCAGCGCTACCAGAACGTGCAGCAGAACACTCAGGCTTCGCGCACTACCCAGGCTAACACCATTCCTGTCGGCCCGAGGGCGTGCTACCACTGTGGTGAACAGGGACATTATGCTAACTCTTGTCCCCGGAGGGTCTAGAACTCCACCGGTCAGAACAACAACCAGAAGGCAGGACCACAACCAGCTCAGAATGGGAATCAGCAGCAGGCACAGGGAAACCGTGGCCAGCAGAACTACGCCAGGGGCAAGCTCAACCATGTGGGAGCAGAAACTGCAGAAGTAGCCACAGATGTGGTAGTCGGTACGTTTTCGGTCAACTCACAACCTGCTACAGTTTTGTTCGATTCTGGAGCTTCGCATGCTTTTATATCTGCTGATTTCGTGAAAAAGAACTTGATGCTTATGCAACCTATGGGGAACACCATGTTAGTTAACTCACCAGGGGGAGAACTTCGGGCCACATTACGTTGTCCTAATGTAGCAATTAACATAAGGGGGGTAGACTTTTTAGCACACCCTATAGTCCTAAACTCTATCGGGATGGATCTCATCTTGGGAATGAGCTGGCTAGCAAAGTACGATGCCGTCATACAGTGTTCCAAGCGTGCTGTTCAGTTAGTGACTCCATCAGGGGAGAAGATTGAGTATCAAGCAACCAAATCCACAGAGCCCGGTTAGGTCAATCAGGCTGAAGGCACAGAGTTGAAGGACATTCGAGTGGTGAACGAGTATCCAGATGTGTTCCCAGATGAATTGCCAGGTATGCCTCTAGAACGTGAAGTTGAATTTGTTATTGAACTTATGCCTGGTACAGCACCCATAGCTAAAAGACCATATAGAATGGGGGTAAAAGAATTAAAGAAACTTAAAGAAGAGTTGAGGGCCTTACTAGCTAAGGGGTATATTCGTCCTAGTTCTTCACCCTGGGGAGCTCCAGTGTTGTTTGTTGATAAGAAAGACGGGACGCAGAGGATGTGCATAGACTATCGAGCCCTCAATGAGGTCACCATCAAGAACAAGTACCCACTGCCAAGGATCGATGATCTCTTTGATCAACTGAGGGGAGCTTGTGTGTTCTCGAAGATCGATCTCAGATCGGGCTATCATCAGATGAGAATCCGGGTGACAGACATCCCTAAGATAGCTTTCACTACCCGGTATGGTTTGTATGAGTTCACAGTTATGTCCTTTGGATTGACTAATGCACCGGCCTACTTCATGTATTTGATGAACAGCGTGTTCATGGATTATCTTGACAAGTTCGTCGTGGTGTTCATCGATGATATTCTGGTATTCTCCAAGAATGAGGAAGAGCATGAGGAACATTTGAGGTTAGTAATGCAGAGACTCCGAGAACATCAGTTGTATGCTAAGTTGAGCAAATGTGAATTCTGGCTGAAGGAGGTATCATTCTTGGGCCATGTGTTGTCAAATGGAGGTGTCGCAGTTGATCCGAAGAAGGTCAGGGATGTTCTCAACTGGATTCCACCGCAGAATGTCAGTGAGATCAGAAGTTTTCTCGGGATGGCAGGTTACTATCGGCGTTTTATTGAGGGATTCTCCAAGATTGCCAAGCCCTTGACATCATTGCTAGAAAAGAATGCCAAGTTCGTGTGGACACCACAGTGCCAAGCTAGTTTCGAGGAGTTGAAGAAAAGGCTAACCACTACACCGGTATTGGTACTGCCAGATGTTACTAAGAGTTTCTCAGTGTATTGCGATGCGTCTCGCCAAGGATTGGGATGTGTACTTATGCAGGAGGGTAGAGTTGTGGCATATGCATCCAGACAGTTGAGGAGACATGAGCTGAACTATCCGACACATGATCTGGAATTGTCAGCCGTGGTACACGCATGGAAGATCTGGAGGCATTATTTGATTGGACACAAGTGCGACATCTATACCGACCACAAGAGCCTTAAGTATGTGTTCACGCAATCCGAGTTGAATATGAGGCAACGTCGTTGGCTTGAGAAGATCAATGACTTTGAACTGGAGATTCATTACCATCCAGGGAAGGCTAACTTGGTGGCCGATGCTTTGAGTAGAAAGAGCCATGCAAATGTGCTGACAAGACAGGATTTGCCGGAAGAGCTTAGTAGGGAATTTGAACGTTTGAACTTGGGTATGGTAGCCAATGTTACTAAGCTAGAAGTGGAGCCAACTCTTGAACAGGAGATCCGAAAAGGTCAATTGGAGGATGAGGAAATCAAGGAATTGATTAAGAAGGTTGGGACAGATAAAGCGCCAGGATTCCGATTGGATGATCAAGGAACAGTGTGGTATGGTAACAGAATAGTGGTGCCAGACCAGCAGCATATCAAGGATGTTATCTTACGGGAAGCGCACGAGTCAACATATTCCATTCACCCGGGAAGTACCAAGATGTACTTGGATCTCAAGGAAAGATTTTGGTGGTATGGTTTGAAGCGCGATGTTGCAGCACACGTAGCTCTATGCGATGTATGCCAGAGGGTCAAGGCCGAACATCAGAGACCGGCAGGCTTGCTTCAGCCTATGAAGATACCAGAGTGGAAATGGGAAGAAGTGGGTATGGATTTTATAACAGGATTGCCCCGCACACAGAAAGGATATGACTCTATATGGGTGATAGTGGAACGATTGACGAAGGTGGCACACTTTATTCCGGTAAAGACTACATATTCCGGTGCCAAACTAGCAGACTTGTATATGGAGCGGATTGTATGTTTGCATGGTGTACCGAAGAAGATAGTGTCAGATCGAGGCAGTTAGTTTACGTCACACTTTTGGCGCAAGTTACATGAGTCCATGGATACTAAGCTTCACTTCAGTTCCGCTTACCATCCGCAGACTGACGGTCAGACCGAGAGGACGAATCAGATACTAGAGGATATGTTGAGGGCATGTGCATTACAGTATGGGAGTAGTTGGGAGAAGAGTTTGTGTTATGCAGAGTTCTCGTATAACAACAGCTATCAACAGAGTCTCAAGATGTCACCATTTGAGGCGTTGTATGGAAGGAAATGCAGGACACCGTTGTTTTGGAATCAGACCGGAGAAGGTAAAGTATTTGGACCTGAGGTCTTGAAGTAGGCAGAGGAACAAGAGCAGGTTATCAGGCAGAATTTGAGAACAGCTCAGTCACAGCAGAAAAGTTATGCAGATGTAAGGCGTCGAGATCTCAGCTTCGAAATTGGCGACTTCGTCTATCTTAAGGTGTCACCAATGAGAGGTGTGAAGAGATTCAATGTTAAAGGCAAGTTAGCACCTCGCTACATTGGACCATTCAAGATATTGGAACGAAGAGGTGAAGTGGCTTATCAGTTAGAATTACCAGAGAAATTGGCAGGAGTGCATGATGTGTTCCATATGTCCCAGCTGAAGAAGTGTTTACGAGTGCCAGAGGAACAGATTCCGTTAGAGGAATTGAATGTGCAGGAGGACCTTACCTATGAGGAATATCCGGTCAAGATCTTAGAGGAGTCCGAGAGAGTCACCAGGAACAAAGTGATACGTATGTGCAAGGTTCAGTGGAATCGTCATACAGAGGATGAGGCAACCTGGGAACGGAAGGATGATCTCAAGGCAGAATATCCACATCTCTTCCAATCCACGTCCGAATCTCGGGGACGAGATTCATTTTAAGGGGGGGTAGGTTTGTAACACCCTAAAAATGCCCTATTTAAAATTTAGTAATTAATTGGCTTTTCATATTCGAGTGCTCATAAATAACGTAGGAAAATAAATTTTTTTGAATAATTAAAAGAAAATATAGGAAATAGAAACATTATTGTTGCATTCATGCTGGTGCATTTATTTTTGATTGTTGAATTCAAATTTGAATTTGAATTCAAGTGAGTGTTTGAATAAAAGAAAAACCTTTTCTTTTCTCTCTTTTTTTCCCTCTCTCTTTTCAGCCCAGCAGCCTTTCTCTTTCTCTCTTTCCCGCGCGGCCCAACTCCTTTTCTCCTTTTTCCGCAGCCCACCAGCAGCAGCTCGGCCGGCCCAACTGCACGGCCCACCTCCGCGCCAGCCCACCGCCACAGCAGCCCGCTCCGCGCCCTCTCTTTCCCCGCGGCGGCTGACAGCGTGACCCCACCTGTCATCGCCCACCTCCAGCCGTAGGCGAGCAGAGCTCTTCCCCAATCCGCCGCGCCGCCGCGAATCCGCCATGCGCACGCCTCCTCGCGGCTTGGCGTGCACGCCAAGGGGATCTCCACCGCCCCTATATAAGTCGCCGCTACCCCCTCGAGCCGCAGCCCTAGCCCTAATCGCCTCCAAGCTCCGAGCGCCATCCCTAACCCTAGCCGAGCCGCCGCCGCCACCAATCCGCCGTCTCGCCGCCGCGTTGTCGCCGAGAGTTTGCCCCGAAGCTTCTCCGTGTGGTAAGGAGCATGCCGAGCCCAAAACCCCTCTCCCTCTCGCTCTGCAGCACGCGTGCGACCTCGCCGGAGCAACCGACCCGCCCCCGCTCGTCGCCGGCCACCACCGCGGCCTAAACCTCTCCCCTGACCCCCAAAACCAAACCCACGTCGTCTCCTCTACCTCTAGGGCCAAACGCGGCGAGAAACCGAGCTCTCTAGCCCCCAGCCGAGCCTACTCCGGCGAGTCCCCGGCCGCGCGCCGCCGCGAGCCGCTGTGCTCCGGTGAGCCGAGCCCCAATCTGATCTGAGCCATTAGATTTGAAACCGACGGTTAGATCTGAAAACCGATCTAAACCGAGCCGGTTCACCGTGAACCAGTGAACCGTGGTTCAAGGCCGGTTTACGGTTCGGTCCACGGTGACGTCAGCCGACGTCAGCATCCAGCCGCTGCCGTGGCGATTTTGCAAAAGAGCCCCTGCAGTTTTTGAAAATCAACCCGCGGTCCAGCGCAGTTCAAAAGTATTTACAACTAAGTCCTTTTTCTTTCGGTTTAGCCCCTGCGCTTTTGAAAAATAGTGCCCGCCGTCCTAGGAGTCGTTTTTACGCCGCAGCCCTCGTGTTTTATATGAAATTATGTTTTAGGTCCCTGGTTTCTTTCAAAAACACCCCTGGAAGCCTAAAATCTTTACCAGCAAGCCCCTAGAGCGTGTTTTAAGCGTAGTTTCTCCGTTTTAACTCCGATTTGAGTGATTTTCACGCTCATGTGTTCGTGGTGAAGCGTAGAGTAACTCTAAAGCCTTCTTTTCATCTTTTGTTTATGTTTGGTGTACTGTTCTAATTAAATAACTTGTTTGCATGTATGTGTGGATGCTTGTGTGGTGATCGATGTGAGTAGTTGCCGAGCCGTTCGAGTTCGCCGACGATCCCGTACCCGAAGAGCAGTTGCAGCAGCAGTTCACTGAGGAAGGCAAGTATAACACGGACCATCCTTGTTACCTATACACCGATTAATCACATAAATCATATGCATGTGTCTAATACTGTTAACCATTAAGGATGTTCCTAGTCTTTACCCTATTCCTTGTTACCCGGGGTTTTATGCATTATGGTTAGACTATGCTACGCGCTGCAACCAACATTTATTTTTATGTTAATACTGAACTAATGGTTCACTTTAATGATGATTAAAAGATGCTTTTTAGCAACATGGTTCGGGGAACTAGAGCATGTGCTGTGTGCTTTGTTCTAGTGTCTCTATAAGGTTTGATCTAGGGAATTAGAGCATGTGCTTTGTGCTTTGTTCTAATGTCTCTCCATAAGGTCCGGTTCTTAAAGCGACAACCCAGGAACCTGTTCGCCGCCGTTGGAACTATAATGGCTCTGGTCTTGGATAATTAACTTGTACGTCTCTAGCTCGCCAGTGGTTACCGAAAGGCGTATGTGGGGTGCATGGGTGAGAGTATAGTTTGATCCATCGAGGATGGTTTTATCCGTTGGCTATGCCCCGTTAGGCAAAGTCCCGTGATGTAAGCGCCCGATGTACAGCAGCTTCACACGTTGCGATGATTGCGCTCTCGCTCTGGACGCCATTGACCCCCTCACGTTGCGCCCTGAGCGTACGTCAATCTCGATGCCTTGGGTTATGCTGCCTATGTTGAACCAAAACGGCTACTGTGCTTGTTAGGGTGTTTTGTGAAAGTCCTCGTAACATAAGTTCTTTTGGATTTATGTGACCGGCGGGTAAAGGGCGAAACCTCTGCAGAGTGTTGATCTATCATGATAGCCGTGCTCACGGACATGAGCGGCCTGGATCCTTTTTGATTAGAAGATGATAATTGATGTTGGTTTGTTCTATAATGACTTATACTTTATTAATGGGTTTATACTTGGGATCTACTCATTTGTAGTAAGTTGGATGATAATAAAATGAATCAACTAAAAGTGCTAATGCAGTATAACCGTGTCAAGCCTTTTGTCCTTGCATAACCCGTGTTATACTTGTTAAGTAAGATGGTTTACTTACACTTGCAACTATTCAACAAAATCCCGGATGGGTAACAGATGGAGCAATGAATGATCAGTCGCTTGCTGAGTTTCCGGAGGATCTGCCGTACTTCTAGCTGTGTTCAACCAGTCGGTGTCCCTGTGGATTCGAGGCTCTACGTAGTTAAGACATTTAATAATATTTAGACTTCCGCTGTGTTATTTGTTTAAGACTATGTCTTGTGTTAAACTCTGATATAAACTATTTTATTCGAGCATTGTGTTCTCTGTGATTCAATATTTGTAATCTATATGTGTTCTGTGGACATCCTGGGCACACATATGGAAGCATTCGGATTTCTTGGAAATCTGGGTGTTACACGAACTCATAGTGATGTTAAAGAACATGCTGAGTTTATTTTGAAAACACATGAAACAACTAAGCAAAATATTGAAAAGATGACTGCAAAGAATAGAGTTGCTGGTAGCAAAGGTAAAAAAGACTTAAAACTTGAACCGGGTGATCTAGTGTTGTTGCACTTAAGAAAAGAACATTTTCCATATTTGAGGATGTCCAAGTTAATGCCATGCGCTGATGGTCCTTTAAAAATACTTGAGAAAATTAATAATAATGCATACAAACTTAAATTACCTTCTGAGTTTAGGGTTAGTCCTACATTTAACATTTCAGATTTGAAGCCTTACTTGGGTGAAGAAGATATGCTTGAGTTGGGGACGCCTCCGATTCAAGAGGGGGAGGATGATAAGAACATCACTCCTATTGATATACAAGAACTGCTGAACAATGAAACCATTCAAGGTCCGATGACAAGAGCTCATGCACGACAATTGAATTTACAGAAACCAAGGAGAAGACCAAGAAACACATGGGGGAAGGCATGGGGTCGTGGAGGACCAGCAAGGTACGGCCAAGCTACGTGGAGACTCAATATAATTCGACTTAGAGTCCACCTCGGAGTCCAGGAACTGCCTTCAGTAAATTTGACCCTAGGCCACAAACGGATTCCGTTTTTGATGATCCACATATGGTTGGAAAGAAGATTTCATAGAGCTTCCAATGACACCGGTTTCAGCTCCAAATTCCTCCTATTGCGTCGGGAATTGTCCGAACAATTTGGCGTCCAGAATCTGTCCCGGTGTCACATCACCGTCTTTTGGCGTTTGGGCCGTGTATCGTCGTTAAGCCCATTAGGGGCCTGTGGGGGTCATGAATTAGGGGGGCCCACCGACTCAGCGCCTATTAACGGCTGACGAGCAAGAGGAGAGCCTGATGGCAGACAAAAGGCGATCACATCTGTTGCTGGGCAAAGAATTCCGTCACCCCCGACCCTTAGACCGACCCGGGGGGTGATGGGAGGCCGGAGACTTCCGTCCCGCCCGACCCTCAGCTTGGGCAAAGGGGCAATAGGGTCGGAGACTCCCGTCTCGCCCGACCCCTGCCCCGCCAAGCCGAGGAGCCAGACCCCGCAGGGTGGCCCATACGTCGCTCGGCCCAGCGCTCAGGGATGACCTCGGGAGTCGACCCAGAACCAGGCCAGACTCGTAACAGAGAAAGCGTGCGGCTTATGCTTTCTCTTGACCGTCACCCGACATCAACGCAGGCCTGTCAACCGGGAAAGCTGATCTGCAGCCCTGCGCCAGGGAAAAAGGTAGCTGCATGTGCTCCGCTGCGCTAGCGGCCAAGAACGAAGCTACCACAAAGCTGCCTGGAGGAAGGCCAATGACACGCGGCGGCCGAAGAAGGGGTCGCCAGACGCACTAAGGCGACAACAACTAACCGCCGAGGGTGCCGGCCCCCCAGGGGTAGATAGGTAAAACGCCATTGTACAAGTGCCCTCCTCTTGAACTATAAAAGAAGAGGGCGTCCTCCTGCGAGGGGGATCCAATTTCTAGAGACTTGATCGCTAGAACACTTAGTCCCCTACACGCATCTTGCACCCAAGGCTTGAACCGACCTTCGTTGTAACCTGCCGTCAAGAGAGAAATCCATTTACGAGCCACCACCACTGGACGTAGGGGTTTCTCCCGAACCAGTATAAATCCCTTGTTTTGCGTGTCTTGAACCATTCTCCACCGAGACGTGCGTGTTCTGTGATCAACACTCGCCAGCGTTAGGCACCCCGTGTGCCACCCGCCGATAGGGCCGCATCCAGGGGATCGACCACGACCTTAGACTCTATTTTACAGTAGCCGCCACCAAGGTTAGGGTTTGAGTTTTGCTTTAGATCAATCTGTCTTGAACAGTCACCTTTCTTCGGTTGTGAAACTACAACTCGTGTACTTCAATCATTCATCCGCAGATTGTCACCAAATTTCAGAGCTGCGTTCTTTCAAGTTCTTGCTTGTGTTCTTCGTTTGCACTTGCAGGGATTAGCCTTCTTGGCGAGGTCAACCGAATCGTGACACGGTTGATAACCAGAGAAATCGTGGTGCTAAGATTGCAGGGATTCAGGTCTTTGGATTTGAAGCCGGATTGGTGTGTTGCAATTCCGTCTGAAACGAGAGTTATCCTTTCCCTAACGGAAGATCGGGCCCTGTCGGCGGGTGACACACGGGGCGCCTCACGCCGGCGAGTGTCGATCACAGAACACGCACGTCTCGGTGGAGAATGATTCAAGAGACGCAAGACAAAGGGTTTATATTGGTTCGGGAGTGATCCCTACGTCCAGTGAAGCAGGCACTCGACTGTATTGCTCTCTTTGCGACGGATTACAACGAAGGCCGGTTCAAGCCTTGTGTGTGGAATGCGTGTAGGGGACTAAGTGCTCTAGAGATCGAGAGTCCTGAAATCGGGATCCCCCTCGCAGGAGAGCGCCCTCCTCTGTTATAGCTCAAGAGAAGGGCAATTGTACAATGATGTTTTACCTATCTACCCTCGAGAGCCCGGCCCCCCGACGGTTGCTCGCTGATGGCCTAGTGCGTCTTGGCGACCCCTTCCTTGGTTGCCGCGTGTCCTTGGCCTTCCCACCCGCAGCTTCGCGGTAGCTTCCTTCTTGGCTCCTAGCGCAGCGGAACGTATGCAGCTACCTTTTCCCAAGCGCAGGGTTGTAGATCAGCTTTTTCAGTTGGCAGGTGGATATGTGATGTCAGGTGTCGGTCGGGAGAAGGCGTAGGCCGCACGCCTTCTGTAACACCCTAAAAATGCTCTTTTTAAAAAATTAGTAATTAATTGGCTTTTTATATTAAAGTGCTCACAATTAATATAGGGAAATAAAAATTTGGAATAAATAAAAGCAAATATAGGAAATAGAAACATTATTATTGCATTCATGCTGGTGCATTTATTTTTGATTGTTGAATTCGAATTTGAATTTGAATTCAAATGAGTGCTTGAATAAAAGAAAAACCCTTTTCTTTTCTCTCTCTTTTTCTCTTTCTCTTTTCAGCCCAGCCGGCCCACTCCTTCTTCCTTCTCTTCTTCTTTTCCCGCGGCCCAAACCTTTCCTTCTTTCCCCGCGGCCCAGCAGGCCCATCTTTCCTCGCGACAGCCCGCGTTCTCTTCCCCCGCAGCCGCTGACCAGTGGGCCCGCCCTGTCGGCGCGTTTCTTCTCCGCCGCAGTCGCTGACACCTTGGCCCCACCCGTCAGCTCCTCCTCCTTCTTCCTCTCGCCGTACGCGGCCGGGACTCCTCCACCGCCGCGCCGCCGCGAGTCCGCTTCGCGCACGCCGCCTTCCCCGGCTTGGAGCGCACACCTAGGACTCCTCTCAAGCCCCCATATATAGCGCCGCCAACTTCCCTCCTTCGTGCCTTGAGCTCGCGCCCAAACCCTAGCGCCGCCGCATTCGAGCCGCCGCCGTCGCCTAGCCCTCGCCTCGTTGCCGCCTTGCCGCCTAGATCCGCACCAGAAGCTTCATCGAGGGATAAGCAACGCGCCGAGCCCAAAACCCCTCTTCTTCTTGCCTTCCCGCACGCGTGCGAGCTCGTCGGAGTTCCCGCTCCGCCGCCGTGCGTCGCAAGCCGCCATCACTGCTCAAACCTCGTTCACAACCCCCAAAATAGACTCCCCGTTGTCTCCTCTCTCTCCCAAGCTATCCGCGGCGAGTTTTGGACCGCTGTAGCGCCTTCCCGAGCTTATTCCGGTGAGGATCCGGCCATGCGCCGCCGCAACCGCCAAATCCGGCGACCCCCTTTGAGCCGATCTGTTTTCCACCGTCCGATTCCCATCCAATGGCCCAGATCTAAAACCAGTTTAAACCGAGACGGTTCCCGTGAACCGCGGTTCAAGCCGGTCCACGGTTCGGTCCACGGTGACGTCAGCCCACGTCAGCAACCAGCCGTTGCCATGGTGGTTTTGCAAAAGAGCCCCTCTGCTTTTCAAAAATCAACCCGCGGTCCAACGCAGTTCAAAAGTATTTACAACCAAGTCCTTTTTCTTTCGGTTTAGCCCCTGCTCTTTTGAAAAATAGTGCCCGCCGTCCTAGAAGTCGTTTTTACTCGTTAGCCCTTGGGTTTTTATACAAAATTATGTTTTAGGTCCCTGGTTTCTTTCAAAAACAACCCTGGAAGCCTAAAATCTTTACCAGCAAGCCCCTAGAGCCCGTTTTAAGCGTAGTTTCTCCGTTTTAACTCCGATTTGAGTGATTTTTGCGCTCACGTGTTCGTAGTGAAGCATAGATTAATTCTAAAACCTTCTTTTCATCTTTTGTTTATGTTTGGTGTACTGTTCTAATTAAATGTCTTGTTTGCATGTATGTGTGGATGCTTGTGTGGTGATCGATGTGAGTAGTTGCCGAGCCGTTCGAGTTCGTCGACGATCCCGTTCACGAAGATCAAGTGCAGCAGCAGTTCACTGAGGAAGGCAAGTATAACACGGACCATCCTTGTTACCTATACACCGATTAATCACATAAATCATATGCATGTGTCTAATATTGTTAGCCACTAAGGATGTTCCTAGTCTTTACCTTATTCGTTGTTTACCCGGGGTTTTATGCATTATGGTTAGACTATGCTACGCGCTGCAACCAACATTTATTTTTAATGTCAATATTGAATTAATGGTTCACTTCAATGATGATTAAAAGATGCTTTTTAGCAACGTGGTTCGGGGAACTAGAGCATGTGCTGTGTGCTTTGTTCTAGTATCTCTATAAGGTTTGATCTAGGGGATTAGAGCATGTGCTTTGTGCTTTGTTCTAATGTCTCTCCATAAGGTCCGGTTCTTAAAGCGGCAACCCAGGAACCTGTTTGCCGCCGTTGGAACTATAATGGCTCTGGTCTTGGATAATTAACTTGTACGTCTCTAGCTCGCCAGTGGTTACCGAAAGGCGTATGTGGGGTGCATGGGTGAGAGTATAGTTTGATCCATCGAGGATGGTTTTATCCGTTGGCTATGCCCCGTTAGGCAAAGTCCCGTGATGTAAGCGCCCGGTGTACGGCAGCTTCACGCGTTGCGATGAAAGCGCTCTCGCTCTGGACGCCATTGACCCCCTCACGTTGCGCCCTGAGAGTACGTCAATCTCGATGCCTCGGGTTATGCTGCCTATGTTGAACCAAAACGGCTACTGTGCTTGTTAGGGTGTTTTGTGAAAGTCCTCGTAACATAAGTTCTTTTGGATTTATGTGACCGGCGGGTAAAGGGCGAAACCTCTGCAGAGTGTTGATCTATCATGATAGCCGTGCTCACGGATACGAGCGGCTTGGATCCTTTTTGATTAGAAGATGATATTCGTGGTTGATGTTGGTTTGTTCTATAGTCACTTATACCTTATTAATGGGTTTATACTTGGGTTCTACTCATTTGTAGTAAGTTGGATGATAATAAAATGAATCAACTAAAAGTGCTACTGCAGTATATCCGTGTCAAGCCTTTTGTTCTTGCATAACCCGTGTTATACTTGTTAAGTAAGATGGTTTACTTACACTTGCAACTATTCAACAAAATCCCGGATGGGTAACAGATGGAGCAATGAATGATCAGTCGCTTGCTGAGTTTCCGGAGGATCTGCCGTACTTCTAGCTGTGTTCAACCAGTCGGTGTCCCTGTGGATTTGAGGCTCTACCTAGTTAAGACGTTTGATAATATTTAGACTTCCGCTGTGTTATTTGTTTAAGACTATGTCTTGTGTTAAACTCTGTTATAAACTATTTTATTCGAGCATTGTGTTCTCTGTGATTCAATATTTGTAATCTATATGTGTTTTGTGGACATCCTGGGCACACATATGGAAGCATTCGGATTTCTTGGAAATCTGGGTGTTACAAAGTTGGTATCAGAGCCGTGCTGACTGTAGGATCACAGCCTAGATAGAACGGTCGATTAGAACTTGCTTAATCCTTGCTCTAAAAATTATTTTATATCCTAGAGTTGAGTTTCTATTGAAAAATGGTGTTCTATTCTACCTTTGTCCTTTGTGAAAATTTTCTATGCCTCCTCTAGTTTTCACTTCCATAGATGGCTCGACAGAGATAGATAGTCCGCAAGAGCACTGATGGCTACCTTCCACCGCGTATCGATGAGTACCCATTGGTGGCACGCAACCCGGATGCCTACGAGGAGCTTCTTAGGCAGTAGGTCGAAGAAGGGAACCCCGAGGAGCTAGAGACCGAGTCCGTGGAGTTAAAGCAACAACAAGAGAAGAATGAGGAGCTGCAGCACTAGTTGGAAGGACCTGCACCACGCAGCCCAGAGTTCGGTGCACAGTCACCACCACACAGAAGGACTCGATACAGTACCCTAGCTTACCACACCACCATCGACCCTAAATGCTAATAGAGATCAAATAGAACGTTTTCGGGTCCATAACTAGTTTAAGGGTGTCGAGTCTTGTGTGAACCATGCCTTTAAATGCTTGAATGAATTGTCATTATGCTTATGTGTGATTTGGATCTTTGTAATGATTGTGATGAGCGTGGATGAAAGTCTGCAATCATCTAGTATTGGATTAAGGTATAAGGATGTTAATGAATAGATAGTTGGGTTCCTTATCTCTTGTGCACCATCTACCACTTTCTCTGTTCTCTGGGTTCCTTACCTTGTCAGTTCAGTGGACCTTCTTCAGTTTATCAGGACTAGCTCTGAGTTTTTGTGAGGAGTATGTCGGGGACAATAAGGGGGGTAGACTTTCTAGAACACCTCATAGTGCTGAGTGTCTATGGATGACTCCCGAAGCATTGGCTGATCAGTTGTAAGTTCAGTGGAGCAAATGTGAGTCCTGGCTGAAGTAAGTATCATTTTCGGGTTATGTGTTGTCAAATGGAGGAGTCGCAGTTGATCCGAAGAAGGTTAGGGATGTTCTCAATTGGATTCCACCGCAGAATGTCAGTGAGATCAGGAGTTTTCTTGGAATGGCAGGCTACTATCGGCGTTTTATTGAGGGATTCTCCAAGATTGCTAAGCCTTTGACATCATTGCTAGAGAAGAATGCCAAGTTCGTGTGGACACCGCAGTGCCAAGCAAGCTTTGAGGAGTTGAAGAAAAGGCTGACCACTGCACCAGTATTGGTACTGCCAGATGTTACTAAGAGTTTCTCAGTGTATTGTGATGCGTCCCGTCAAGGATTGGGATCTGTACTCATGCAGGAGGGCAGAGTTGTGGCATATGCATCCAGACAGTTGAGGAGACATGAGTTGAACTATCCGACACATGATTTGGAATTGGCAGCCGTGGTACACGCGTTGAAGATCTGGAGGCATTATTTTATTGGACACAAGTGCGACATCTATACCGACCACAAGAGCCTTAAGTATGTGTTCACGCAATCCGAGCTGAATATGAGGCAACGTCGTTGGCTTGAGAAGATCAATGACTTTGAACTAGAGATTCACTACCATCCAGGGAAGGCTAACTTGGTGGCCAATGCTTTGAGTAGAAGGAGCCATGCGAACGTGCTACCGGGTCAGAATTTGCCGGAAGAACTTAGTAGGGAATTTGAACGCTTGAACTTGGGTATGGTAGCCAACGTGACTGAGTTAGAAGTGGAGCCAACTCTTGAACAGGAGATCCGAAAAGGTCAATTGGAGGATGAGGAAATCAAGGAATTGATTAAGAAGGTTGGGACAGATAAAGCGCCAGGATTCCGATTGGATGATCAAGGAACAGTGTGGTATGGTAACAGAATAGTGGTGCCAGATCAGCAGCATATCAAGGATGTTATCTTACGGGAAGCGCACGAGTCAGCATATTCCATTCACCCGGGAAGTACCAAGATGTACTTGGACCTCAAGGAAAGATTTTGGTGGTATGGTTTGAAGCGCGATGTTGCAGCACACGTAGCTCTTTGTGACGTATGCCAGAGAGTTAAGGCCGAACATCAGAGACCGGCAGGTTTGCTTTAGCCTATGAAGATACCAGAGTGGAAATGGGAAGAAGTGGGTATGGATTTTATAACAGGACTGCCCCGCACACAGAAAGGTTATGACTCTATATGGGTGATAGTGGACCGTTTGACGAAGGTGGCTCATTTTATTCCGGTGAAGACTACATATTCCGGTGCCAAACTAGCAGAGTTGTATATGGAGCGAATTGTATGTTTGCATGGGGTACCTAAGAAGATAGTATCAGATCGAGGCAGTCAGTTTACGTCGCACTTTTGGCGCAAGTTACATGAGTCCATGGATACTAAGCTTCACTTCAGTTCCGCTTACCATCCGCAGACAGACGGTCAGACAGAGAGGATGAATCAAATACTAGAGGATATGTTGAGGGCATGTGCGTTGCAGTATGGGAGTAGTTGGGATAAGAGTTTGTGCTATGCAGAGTTCTCGTACAACAACAGCTACCAGCAGAGTCTCAGGATGTCACCATTTGAGGCGTTGTACGGAAGAAAGTGCAGGACACCGTTGTTTTGGAATCAGACCGGAGAAGGTAAAGTATTTGGACCTGAGGTCTTGAAGCAGGCAGAAGAACAAGTGCAGGTTATCAGGCAGAATTTGAGAACAGCTCAGTCGCGACAGAAAAGTTATGCAGATGTAAGGCGACGAGACCTCAGCTTCGAGATTGGTGACTTTGTGTACCTCAAGGTGCCACCAATGAGAGGTGTGAAGAGATTCAATGTCAAAGGCAAGCTAGCACCTCGCTACATTGGACCATTCAAGATATTAGAACGGAGAGGTGAAGTGGCTTATCAGTTGGAGTTACCAGAGAAATTGGCAGGAGTGCATGATGTGTTCCATGTGTCTCAGCTGAAGAAGTGTTTACGGGTGCCAGAGGAACAGATTCCGTTGGAGGAGTTAAATGTGCAGGAGGACCTTACTTATGAGGAATGTCCGGTCAAGATCTTAGAGGAGTCCGAGAGAGTCACCAGGAACAAAGTGTTACGTATGTGCAAGGTTCAGTGGAATCGTCATACAGCGGATGAGGCAACCTGGGAACGGGAGGATGATCTCAAGGCAGAATATCCACATCTCTTCCAATCCACGTCCGAATCTCGGGGACAAGATTCATCTTAAGGGGGGTAGGTTTGTAACACCCTAAAAATGCTCTTTTTAAAAAATTAGTAATTAATTGGCTTTTTATATTAAAGTGCTCACAATTAATATAGGGAAATAAAAATTTGGAATAAATAAAAGAAAATATAGGAAATAGAAACATTATTGTTGCATTCATGCTGGTGCATTTATTTTTGATTGTTGAATTCAAATTGGAATTTGAATTCAAATGTGTGCTTGAATAAAAGAAAAACCCTTTTCTTTTCTCTCTCTTTTTCTCTTTCTCTTTTCAGCCCAGCCGGCCCACTCCTTCTTCCTTCTCTTCTTCTTTTCCCGCGGCCCAAACCTTTCCTTCTTTCCCCGCGGCCCAGCAGGCCCATCTTTCCTCGCGACAGCCCGCGTTCTCTTCCCCCGCAGCCGCTGACCAGTGGGCCCGCCCTGTCGGCGCGTTTTTTCTCCGCCGCAGTCGCTGACACCTTGGCCCCACCCGTCAGCTCCTCCTTCTTCCTCTCGCCGTACGCGGCCGGGACTCCTCCACCGCCGCGCCGCCGCGAGTCCGCTTCGCGCACGCCGCCTTCCCCGGCTTGGAGCGCACACCTAGGACTCCTCTCAAGCCCCCATATATAGCGCCGCCAACTTCCCTCCTTCGTGCCTCGAGCTCGCGCCCAAACCCTAGCGCCGCCGCATCCGAGCCGCCGCCGTCGCCTAGCCCTCGCCTCGTTGCCGCCTTGCCGCCTAGATCCGCACCAGAAGCTTCACCGAGGGGTAAGCAACGCGCCGAGCCCAAAACCCCTCTTATTCTTGCCTTCCCGCACGCGTGCGAGCTCGTCGGAGTTCCCGCTCCGCCGCCGTGCATCGCCAGCCGCCATCACTACTCAAACCTCGTTCACAACCCCCAAAATAGACTCCCCGTTGTCTCCTCTCTCTCCCAATCTATCCGCGGCGAGTTTTGGACCGCTGTAGCGCCTTCCCGAGCTTATTCCGGCGAGGATCCGGCCATGCGCCGCCGCAACCGCCAACTCCGGCGACCCCCTTTGAGCCGATCTGTTTTCCACCGTCCGATTCCCATCCAATGGCCCAGATCTAAAACCAGTTTAAACCGAGACGGTTCCCGTGAACCGCGGTTCAAGCCGGTCCACGGTTCGGTCCACGGTGACGTCAGCCCACGTCAGCAACCAGCCGCCGTGGCGACTTTGCAAAAGAGCCCCTCTGTTTTTCAAAAATCAACCCGCGGTCCAACGCAGTTCAAAAGTATTTACAACCAAGTCCTTTTTCTTTCGGTTTAGCCCCTGCTCTTTTGAAAAATAGTGCCCGCCGTCCTAGAAGTCGTTTTTACTCGTTAGCCCTCGGGTTTTTATAAAAATTATGTTTTAGGTCCCTGGTTTCTTTCAAAAACACCCCTGGAAGCCTAAAATCTTTACCAGAAGCCCCTAGAGCCCGTTTTAAGCGTAGTTTCTCCGTTTTAACTCCGATTTGAGTGATTTTCGCGCTCACGTGTTCGTAGTGAAGCGTAGATTAATTCTAAAACCTTCTTTTCATCTTTTGTTTATGTTTGGTGTACTGTTCTAATTAAATGTCTTGTTTGCATGTATGTGTGGATGCTTCTGTGGTGATCGATGTGAGTAGTTGCCGAGCCGTTCGAGTTCGTCGACGATCCCGTTCACGAAGATCAAGTGCAGCAGCAGTTCACTGAGGAAGGCAAGTATAACACGGACCATCCTTGTTACCTATACACCGATTAATCACATAAATCATATGCATGTGTCTAATATTGTTAGCCACTAAGGATGTTCCTAGTCTTTACCTTATTCCTTGTTTACCCGGGGTTTTATGCATTATGGTTAGACTATGCTACGCACTGCAACCAACATTTATTTTTAATGTCAATATTGAATTAATGGTTCACTTCAATGATGATTAAAAGATGCTTTTTAGCAACGTGGTTCGGGGAACTAGAGCATGTGCTGTGTGCTTTGTTCTAGTGTCTCTATAAGGTTTGATCTAGGGGATTAGAGCATGTGCTTTGTGCTTTGTTCTAATGTCTCTCCATAAGGTCCGGTTCTTAAAGCGGCAACCCACGAACCTGTTCGCCGCCGTTGGAACTATAATGGCTCTGGTCTTGGATAATTAACTTGTACGTCTCTAGCTCGCCAGTGGTTACCGAAAGGCGTATGTGGGGTGCATGGGTGAGAGTATAGTTTGATCCATCGAGGACGGTTTTATCCGTTGGCTATGCCCCGTTAGGCAAAGTCCCGTGATGTAAGCGCCCGGTGTACGGCAGCTTCACGCGTTGCGATGAATGCGCTCTCGCTCTGGACGCCATTGACCCCCTCACGTTGCGCCCTGAGCATACGTCAATCTCGATGCCTCGGGTTATGCTGCCTATGTTGAACCAAAACGGCTACTGTGCTTGTTAGGGTGTTTTGTGAAAGTCCTCGTAACATAAGTTCTTTTGGATTTATGTGACCGGCAGGTAAAGGGCGAAACCTCTGCAGAGTGTTGATCTATCATGATAGCCGTGCTCACGGATACGAGCGGCCTGGATCCTTTTTGATTAGAAGATGATATTCGTGGTTGATGTTGGTTTGTTCTATAGTCACTTATACCTTATTAATGGGTTTATACTTGGGTTCTACTCATTTGTAGTAAGTTGGATGATAATAAAATGAATCAACTAAAAGTGCTACTGCAGTATAACCGTGTCAAGCCTTTTGTGCTTGCATAACCCGTGTTATACTTGTTAAGTAAGATGGTTTACTTACACTTGCAACTATTCAACAAAATCCCGGATGGGTAACAGATGGAGCAATGAATGATCAGTCGCTTGCTGAGTTTCCGGAGGATCTGCCGTACTTCTAGCTATGTTCAACCAGTCGGTGTCCCTGTGGATTTGAGGCTCTACCTAGTTAAGACGTTTGATAATATTTAGACTTCCGCTGTGTTATTTGTTTAAGACTATGTCTTGTGTTAAACTCTGTTATAAACTATTTTATTCGAGCATTGTGTTCTCTGTGATTCAATATTTGTAATCTATATGTGTTCTGTGGACATCCTGGGCACACATATGGAAGCATTCGGATTTCTTGGAAATCTGGGTGTTACACCTTCTCCTTCATAGGCCAGATTTGACTTCGGGAGGGTCCTCGGGACTCCCCTTTTCTGCTGGTCATGCTCGTCGATGGAAGGGGCCCTCGTGGGGGTCTACCCTTCCGACCCGGAGGGTCGGGGGTCGGGCGAGACGAACGTACCCGACCCCTTTACCCCCTGGTCATCAGGAGAGTCGGGGGGTCCGAGGGGATGGAGGTATCCATCCTTGCATCCCCCGGGCCCTCTGAGGGTCGGGCGGGACGGAGTTCTCCGACCGGCCGAGCCTAGCTCCGTTTCCCACCACCGTCAGGGACTTTCCTCGCTCATGCGCCGTTAGTGGGCGCCCTGATAGTGGGCCCCCTAATTCATGACCCCCACAGTAGCCCCCGACCATGCAAAAGAGTCTAGGACTCGTTGGTGAGGTCATATCCGTTCCTTGGGGGAATGGTTTTTTAGCGGGCTCCTTTTCTCCGTTTCTTGCTAACTCCTAGTAATTCCCGGAATTTTGAGGGTGTGACCTGGGAAATGCCTCGGTGGCAATTCCCCGGTGCCCAACACGCTGTTGGCAAATTGCCTGGTGGGGGCCCCGACCTCCTTCGCAAGGCGTCGGCCTGGGGGCTTCTACGCCACTGTTCCCGAGTTGACGCCCCTTCGTAATTCCTAGGCCCGTACGATCAGGTCCCGAGGGCTCGTACCCAGCTAAGATGCCGTCGTCTAGAGGCGTCCCGCGTCGTCACGCGTCAGGGTTCAGGCGAGAGGCTCGCTGCATTTAGTTTCCTGCTTTCTGACTATGCAGTCAGAACGTCCGTGCCCTTCACGGATCAGCTTATGACCCTCAGCCTTGGGTCGGGGCCAGTATTCTATTTGTCTCTTCCGGGCCAATTGCGGGGATACGGCCTGGCCCACTAGTCGGGGTGACCTGTCCAACTGCTGACGGGAGCAGACCTGTCCATCGAGCGCAATGCGACGCGGCGGTCAGGCTCTGGACTTGACATCGCAGTTGTGGCGGGCCCGATGAGGCGTGTGGGCATGAAGGACAGTTAATGCCCTAATCCTCCACTTCGTGCCCTGTGCGCACGTCGGGCACGCCCAGAGCTGTTGTGAAGGGACCGTAACTCCCGGCACGGTGATTTTTACTAAGGCATCAGAAAGCTCACGAGCTTTCCACTAATCCTCGTTGTTGGAGCCCCTCTCAAAGAGAATGCCCGCGCAAGGGCATAAACTCCCCGGTCGAGTAACTCCGTGGGTGACCATGGGACTTCCCCACGCGCAAGTGGGGTCTCCGCTCGTCCCTCCCCGGATGCTCCTCGCCGCCTCCACTTGGTAGAGCTTCGGCCAAACGCCAAGGGCCTCTCCTCCCTTGCACAAGCACCGGCGACCTCTCCACAAACTCGATTGGAGGGTCTCGCAAGACTACAAGCCCCGGATTACAACACTTGGTGCGTGCAAGCACCGGTAAGCAAAGAGGTATGCAAACCTCGCTAAACTCTAGGCTAAACACCTAAGAGATGCGCTAAAGGGTCTAGACTAGCACTAAGCACTTTGCTAATCACCTAGATCTTCTATTTAGCACTTTGGTGGATTGAGCACTTAAGGATGTGTAGAACACTTGCCAATAGCTTCTCCCAGCTCAAGCACACTTCAAATGGCCGAGGCAACCCATATTTATAGCCCGAACCAAAGGAACTAGCCGTTGTATAGCCGTTGCACACTTTCTGGGTACCACCGACTCATTCGGTGCCCTTTCCATGCCACCACCGAATCAATCGGTGCTCACCAGAGCCGAACAGCATGTTCCAGCCATAAGGACCGACTAATTCGATGGGGGGACCGACTAATTCGGTGCCCTTGATGAGGTACCACCGAATCAATCGGTGGTAGGCCTTCTCGCTGCCCAAAATGCCTTTAGGACCGACTGATTCGGTCCCCCAGAGGGTGCACCACCGAATCAATTGGTGGCTTATCCGCAGCACCGTTGAGAGCACGGTTTTGGCCGTTTTTTCGTCATTTCTTCGCTGATTTTCGTCTCGTTTTTTTTACACTTTTGTATGAGATAGAACCACATTTCCAACCATTTGCATGGCTAAAAACTCATCCTCAAAAATCTACAAAAATACATCTTTAAACATATGTTAGTCCAATGACTATGTTGTCAATCAATTACCAAAATCACAAACATGGCCTAGGGTCATTTTCCTTACAATCTCCCCCTTTTTGGTGATTGATGACAACACAACCAAAGCAAGAGATAATAATATAAAATTGAAAAACAACCACTTGCTAGGATACTATGTAAGAACAAGAACATATGCATTCAAGATACCAATTGAAACAATAATTTGAAATGCTTGAAAGACTTAAGTTGATTATACCTTGTTCTTACCATTTTGACTAAAATCCCCCTTGTGTGGTCAATTTGGACATAATCCAATGTCACTTTTCTCCCTTTCTTGGACCAAATTTCTTGCACTCTCCCCCAAGCTTGAAATCTACAATCTCGCATATACTTGAGGTTCTTGCTTTCTTGCATCCTCCCCCTTAAGGTCGGCTCCCCCTTAAGGTGTACTTGCTTTGGTCACTAGAATTCTCCCCCTTTGGAATCAAACACCGTAAAGGAAGAAATCAAATGCACAAGGGAGAGTTGCATAGAACATGAACCATTGAATGTGGAAGATATGAAATTCTCCCCCTTTGTCAATCAAGGTCATGAGCATGAAACTCACATAACATAGATTAAGCTCCCCTAAGTGTGTGCATATATATGATAGAAAATGAACTATATGCACAACTAGATAATTAGGAAAAGGTGAGGAGATTAATCTATATTATGCATGGAGATAGCTTATATGAATTGAAATACATGATATCGATGAAGAACAAAGATACCAATGGAAGATTATATCGCTTGAAGATTAAGCCTTGCATATCTCCGGGGATCATTCCAAAATGAGACTACACACATGATAAGCTTGCAAAATAGGTTAGTCTCAAAATCACAAACCACAAGATAGCTCCCCCTAAATTGGTGCATACAAGCAATTGAATTACTTGTGAGAGACATGCACTAGTCAATAACAACATTGGGAGGTATCTTATGGCTTGTAAATTTGGCACACATGAGATATGAAATAAAGCTCTAGGTGCCATTTTCCTACAACTAATAAACCATGCAAGTTGCTCTCGGGTTAGAGAGAAACACAAGCAAACTTGCCATATGAAAAGGACAACTAGGCAATGCAATGGAATAGAGATATAAACATGCAATCCTAGACATGAAAAGGAACTAGATGCTAATTAAAATTGCATGAACTTAAATCTAGTTACCTATGTTACCTTGGGAGGATTTGGGTATAGGATTTACCATAATTTCCAATATACTCCAAATCTTTGATGAGCTTGGCTCTTTGCTTGAATTGCTCTTTTCTTGTGGCCAAGCCTCCAAATCCTCCCGAGTCTCGCGGACTCTATGTCGCCTTTGGAACCCAAACCTTCTTGGAGCCCTTCATGGTAGCAATGATCTCCTTGGGCACCCAAATAGGTTGGTTCCACCCCTTTATTTTCTTGTTGAGCAAGTGAGCCACCACCTTGTTGTCTTTCTTCTTGAGTAGGTATGGTGTGCTCTTCACCTTGTCAATCTTCAAATAGGGCTTGGTGTTGGGAGTGATTTTTCTTCTTTTCTTCCTCCTTCTTCTTCTTGCACTCATAGGACTTGTGCCCTTCTTCATGACATGTGTAGCAAGTCATGGTTGCACCCTTCTCAAGCTTCTTCACCATCTTGGGGACGGTTATCTTGAAAAGGTTGTTTCTTGCTCTCACTTGCCCACTCCTTGTTCTTGAGCCTTGCCAAGTCCTTCTTGAGGTTTTCTACTTCTTGCTTAAGCTCTTCATTTTCTTGCACAATGAGCTCATCAATTGGTTCTACAGCCACATTCTCAACACAAGTCTCATTGCAAGATGGTGAGCAAGATTCATCAACTAAATCAATGCAAGAAATAGATGCATCCACCATAGGTTTTTTAATGATAGGTGAAGTGAATGCATTGTTGGATGATGCTTGTTCAAGGACCTTAATTTTATTTGCTAGCTCATCATTGTGGTTTACCACAATTTCAAACTTTTGAACCAATTCTTCATAATTGGATGAACAAGCTCTTGAATGGAAAGAGAGGAGTCATCATCTTGCCAATTTTTCCTTAAGATCCTTGTTTTGAGTTAGGAGCTTTTTAATAGCATCATCTTGAGAGCGAATAGTATGAACAAGCTCTTGAATGGAAAGAGAGGAGTCATCATCACTCACATCGCTATCATCGTCGCTATCACTAGCAACATTACCTTTGGCCATGAGGCACATATGCGATGAGCTTGATGAGGCTTTTCTTGGTGAAGACTTTCTTGGCTCATCCAAATCACTCCACTTGCCGATGCTAGTGAGTGCTTGCTTCCTTGCCTTCTCCTCTTTCTCCTTCTTCTTGAGCTTGCGGGCTTTCTTCAACTCCTTTGCAAGGATAGGGCATGAATCCCGAAAATGCCCCTTCTCACCACAATGGCAGCAACCATATTTTCTTTGTTTTCTTCTATCATTGGTGAAGACCACGTCTTGCATGGTGATGGGAACACCCTTGGAGTTGAGCCTCTTCAACATCCTCTCCATCTTCTTGATGAGCTCTTTGGATTCTTCATCAAGAGAGGTGTCGCTCTCATCATCTTCATCCTCTTCCTCTTCCTATTCTTCATCACTTTCTTCCTCTTCACTTGAGCTTGATGCTTCTTTAAACATATGTTAGTCCAATGACTATGTTGTCATTGGACTATGTTGTCAATCAATCACCAAAATCACAAACATGGCCTAGGGCCATTTTCCTTACAAGTTGGATGCGAATCGAGGGCTCAGGGATGTAACACCCTGAAAATGCCTATAAAAAAAAATTAGTAATTAATTGGCTTTTTATATTAAAGTGCTCATAAATAATATAGGGAAATAAAAATTTGGAATAAATAAAAGCAAATATAGGAAATAGAAACATTATTGTTGCATTCATGCTGGTGCATTTATTTTTGATTGTTGAATTCGAATTTGAATTTGAATTCAAATGAGTGTTTGAATAAAAGAAAAACCCTTTTCTTTTCTCTCTCTTTTTCTCTTTCTGTTTTCAGCCCAGCCGGCCCACTCCTTCTTCCTTCTCTTTTTCTTTTCCCGCGGCCCAAACCTTTCCTTCTTTCCCCGCGGCCCAGCAGGCCCATCTTCCCTCGCGACAGCGCGCGTTCTCTTCCCCCACAGCCGCTGACCAGTGGGCCCGCCCTGTCGGCGCGTTTCTTCTCCGCCGCAGTCGCTGACACCTTGGCCCCACCCGTCAGCTCCTCCTTCTTCCTCTCGCCGTACGCGGCCGGGACTCCTCCGCCGCGCCGCCGTGCTGCGCTGGGACTTCCTCGCGGCTTGGCGCGCACGCCAAGGGGATCTCCACCGCCCCTATATAAGCCGCCAACCCCCTCGGTCTCAAACCCATAACCCTAGATCGCCTCCAAGCTCCGAGCGCCATTGCTAACCCTAGCCGAGCCGCCGCCGCCACCAATCCGCCGCCTAGCCGCCTAGGTTTAGCTCCGGAGCTTCGCCGTAAGGTGAGGAAGCCTCGCAGTTCTTTTCCCCTCCTTCTCTTGCTCTCTCGCGCGCACACGAGCTCGCCGGAGTTCTCGACTCACCGTCGTGCGTCGCCGGCTCCCACTGTTGCCCAATCCCCACTTCCAACCCCAAAAATCGTTTCCCCGTTGTCTCCTCTGTCTCCCAAGCTATCTGTGGCGGTCCACTCCGAAATTATTCCAAGTTAAGTGCCTTGGGACCACTAATCATGTAGTCAGGCACTTAATCCGGAATAAGCTGGAGCGCCGTCAGATTAAACCCGATTAAACCACGTACTTTTCTTAATCGAAACAACAGCACGCCCACACGAAGGTGAGTTCCAGAGATTACAACATTCCACAAATTAACTTACACAAATAGGTATCACAGTTATTACAAACCAAGTTCAAATTTAAATCAGAGTACGAAAGTTTTGCAGCGGAATAAAAGTTTCATTACAGCGGAATTTTAAGTTCATAGCAGCGAACGAAAGCTAACGACGATACAAGTAACACCGTGCTGAAGCCTGCCACGATGCTACTCCTCTCGATCCTCGGCAGAGGACGGAACCCATTCGATGTGCCAGCCAGGTGGAACCTGGGTAGGCCAAGACAAGGCATCGACATCCAAAGGTGTACCTGTAAATCATTGCCACAAGCAAGGCTGAGTATACTAATACTCAGCAAGGCTTACCCGTCGGGTGAAAACTACATCACCGACATCTAGACAATGAGAGGCTTTTGGCTGGTGGGTTTGTTTGCCAAAAAGCAACTAAAGTAAGTCCTTGCTTTCAATTTTAGCATCATATTCTAGTAAATTTAACCATTCTAGATTAGCATCCTCTCTAAGCATACAAGTGGTGCAATACAATTTAATTCAGACAACAAGTTCATGTATCTCATAATTTCACTTGTTACTCAATGTAGCAAGGCGGTCAAGCAGTCTCATTAACCGCGAGAAGCGGACAGTTCGAACCGAATTTCTGCTACCTGGCCAGGGAAAACCCAACATACACGGATACTATGCTTGCTATAAAAGGTACAAGCGTTTCCCAACCTTTCCCATCGATCCACAATTCGGAACCGGGTCCATTTCCTTAGGATAAAGGTTTACTGCTTCACTCACAGTCTCACGCATATATCCACAAGTGTACGACAGGGGAAAACAAAGTTTCCAAGGAGAGATGGCTATCGGCCCTAGCTGCTTCAATCTGGTACCGGGCTTACCGGCTCCCATATACCGGCATGCATGTGGTACGTTCAAAAACTTGACACACTCAACTACACATTTCGACCTTAAATCAATTATCATACACGGACGGGAGGTCTACATCTATCATCCCGCCCGTCAATCCTTATGATTCCAACATAAGTAAAGACAAGCAATTCCTATGTCTCGCGAGTGACAGGAAATCACTCGACTTGTAACGGACCTAAAGCAACCCTATCGATCCTTTCATACTAGTGTTGCAATTCATAGGTACTAGGAAATGTGCAGCTAAGGTATTCAATCAACTCCTTGAAACGTAAATGCACAAGCATAGGAAAATTTATAGATGCATAATTTTAAAGTCAGGTCATGCTCCGGGGCTTGCCTTCTTGCTCAAGCTGGGGGTTAGCCTCCGGGTTGGTCGCTCTTGCACCGGCACCTTCCTCCGGGACTTCTTCCTCGTCTGCGGGAATGAGGTGGTAGTTGCCGTCCGGGATGGCGCCTTCTACATGAGATGCATAACTTAAGGCGGCTGCCTAAAGATTCTATGACTAAGGCCTTTGAAGGCCATATTCACCTAGACATGCTTAAGCATTACTATTCTCTTCACAAAAACAGGGTAGAGATGTGGGAAAAGTTTTATTTGACTTCGATGGTGATTGTGTACATATATAAAAGAGTTCTATTTACTACTTCACAATTTAGGGTGCCGTTCTGAAATTTCAGAGTCCATCCATTTTATTCTAACTAATTAACCAAAAAGGTTATTCTTTTATATAAATAAATTTTTCCACCTAGATTCTTTCCTATTTTTGTTTCTCCATTTGTGCTCAACATTTTTACCTATAAACTTTATGACAGCTACTGGAGTATAAGAGCTAAGCTCACTCCAAAATTTAGCTAATTTTGAGCTACACATAATTTATTAAAAATATATTAAACAGCTATCTGCTTAAGTGAAATAAATTCATATAAAATTGAAAATTCATCCATTTCAGGAGATTTTCCTACCAAAGCTAGTCATAAGCATGAGGAGGGTTCTGGCCAAGTGGTGGCTCAAAATAACCCTTGGACAGTCCTCAAAAAGTTTCTATCCAAAAACACATATTAATTTATTTGCTAGCCTACACAGAGCAAAAATTAAGTTTTTCATTTTTAACAGGTGTGCTAACAAGTTTTTAGTCCTCTGGAGCAAAATGGTGATTTTTGACTGCACAGATTATTTTTAATGATTTCTGCACTGCAAAAAGACAGAAATCACATTTTAATTCATAACTGGAGCTACAGTTCATATTTTTAGGTCCCCTTTGGACACAAGCTGTCCAAAGTCACTACACACAACATATCCAAAGATCAACCCTAGCGGAGCTCTGGATTTGAAATGGTACACAACTTTCAATTTCTACAGTTTGAATTTTAATTCAAAAACAGTTCATCAAAAGCATACACATGTCTAAAGGAGATTGTAGTTTAGACTCTCACGAATCCAGGGAGTATTTTTGTGCATTTTTCTGATTTTTGTACGATTTTTAATGGATTTTACAATATTCGGCAAAAACAATTCTAGATTTAAGAATCTTTTACCGCAGGGAACCCTAGAACTTTCAAAACTTCACAAACAAGTCCCTGGACTTTTGCACAGAGGCCCCTAGACAAACGAAGACGATGAAGTTATGCCCTCGGCTCTCGCCGGAGTTGCGCCGGCCAAACGGCGGCGAACTAGACTCGGGGAAGTGGGGGAAAAGCATCCTGGGCTCACCACGAGTCGGTTGGGGACGGTTTGGAGGCCGGGGATGGTCGGAGTTTTGCCAGCGACGAGGTAGTGGCGGCGCGGCCGCCGCGGCTTCTACGCCGGTGAGGTCGGGGGCGTTCGTCGAGGTTTGACGGGTCCTAGAGCACCAGTGGAGCTCGAGGAAGCTAATGGCGTGCTCGGTTGACCTCGGGGACGGCTCGGAGTAGGGTCTCGACGTGCGGGTGCTCCGGCGGCCGAAAATCGCGATTTGGGGGAAATCTCGAATTCTCGCCGGAGAAGTGACAATAGCTTGGGGAAAGTGGGGGGCTTTGGAGCTGAGGTAGGGGGCTAGCTTCGTGCGGGACGAATTTGGAAATGGGGGTGTAGACGGGGAATTTCTCGGAGAAGCTCGGCTCGGTTCGCGCGGCGCGAGGAAGAAGACGACCGAGCGAGCGCGGGGAAGTGGAAATGGCGAAGTGAACGAGTGAGAGGAGGGGTGTGAGTGCGCGGTGGAGTGCTTGGGCACGCAAGGGAGGCACTGTGTTGCCTCGGGAGCGTGCGAGCGCGCGGCGCGGCGCGAGCAGGCCGCCATGAATGTGGAGCGAGCTCGGGCAGCGCGCGAGCGACTCGACCGGGCGAGGGGATCCTCGAGTGACGTCGGGGGATCATCAACAGTGCATTTGGCGCGGAGTAGAGGAGAATCGCGGCCTGCGGAGCTGCTCAGCGCGACGCGCGCGCGCGCGGCCACGGCGGCGCTCCGACCGCATGATGGCGTTCGCGCGGCGCGAGGCGGAGCGGCTTGACGACGGCGAAGTGACGGCTCGGGAGGGGCGAGACAAGAGCTAGGCGACAAGCGCCAGCGTCCGCCGCGGCTCGGCCAGCGCGGCGCCGCCTGCGCCGCTCGCCGGCCACGTGGCGGCCGAGCTCCGGCCAGCGCAGGGCGCGCCAGGGGCACTGTAGCTTGCCCGTGGAGCTCCGTTTTCAAATTCGAATTTTCTCCAAAAATTTGAACTGAACATGGAAAAGTGTAAAAATAAAAGTTGGAGTTTGGAAGATGGGACACAACTTTCTTTTTGGGGTGAACCTGAAGTTCCAAATTTTTCAAGCTCAAACAACCCAAAAACAAAAAGGTGCCCAGAACAGTAATTCGAGTTTTTGAGGGACTAGAGTGCAAAATTTTCAAAAGTTCCCAACAGTGACTAGGGTTTATTTGTGATGACAAACAACTTTTATTTTTGGAGATTTTCAAGTTTAGTACAAAAATCTCGAGTTTTCATTTGGGTACCAAACAACCCTTGTTTTTGAATTAAAATTGAATTTTTGATGGATTTTTGAATTTCAACCCATCATTCCCTGTTGCATTGATTTTAATTGCACATTTTAATTCTTTTGACATCAGAGATGTCACAGTTCGGCTAGATAATATAGGGAGAGACGGATATTGCCTAGCCACCGGCACTAACTTCGTAAGCCAAAAGTTTATTGGCATGTGTGTTGGTGAGAACGAATAGGCCGCTCATGCATTGCATCTCACTGATTTAATATCGAATTTTAACACATGACCGAATTGAACCGCCGTCAAAGAAATTGAAATCACAACCCAAAAATCCTGCTGAGAACAATCTGTTTGCACCCTTAATTCGAAATTGAAAACGTTGTCAAATGAAAAAGTGTTCAACATGAAAGTTGTCATAAATATTATGAAGTATACGCTATAGAAATTTCAACGAAAATGGTTCAGTAAAACTGGAGTTGTGCTAAAAATGGTAACCCCCTGTCTGCTGGAAATTTCTGGGGACAGTGAGATAAAAATTGAATTTTTACACCATCTTAACGACAGTTTCTGCTCAAACCTCCAACATGAAACTTGTTAGGAATTACTTAAACAATGTTCTGGCCAAATTTGGGAATTTTTGAGATTTTAGATTTCGAGTTTTGTAATCTTTACCACCCTGCACAGAATCTGTTTTTGTTCTTTGGCGCTAACCGGTTCTCACCCTTGCCCCTTTTTCTTTTGGTTCAGATGGACGCCCTCGCTGACCTGGCTAGCTACCCCAACGACGTGTCCTTCTCTGATTGCTTAGGATGGGAAGGCTTCCCTAGCATCTTGTGGTCGGTTTTACAGGCGCTTGACTACCCTACACCGCCACAGTATGAGAGGACTATCATCCGGGACCGCGGTGTGACTCGTTCCCGTGTGCGATTGGTGGTATATCGCCGCCCGCCGTGTCCTAGCTCCCCCACCTGGACGGTGGAAGTTCACGGACACCACATGGAGACGACGTGCGAGCTAGCTGCCTTGAATGGCATTAGCTCCTTTGTGGCTCAGAACCAGGAGTTGGTTGAGCATCAGTTACTTGGATTATTCCCACCGACTCAGCCGGATGATCCCCACTGGATGAGGCGTTACCTTAGTTCCCCTCTGAGGATGGCAGAGAACCCCATCGCTGCAGCCGCCTTGATGATGAGGTGGATGCGGGCGTATCACCGTTTGCAGGCACTTCTTGGACGGTCACAGAGCGAGATGCTCAACATTGCTATGGACATGTCCGCTCGTGCCCGTGACATAGGGGTTGAGAGGACCTCCTTGTCCATTGAGGTGACCACTAGAGATGCCATGATTGCTGACCTGGAGAGGCAATTGAATGACCTCCACATTGCACACAACAACACTCAAAATGAGTTAGCACAAAATTTTCGAGCTACTGACCGAATGGGAGCATTTGACTTGTTTCCTGTTGGGAGATATGATTTTTCTTCCGAACTGCGTGCTGATGGGTCATTCTGCGCAGTATACTTCAATATGTTGTCACATTCTATCTTGTCATCTATTATTCAAGCTTATGAAATGTGGCTAATACAAGTCCCTACTGCAGATGGCAATCACCCGCAGCGGTCACGACGCTAGTGGCTCCAACGCTAACCAGCAGGGGCCAGAGGGGCAGCAACAGCCACCGCCACCTCCTCCACCGCAGCAACCTCCGACGTGGCAGCAGCTGTATGCCACGCAAACGGAGATTCTCCGGAACCTGCAGCATCAGCAGCAGATGATGCAGCAGCAGATGCTTCAGCAGGGAGGTCAACGGGCCCCTCAGCCTCAGGTGGCCAGATATGAGGATTTTCTGGCAATGCACCCGCCGATTTTCTCTAGAGCTGATGAGCCCTTGGAGGCCGACACCTGGATTCGAGCCATCGAGTCCAAGTTCACCATCCTGGCGACGCCTTGCACCTCTAACCGCAAGGTCGTGTTCGTGGCGCAGCAGCTCCGCGGCCCAGCTCTCCTTTGGTGGGAGAACTACCTGGCCCTGCAGCAGGAAGGTCATGTAGTTGAGTGGGATGAGTTCAAGGCTGCATTCAAGGCTCATCACATTCCGGCCGGTCTGGTAGAGCGGAAGTTGAATGAGTTTTTGGCGCTGACCCAGGGTACCAATACAGTGCTTCAGTACGCCCAGGCCTTCAATGGTCTGTGCCCCTACGCGGGTCATCACGCCGACTCGGACGAGAAGAAGCTAGAGAGGTTCCGACGTGGCCTTAACACCAAGTTGAAGGCACAGTTGGCCACCACCCGTGCTGCCACGTACGGCGATCTCGTGAACCTGGCCATTGCCCAGGAAGACGCCAATGTGGTGCACAAGGCGGAGAAGAAGAGGAAGACTCCCGCTGGACCGTCGAGCGCGCAGCCACAGAGGTTCCGCTTGGTTCCCCCGGCTGCACCGCAGGGACAGTCCAGGACACCTTCGGGAGGTGGATGGGTTGCTAGGCCGCCACAGCCTAACGCGCCCCGTTTCCCTCCACCGCCGCAGCAGCAGCAAGCACCAAGGCAAAATGCACAGCAGCCAGCTCGCCCTGGAGCCGGCTATCAGTGTTTCAAGTGTGGAAGTAAAGACCACTTTATCAAGGATTGCCCGCAGAACAAGCAGCAAAACCAGCGCCCGGGAAATCAGCAAGGCAAGGGCAGGCAGCAGCAGCGTGTGCAGGTTCGACAAGGGCGGCTCAACTACACCACCTTGGCCGACCTACCCGAGGGAGCCCCAGACATGACTGGTACCTTCCCTATCTGCACTCAACCTGCTGTGATATTGTTTGATTCCGGGGCAACACATAGTTTTATAAGCACAAGATTTCATGTGAAATGCGGATTAAAATCGTACCATACCAAATCATCTTATGTGATATCAACTGCGGGAGGTAAAATTGCATCCAACCAAGTCACCCGAAAAGTTCCGATCAGGCTGGGAAGTAAAACATTTCCTACTGATTTGATTCTGCTTGGTATGGAAGGGATTGACATTGTGTTAGGAGCCAATTGGATGACTCAACATAAGGTTGTCCTAGATGTTGCGGAACGAGTTGTTGAGATAAACTCGCCTACGCATGGCCCGAGTGTGCTATATCTGCCACAACGGACTCGTGGCGATGCGTGTGCTTATACAATGGTAGAAACCCAACTAAAGGACATTCCGATGGTATGTGAGTATGCCGATGTATTTCCGGATGACTTACCTGGGATGCCGCCGGATAGGGACATTGAATTTGTGATTGAACTTCAGCCTGGCACAGCACCTATATCAAAGAGACCCTATAGAATGCCACCCAACGAACTGGCTGAATTAAAAATACAACTCCAAGAATTGTTGGATAAGGGTTTCATTCGTCCAAGCGTATCGCCTTGGGGATGTCCCGCTATCTTTGTGAAGAAGAAGGACCATTCCTTGAGGTTGTGTATTGATTACCGGCCTCTCAATGCGGTAACTATTAAAAACAAGTACCCACTCCCCCGTATTGACATCTTGTTTGACCAACTAGCTGGCGCCAGAGTGTTCTCCAAGATTGACCTTCGTTCTGGCTATCACCAAATCAAAATCAGGCCTTGTGACATTCCAAAGACTGCCTTTTCCACACGTTATGGGCTTTTTGAATTCTTGGTTATGTCTTTTGGACTCACCAATGCCCCAGCCTACTTCATGTACCTCATGAATTCGGTCTTCATGTCTGAACTAGACAAGTTTGTGGTGGTTTTCATTGACGACATTCTTATATATTCTAAGAATGAGGAAGAGCATGCTGAGCACCTTCGCATTGTTCTTCAAAGGCTGAGAGATCACCAGCTCTACGCCAAGTTCTCCAAGTGTGAATTCTGGTTAGAGAGTGTGAAGTTTTTAGGTCACACGGTTTCCAAGGATGGTATATCCGTGGATCCAACCAAAGTGCAAGAGGTGCTAGATTGGCAACCACCTACTTCTGTCCACGAGATTCGGAGTTTTCTGGGTTTAGCCGGTTATTACCGCCGTTTTATTCCGGACTTCTCTCAGATTGCCAAGCCCATGACCGAACTCTTAAAGAAGGGAGTCAAATTTGAGTGGAATGACAAATGTGATGAAGCTTTCCACACCCTGCGAAGACATTTAACTTCAGCCCCAGTTTTGGCTCAGCCCGATTGCACCAAGCCCTATGATGTCTACTGCGATGCATCAGGCACCGGACTTGGCTGTGTTCTCATGCAAGAGAACCGAGTCATTGCTTATGCTTCTCGAGCACTTCGGCCTCACGAGCAAAACTACCCCACTCATGATCTTGAGTTAGCAGCGGTTATCCATGCTCTCAAGATGTGGAGACACTATTTGATGGGTGTTCCATGCAACATATACACAGACCACAAGAGCCTCAAGTATGTCTTCACTCAGGCACATCTGAACATGAGACAGCGGAGATGGTTGGAGTTAGCAAAGGACTATGACCTTAGTGTCCATTATCACCCCGGGAAGGCTAATGTAGTTGCGGATGCGTTAAGCCGCAAGGCTCATTGTCATTGTCTTTCCGTGGAGTCCTACGCTGACACCCTGTGTCACGAAATGGCAAAGCTCAATTTGGAGATTGTTCCGCACGGGTATTTCAGCCATATTGCAGTTGAACCAGCCTTGCACGATCAGATTGTTGTAGCCCAATTGAATGACGCGGGCATTAAAATCCTTAAAAGGAAATTGTCAAAGGAGAAGGTGAAAGAGAAGTACAAGTGTTTCCGGCTAGATGGGCAGGGAGTAATGTGGTTTGGACATCGCCTCGTGGTGCCCAAAAACACGGAACTCCGGAGGAAGATTATGGATGAGGCCCATCTCTCCAAATTTTCTATCCATCCCGGCAGCACCAAAATGTACCAAGATTTGAAACAAAACTTTTGGTGGACTCGAATGAAGCGAGAAATTGCCACATATGTGTCGGAATGTGACACCTGCCAGCGGGTTAAGGCCAGCCACTTGAAGGTAGCAGGCACGCTTCAACCTCTACCTATTCCCTCATGGAAGTGGGAAGACATAAACATGGATTTTATTGTTGGACTTCCCAGAACCCCTCAGGGGCATGACTCCATTTGGGTAATTGTGGATCGCCTTACCAAGACCACACATTTTCTTCCAGTCAATACCGTCAATACTGCTAAGAAGTACGCGGAGATTTATTTGGAGCGGATCGTTTGTCTACATGGGGTACCCAAGACGATAATTTCAGATCGTGGTGCTCCGTTCGTAGCACGCTTTTGGGAACAATTGCAATTGTCCCTAGGCACCAAACTGATCCGTAGTTCAGCATATCACCCACAGACCGATGGACAGACGGAAAGGGTAAATCAAATACTTGAAGATATGCTACGAGCTTGTGTTATCCATTATGGGAAGAATTGGGAGAAATGTCTATCTCTGGCCGAATTCTCCTATAACAACAGCTACCAAGCAAGTCTTAAAATGGCACCTTTCGAAGCCTTATATGGTAGAAGATGTCGGACCCCGTTGTGTTGGTCCCAGGCAGGCGAGAGATATACTTATGGCCCTGACCTTGTGAAGGAAGCAGAAGAAAAGGTTAGGATTATTCGGGAAAATTTGAAGACCGCCCAGTTGCGGCAAAAGAGCTACTTCGATCAGCGGCGGAAGCCACTTCAGTTTGAAGTTGGTGATCATGTGTATCTTAAAGTCTCCCCGACCAAGGGTGTGCAGAGATTTGGGCTAAAAGGGAAGCTTGCACCTCGTTATATCGGCCCGTATGAAATTACTCAGCAATGTGGGCCGGTAGCCTATCAAGTGAAGCTTCCCGAGAAACTTTCAGCTGTACACAATGTATTCCATGTTTCTCAACTCAAGAGGTGTCTTCGTGTTCCGACCGAGGTTGTTGAACAAGAGGAACTCTCGGTTGAACCGGATCTCTCTTATGATGAGCATCCTGTCAAGATCCTCGACGAGAAGGAGAGGCAAACACGAAGGAAGGGAGTGAAAATGTACAAAATTCTGTGGAGTCATCACTCCGAAGATGAAGCCACGTGGGAAACCGAGGGCTATCTTAGGAAGAATTTCCCCGGCATCCTTTCATAAGCCGAGGTATTTCTTCTCCCCTCTTTATCTCTAAGTTTAATCGAATCTCGGGACGAGATTCCTTTTAAGGGGGGTAGGCTGTGACATCTCTGATGTCAAAAGAATTAAAAAGTGCAATTAAAATCAATGCAACAGGGAATGATGGGTTGAAATTCAAAAATCTATCAAAAATTCAATTTTAATTCAAAAACAAGGGTTGTTTGGTACCCAACTGAAAACTCGAGATTTTTGTACTAAACTTGAAAATCTCCAAAAATAAAAGTTGTTTGTCATCACAAATAAACCCTAGTCACTGTTGCGAACTTTTGAAAATTTTGCAGTCTAGTCCCTCAAAAACTCGAATTACCGTTCTGGGCACCTTTTTGTTTTTGGGTTGTTTGAGCTTGAAAAATTTGGAATTTCAGGTTCACCCCAAAAAGAAAGTTGTGTCCCATCTTCCAATCTCCAACTTTTATTTTTACACTTTTCCATGTTCAGTTCAAATTTTTGGAGAAAATTCGAATTTGAAAACGGAGCTCCACGGGCAAGCTACAGTGCCCCTGGCGCGCCCTGCGCTGGCCGGAGCTCGGCCGCCACGTGGCCGGCGAGCGGCGCAGGCGGCGCCGAGCTGGCCGAGCCGTGGCGGACGCTGGCGCTTGTCGCCTAGCTCTTGTCTCGCCCCTCCCGAGCCGTCACTTCGCCGTCGTCGAGCCGCTCCGCCTCGCGCCGCGCGAACGCCATCATGCGGTCGGAGCGCCGCCGTGGCAGCGCGCGCGCGCGTCGCGCTGAGCAGCTCCGCAGGCCGCGATTCTCCTCCACTCCGCGCCAAATGCACTGTTGATGATCCCCCGACGTCACTCGAGGATCCCCTCGCCCGGTCGAGTCGCTCGCGCGCTGCCCGAGCTCGCTCCGCATTCATGGCAGCCTGCTCGCGCCGCGCCGCGCGCTCGCACGCTCCCGAGGCAACACAGTGCCTCCCTTGCGTGCCCAAGCACTCCACCGCGCACTCACACCCCTCCTCTCACTCGCTCACTTCGCCATTTCCACTTCCCCGCGCTCGCTCGGTCGTCTTCTTCCTCGCGCCGCGCGAACCGAGCCGAGCTTCTCCGAGAAATTCCCCGTCTACACTCCCCCATTTCCAAATTCGTCCCGCACGAAGCTAGCCCCCTACCTCAGCTCCAAAGCCCCCCACTTTCCCCAAGCTATTGTCACTTCTCCGGTGAGAATTCGAGATTTCCCCCAAATCGCGATTTTCGGCCGCCGGAGCACCCGCACGTCGAGACCCTACTCCGAGCCGTCCCCGAGGTCAACCGAGCACGCCATTAGCTTCCTCGAGCTCCACTGGTGCTCTAGGACCCGTCAAACCTCGACGAACGCCCCCGACCTCACCGGCGTAGAAGCCGCGGCGGCCACGCCGCCACTACCTCGTCGCCGGCAAAACTCCGACCATCCCCGGCCTCCAAACCGTCCCCAACCGACTCGTGGTGAGCCCAGGATGCTTTTCCCCCACTTCCCCGAGTCTAGTTCGCCGCCGTTTGGCCGGCGCAACTCCGGCGAGAGCCGAGGGCATAACTTCATCGTCTTCGTTTGTCTAGGGGCCTCTGTGCAAAAGTCCAGGGACTTGTTCGTGAAGTTTTGAAAGTTCTAGGGTTCCCTGCGGGAAAAGATTCTTAAATCTAGAATTGTTTTTCCCGAATCTTGTAAAATCCATTAAAAATCGTACAAAAATCAGAAAAATGCACAAAAATACTCCCTGGATTCGTGAGAGTCTAAACTACAATCTCCTTTAGACATGTGTATGCTTTTGATGAACTGTTTTTGAATTAAAATTCAAACTGTAGAAATTGAAAGTTGTGCACCATTTCAAATCCAGAGCTCCGCTAGGGTTGATCTTTGGATATGTTGTGTCTATTGACTTTGGACAGCTTGTGTCCAAAGGGGACCTAAAAATATGAACTGTAGCTCCAGTTATGAATTAAAATGTGATTTCTGTCTTTTTGCAGTGCAGAAATCATTAAAAATAATCTGTGCAGTCAAAAATCACCATTTTGCTCCAGAGGACTAAATACTTGTCAGCACACCTGTTAAAAATGAAAAACTTAATTTTTGCTCTGTGTAGGCTAGCAAATAAATTAATATGTGTTTTTGGATAGAAAATTTTTGAGGACTGTCCAAGGGTTATTTTGAGCCACCACTTGGCCAGAACCCTCCTCATGCTTATGACTAGCTTTGGTAGGAAAATCTCCTGAAATGGATGAATTTTCAATTTTATATGAATTTATTTCACTTAAGCAGATAGCTGTTTAATATATTTTTAATAAATTATGTGTAGCTCAAAATTAGCTAAATTTTGGAGTGAGCTTAGCTCTTATACTCCAGTAGCTGTCATAAAGTTTATAGGTAAAAATGTTGAGCACAAATGGAGAAACAAAAATAGGAAAGAATCTAGGTGGAAAAATTTATTTATATAAAAGAATAACCTTTTTGGTTAATTAGTTAGAATAAAATGGATGGACTCTGAAATTTCAGAACGGCACCCTAAATTGTGAAGTAGTAAATAGAACTCTTTTATATATGTACACAATCACCATCGAAGTCAAATAAAACTTTTCCCACATCTCTACCCTGTTTTTGTGAAGAGAATAGTAATGCTTAAGCATGTCTAGGTGAATATGGCCTTCAAAGGCCTTAGTCATAGAATCTTTAGGCAGCCGCCTTAAGTTATGCATCTCATGTAGAAGGCGCCATCCCGGACGGCAACTACCACCTCATTCCCGCAGACGAGGAAGAAGTCCCGGAGGAAGGTGCCGGTGCAAGAGCGACCAACCCGGAGGCTAACCCCCAGCTTGAGCAAGAAGGCAAGCCCCGGAGCATGACCTGACTTTAAAATTATGCATCTATAAATTTTCCTATGCTTGTGCATTTACGTTTCAAGGAGTTGATTGAATACCTTAGCTGCACATTTCCTAGTACCTATGAATTGCAACACTATATGAAAGGATCGATAGGGCATTGCTTTAGGTCCGTTACAAGTCGAGTGATTTCCTGTCACTCGCGAGACATAGGAATTGCTTGTCTTTACTTATGTTGGAATCATAAGGATTGACGGGCGGGATGATAGATGTAGACCTCCCGTCCGTGTATGATAATTGATTTAAGGTCGAAATGTGTAGTTGAGTGTGTCAAGTTTTTGAACGTACCACATGCATGCCGGTATATGGGAGCCGGTAAGCCCGGTACCAGATTGAAGCAGCTAGGGCCGATAGCCATCTCTCCTTGGAAACTTTGTTTTCCCCTGCCGTACACTTGTGGATATATGCGTGAGACTGTGAGTGAAGCAGTAAACCTTTATCCTAAGGAAATGGACCCGGTTCCGAATTGTGGATCGATGGGAAAGGTTGGGAAACGCTTGTACCTTTTATAGCAAGCATAGTATCCGTGTATGTTGGGTTTTCCCTGGCCAGGTAGCAGAAATTCGGTTCGAACTGTCCGCTTCTCGCGGTTAATGAGACTGCTTGACCGCCTTGCTACATTGAGTAACAAGTGAAATTATGAGATACATGAACTTGTTGTCTGAATTAAATTGTATTGCACCACTTGTATGCTTAGAGAGGATGCTAATCTAGAATGGTTAAATTTACTAGAATATGATGCTAAAATTGAAAGCAAGGACTTACTTTAGTTGCTTTTTGGCAAACAACCCACCAGCCAAAAGCCTCTCATTGTCTAGATGTCGGTGATGTAGTTTTCACCCGACGGGTAAGCCTTGCTGAGTATTAGTATACTCAGCCTTGCTTGTGGCAATGATTTACAGGTACACCTTTGGATGTCGATGCCTTGTCTTGGCCTACCCAGGTTCCACCTGGCTGGCACATCGAATGGGTTTCCGTCCTCTGCCGAGGATCGAGAGGAGTAGCATCGTGGCAGGCTTCAGCACGGTGTTACTTGTATCGTCGTTAGCTTTCGTTCGCTGCTATGAACTTAAAATTCCGCTGTAATGAAACTTTTATTCCGCTGCAAAACTTTCGTACTCTGATTTAAATTTGAACTTGGTTTGTAATAACCGTGATACCTATTTGTGTAAGTTAATTTGTGGAATGTTGTAATCTCTGGAACTCACCTTCGTGTGGGCGTGCTGTTGTTTCGATTAAGAAAAGTACGTGGTTTAATCGGGTTTAATCCGACGGCGCTCCAGCTTATTCCGGATTAAGTGCCTGACTACATGATTAGTGGTCCCAAGGCACTTAACTTGGAATAATTTCGGAGTGGACCGCCACAGCTGGCATCAGAGCCGAAGCAGCGCACCGGAGAGAGCAACAAACCTTTAATAAACATTTTTTTGAATAAAATTGCCAACTCGTACTTCCGCCGCGCCTCACGAAGGAGGGTTATTATTAGGACCGCTAAGGATGTTACCTAGAGCGTGAAGCCTATGTGGGTTAAGGGATCACGATATGATAGGTGGCAAATAGTATATTATACTGACTTCCAGCACATTTCATTCTGTCATTACTTTACGCAATGGTGGGCGCAAGGTACGGCGATTGCTGTAACGTACCACGGCACTATATGAAAATATAGTGGCGGCACATAGTCAATACGCTGTGACGGCGTATGAAACTAGAATAGCATGGTGGGCGCAAGGTACGGTGATTGCTGTAGCGTACCACGGCATCATATGCAAATATGATGGCGGCACAAAGTCAATACGCTATGTCGATAGCGTATGAAACTGTCAATATGTTGCCTTGGTGACATATGAACATTGCCCGTTCAATGTTAAACGTTCGGGGTGCCACCTCTATAGTGGGTGGTAATGAATGGAGACGCTTTCGTGAGTGCTGGCACGAAAGGTTGATTATACATGCTCTGGAATGGAATTTTCTGCAGGTACACTAACCGCGATTCCGTTATGACTAAACGGTTAGAAAAGTTCGGCTAGATAATATAGGGAGAGACGGATATGCCTAGCCACCGGCACTAACTTCGTAAGCCAAAAGTTTATTGGCATGTGTGTGGTGAGAACGAATAGCCGCTCATGCATTGCATCTCACTGATTTAATATCGAATTTTAAACACATGACCGAATTGAAACCGCCGTCAAAGAAATTGAAATCACAACCCAAAAATCCTGCTGAGAACAATCTGTTTGCACCCTTAATTCGAAATAAAACGTTGTCAAATGAAAAAGTGTTCAACATGAAAGTTGTCATAAATATTATGAAGTATACGCTGTAGAAATTTCAACGAAAATGGTTCAGTAAAACTGGAGTTGTGCTAAAATGGTAACCCCTGTCTGCTGGAATTTCTGGGGACAGTGAGATAAAAATTGAATTTTTACACCATCTTAACGACAGTTTCTGCTCAAACCTCCAAACATGAAACTTGTTAGGAATTACTTAAACAATGTTCTGGCCAAATTTGGGAATTTTTGAGCTTGTAGATTTCGAGTTTTGTAATCTTTACCACCCTGCACAGAATCTGTTTTTGTTCTTTGGCGCTAACCGGTTCTCACCCTTGCCCCTTTTTCTTTTGGTTCAGATGGACGCCCTCGCTGACCTGGCTAGCTACCCCAACGACGTGTCCTTCTCTGATTGCTTAGGATGGAAGGCTTCCCTAGCATCTTGTGGTCGGTTTTACAGGCGCTTGACTACCCTACACCGCCACAGTATGAGAGGACTATCATCCGGGACCCGCGGTGTGACTCGTTCCCGTGTGCGATTGGTGTATAGATCGCCGCCCGCCGTGTCCTAGCTCCCCCACCTGGACGGTGGAAGTTCACGGACACCACATGGAGACGACGTGCGAGCTAGCTGCCTTGAATGGCATTAGCTCCTTTGTGGCTCAGAACCAGGAGTTGGTTGAGCATCAGTTACTTGGATTATTCCCACCGACTCAGCCGGATGATCCCCACTGGATGAGGCGTTACCTTAGTTCCCCCTCTGAGGATGCAGAGAACCCCGTCGCTGCAGCCGCCTTGATGATGAGTGGATGCGGGCGTATCACCGTTTGCAGGCACTTCTTGGACGGTCACAGAGCGAGATGCTCAACACTTGCTATGGACATGTCCGCTCGTGCCCGTGACATAGGGGTTGAGAGGACCTCTTGTCCATTGAGGTGACCACTAGAGATGCCATGATTGCTGACTGGAGAGGCAATTGAATGACCTCACATTGCACACAACAACACTCAAAATGAGTTAGCACAAACTAGAGATGAGCTTGAGTAGGCACATGGTACCTTGGAGCATGCAAATGCTATGCTTGCCGCCACCGACGCTCAGCACCTTCTTGACCAGCCAAGGAGGGGATGTGGATGGTGAAGGAGAGGCCCCAGATTCCGACATGGACCCTGAGGACGACATGCCACCCCTCCCAGCTCCACCTTCACCTATGGGCAGCGAGCTACCGCTAACCAACCTAGATGATTTTTAGTGTGGTAGTGGCAAGTTTACTCCTCCGCTAGCCTAGATTTTGGCTTCATGTGTAATAGCCTAGATGGAGTTGAGCTCCTCTTTTATCTTTTGGTGGCAATGTAAATTAAATGATGGGGATGTGTGATCAAAACTTGATGAAGTGTAATAGCTGTGTTGAAACATTCTGCAGCTAACCTGTACTGAACTTGAAATTGTTTGGAATCTGTCAAAAAATGATCACCAAATTGCAACCATTGGTTAAGCAATAAAATGGCAACCAAAACTACTACAGTCGGCACTGTGAAAACAGCAAAGAGAGATCTTAAAGATTATTTTTCGCTTTCCAGTCCTAAGTTTGATTCTGAGCCCAACATGAAAGTTGTAGAGACAAAATTTCGAGCTACCTGACGAAATGGAGCATTTTGACTTGTTTCCTGTTGGAATATGATTTATTCTTTCCGAAACTGCGTGCTGATGGGTCAT